>BLSH010537782.1:239061-255555 GCA_018402905.1 Glandirana rugosa | reverse complement strand
CTGGATTTAGTTTGGATCTCCCCGTGACCGGATCTCTCTCTCTCTCTCTCTATGTTATATAGACAGTGGAGGAAATTGTCTCTCTTGTGACCCACCCGAAGTGTCACTGACTAGTGATACTATCGGTTAGTCTACGATAGTGTCGCTAGTCCACTGGGTTTTAGACTTCAGGGCTAGGAATCATCTCCCGGGCCGGGAAAACCACTCTGGAAACACGACCCTCCTAGGAGGAAAAGAGTCCAGGGGACGGTCGCGAGGAACGAGGAGGGAGTTAGTCGAACGACAGCCCCGTAGGAGGATCCTCCCAGCACAAAGGTCTCACCAAAAGGGCCGGGCCCTCTACTAAGGATCGGGACTTCAGATTTTGGGTCACCTGATCGCTGTGATAGCATCTGATTGGCTATCATAGTGATCAGTCACTGTGAAGCCCACCCAGTGTTCTCTCTGTTAAAGGAGGTGACAGATATATTGTATCTCTCTCTCTCTCTCTCTAGGCCAGTGCCCCTCTAGGTTTGATTTAGGTCAGTGGCCCCTCTAGGTTTGATCTAGGCCAGTGGCCCCTCTAGGTTTGATCTAGGTCAGTGGCCCCTCTAGGTTTGATCTAGGCCAGTGGCCCCTCTAGGTTTGATCTAGGCCAGTGGCCCCTCTAGGTTTGATCTAGGTCAGTGGCCCCTCTAGGTTTGATCTAGGCCAGTGGCCCCTCTAGGTTTGATTTAGGTCAGAGGCCCCTATAGGTTTGATCTAGGTCAGTACCCCCTCTAGGTTTGATCTAGGTCAGTGCCCCCTCTAGGTTTGATCTAGGTCAGTGCCCCCTCTAGGTTTGATCTAGGTCAGTGCCCCCTCTAGGTTTGATCTAGGTCAGTGCCCTCTCTAGGTTTGATCTAGGTCAGTGGCCCCTCTAGGTTTGATCTAGGTCAGTGCCCCCTCTAGGTTTGATCTAGGCCAGTGGCCCCTCTAGGTTTGATCTAGGTCAGTGGCCCCTCTAGGTTTGATCTAGGCCAGTGGCCCCTCTAGGTTTGATCTAGGTCAGTGGCAGGGTTAGTGTTTGGGTCAAGGTCAGGGTCTAAGGTCAAGGTCAGTATTTTTTTGGACAGGATTTTTTGTTTAATCAAATGCTGTTGTTTCTGGGCCGTACTCCGGGTACAAACATCAAATAACATACACATATGTGGTATCGCTGTGATCATCAGGAGTGGGAGAATTTATTTTGGTCTGTTCTTTGTTTGAAGGTTATGGTGGTAGCAAGAAATATACAGCTAAATTATTATTATTATTATTTATTATTTTGGGCCAGTTTTCCTTTGATAGAAAAAGAAAAGCAGGAGATATCCATCACCATTTACCACCAAATAAGAGCCCAATTTGTCCTGAAAAATAACACACGGTATAATCTACCTGGATGCACTATAGCCCCGTAGACACGGTACACCGGTCGTACAGCCAGCTTGTTCTACGATCATCCAAAGGTAAATACGCGCGATTACAACAGCTGACGTGTGACGGTCGCACAACAGCAGTTTGATGAGCAAACTAGAAAACGTTGGTTGTACAACAAGCGGTTGTACGACCGTTGTACCGTGTGTACAGAGAAGTTGGTCCAACAAAGTTGTACTGTACATTATATATATATTTTTTAGTACTGGAAAATAAAAAATCGTTGCAATATTTTATGTCACACGGTATTTGTGCAGCCGTCTTTCAAACGCAATTTTTTTTCAGAAAAAATACACTTCAGTGAATTAAAAAAGAAAAACAACTAATCAGTAAAGTTACCCCAATTTTTTGCATAATGTGAAAGATGATGTTACACCGAGTAAATAGATAACTAACATGTTACGGTTTAAAATTGCGCACACTCGTGGAATAATGAAACTACGGTCCTTAAAAATCTCCATAGGCGACACTTGGAAAATATTTAATGGTTACATGTTTAGAGTTACAGAGGAGGTCTAGCACTAGAATTATCGCTCTCGCTCTGACAATCGCGGCGATACCTCACATGTGTGATTCCAACGCCGTTTACATTAGCGGGCGCGACTTACGTATGCGGTTTTTTTTTTGGTGTGCGAGCACACGGGGACGGGAGCGCTTTAATTTTTTTTTTATACTGTGCCTTACAAAAAAATCTGATCCTGACCTTGTGACAGTAATAGGCGGTGACAGCTCCTCTTTATGGAGGGATCTATAAGACCCCAAATCCCTTCTTTGCACTTAAAAGTATTCAAAATGCCAAAATCCAAGTTTTTGAATACCTTTGACTTTTTTAAATCGGCGCCATTGGCAGTCGAGTAAACCGGAAGTGACGTCGCTTCCGGGTTACTACATCAGAGACCCGATCGAAGCTGCTTCTGGCTTTGTTTAGGACTCCGGCCAGCTGGCAGACGTGCCGGCTGGTCGCTCGGGTCTCCTGGTGGGACAGGAGACCCGGGCGGAGGGGCAGGGCGGTGAGAGGAAGGGGACGTCCCCTCCCGCACCTTGTGATAATGGCTGAGTGGCTGATGAGCCACATTGGTTGTTCTTACTAGAAAGTAGACTTTTTTTTATTTTTTGGAAATTCGGAATTTATAAAAATTCGGAAATTCATGGTAAATCGGCAATTGCGCCAATTCGCAGTAATTCAGCAATTGCAGTAATTCGGAAATTCACAGTAATTTGGCAAATGTGGTAATTTGCGGTAATTCTGCAATTGCGGAAATTCAGAAATAAGAAAGAACATTTGAAATAATAAATAACTATTAAATTATAGGTATTGGAATTACCTTAAAAATATGGCTGTTAGTGAACATAAATATGAAATTTATCACTAACAGCCATATTTTCAAGGAAATTCCAATACCTATAATTTAATAGTTAAATTATTCATTATTATTTCAAATGTTCTTTCTTATTTCCAAATTTCTGAAACTCGGAAATAAGAAAGAACATTTGAAATAATAATAAATAGCTATTAAATTATAGGTATTGGAATTTCCTTGAAATTTTTCTGTTAGTGATAAATTTCATATTTACACAGCCATATTTTCAAGGAAATTCCAATACCTATAATTTAATAGTTATTTAATAGTTAGTTATCATTTCAAATGTTCTTTGTTATTTTCGAATTTCCAAATTTTAGAATTTCGGATTTTGGGCTGTTCCGATTGCCGAAATTCCGAATTACCGCAATTGCCAAATTACTGCTAATTTCCAAATTTATGAATGACCGCGATTGCCGAATTGCCACGAATTTCTGAATTTTCAAATCGGAAAAAACGAAAAATTTGGAAATTCGAAATTAGTCCGAATTGCCGAATTTTGCAAAATTTGGTAAAAACTACATTTGGAATGAAACGAATTGCACAAGCCTACTAGAAAGTCGACCGCCACCTCTAAAAAAAAGAAACGGTACCGGGGTGAAGCCTGCAGCTGCGTATCGTCCCGCTACAACCACTTAGGAATTGGTAAAACGAACCATTTGATGCTCTGTGCTTCCTTGTTGTACCTTTTTTATTATCCCTTTTTTTGTAGACACTTTTATGTTATAATTATAATATTTAATATCATATATAATATTTAAACGAGGAAAATTAGTATTTAGCCACAAAACCATTCCAGGTCATTGAAATGAATGGAAAAACCCCACAGACCAGATAAAAATGTGGCTTAAAGCGCGCAGTACAATGCACACCAATGGTTCATGGACCAAGTCCAACATGTAGGATGGACAACATTAAGGCTCCATGCACACTGTATCTCAAAAACGACCGTTTTTGGTCGTTTTGGCATTTTTTTTAACAGCCCAAAAATGCCACTTTATTTTATCCTAGGTGTCCATGCACACGCGGTCGTTTATTGTCTTTTATCAGCAGTGGCGTTTTTGGGCTGTTATCTGAACGCCCTGAATTGGCGTTCAAAAATCGTTCTCCTGACCACAAAAAACGCCAGACGCCGCTAAACGCCGGTATATCGGCGTCTGGCGTTTTTTGCAGTCAATGGAAGTCAATGAAGGAAAAAAACGCCCAAAAAACGCCGACGCCAAAAAACGCCGGTAAACGCCGGCGTTTATCGGCGTCTGGTGTTTTTTGCAGTCCTCAATGGAAACCAATGAAGTAAAAAAAAAACGCCAAAAAACGCCGATGCCGAAAAACGCTGCTAAACGCTGCTTACAAAACACTGCAAATAGAACGTTTTGAGAGCAGCGTCTCCTGCCCGACGCTGAAAGAGCCCTATAGCGTCCAGTGTGCATTAAACAAAATGTCGGGCCCGACGTCAAGGAAAAAAAATCTGTGTTTTTCGGCGTTATGCATCGGCGTTAGTGAGCGTCGGCGTCAATAGGCGTTTTTTTAAAAAAATCATGCCTCTGCTATTTTTCAACCTAAAAATGTCAGCGTCAAAAAACGCCGGTAAACGCCGGTACAATATTAGTTGGCGTTTGTTGGTGTTCTGCGGCGTCGGCGTCAAAAAATGCCAAAACGTTACAGCCTCAGAACGCGCTGGCCGTGGGTTCTACTTTCAGCTCACTAACGCCAACGCCACCTACAGCTCAAAAACGCCAACGTTTTTATGGGGCCATTGACTAACATGGAGAGCTGCAGAAAACGCCGGCGTCAAAAAACGTCCGTGTGTATGAGGCCTAAAAAATAAATTATCAGAGAAAATTGGGGAAGACTGCGACAACAAAGGAGGACGTCAGAAACAACGTCACGGTGGTCTTCTCATAAAAGGTTACAATTCCACACAAAAGGGTCGGCCGGGTCACAAAGTGAATAATATAAAGTATTAATTTGAGTTCAAAAAAATCTTTCCGCCCCGCTTTTCATTCTCCTTGAAAATGATTCTTCTGTCAAGGCCAGAAATCTAATTTCTGAATTTCTCAGAAACAATCGTCTTTCCCCAGAGGAAAGGCAAATGGGAGGACTGGAATAGTGTTTGCTATCTGTGTCATCCATTTTTGTGACAGGGAAAATGTTTTAATGCATTGGTCATCTGAATTATTCAAGTCCTCTCTGTCCGAAGCCTGGCGTGTGATGAAGAATGTAGGGGACATCGAGAGCTCAAATCGACTCCGGCTGGAATAACTGCAAATCACGGAAATGCATGGCGTCCCTGAGTTTGTTTTTGGAGACGCGCTGTCTTTCAGATAAATGAATGCATTCTGAACAATTGTGCCAATCCCAACTCCAACAGGTTGGGTAGCCTTGCAACACAGGGACGCGTCTCCGAATGACTGAAGACACGGTGGCAACCACCAATGTCCAAGGCTGGCTATGCTAGGTGAAAAAGAAAGCTTGCTTGGGAACAATTCTGTCATGGGCAAAATGCTGCATAGAGGATCGTAAGGCTGCTGTCCATTGGTCTTTTTTTTTTATATTTCAGTTTTTGGTGAGCGCTAGAAAGTTAAACCACCTGGCTGTATCTCCTGGGCAGCCTTTACCAACCTTTTTTAGTCCAAAGGAACCCTTGAAATAAATTTGCGGTCTCAGGGAACCCTTGATAAGATTAGTCCATCAAGGGCCATGATGACGATGATGGTAAGTGGGAAGAATGCCCCCCTTACAGCAGTTGCCAGAACCACACCCTTCCAGTCATGTTGCCATCCCTGACAAGTTGCATTGGACCTGAAAATGTGCAGGCAGCATCAGATAGAAGGTCTGCTAGCCACAGCTCAAGGAACTCCTAGCATTCCCTAGAGGAACCTTTGGGTTCCATGAAACTCTGAATTGAGAATGGCTTCTCTAGAGGACCCATTGGCGATTTCACTACTCTTCATTGATTGGCTCTGTATTCCTACAATGGCCAATATGGCTCCACATTGCCTGTTGGAGTATTGGAAAATACCCCTTACATTGGGGGTGGTAAGTAGGAAGAATGCCCCCCTTACATGGGTGCCCTGAATTTCACCTTTGTAATCATCTTGCTTCTCTGCCGAGTGGCATTGGACCTGGACCTATGCAGGCACCATCAGATAGAAGGTCTGCCAGCCACAGCTCAAGGAACCCCTAGCATTCCCTAGAGGAACCTTTGGGTTCCATGAAACTCTGAATTGAGAATGGCTTCTCTAGAGGACCCATTGGCAATTTCACTACTCTTCATTGATTGGCTCTGTATTCCTACAATGGCCAATATGGCCCACATTGCCTGTTGGAGTATTGGAAAATACCCCTTACATTGGGGGTTGTAGGTAGGAAGAATCCCCCCCTTACATGGGTGGCCTGAATTTCACCTTTGTAATCATGTTGCCATCTCTGCCAAGTGGCATTGGGCCTGGACCTATGCAGGCACCATCAGATAGAAGGTCAGCTAACCACAGCTCAAGGAACCCCTAGCTATCCCTAGATGAACCTTATGGTTCCATGAAACCTTGGTTGAGAATGGCTGCTCTAGAGGACCCGCTGGCGATTTCACTACTCTTCATTGATTGGCTCTGTATTCCTACAATGGCCATTATGGCCCCACATTCCCTGTTGGAGTATTGGAAAATGCCCATTACATTGGTAGTGGTAAGCAGGAAGAATGCCCCCTTACATGGGTGGCCAGAATGACACCTTTGCAATCATGTTGCCATCTCTGCTAAGTGGCATTGGACCTGGAACTATGCAGGCACCACCAGATAGGAGGTCAGCTCAAGGAACCCCTAGCTATCCCTGGAGGAACCTTAGGGTTTCATGGAAACCTGGTTGAGAATGATGCTCTAGAGCAGTGGTTCTCACCTCCAGTCCACGGGACCCACCAACAGGCCAGGTTTGCAGGATAACTGAAATGCATCACAGGTGATATAATTTGCTGCTCAGTGATTGCAGTATTCTAGTCTGCATCTCCCCAAGGTAATACTTAAAATCTGGCCTGTTGGTGGGTCCCGAGGAGAGGAGTTGAGAACCACTGCTCTAGAGGATCCATTACTACTATCACTACTGTTGATTGATTGGCTTTGCACTTGTACAATGGCCATTATGGACGCAAGTTACATGCCTGTGTATTATTTATTTTAGTTGATGGAGAATGCCATAAAAGTTACTGATGAGAATACTTACACGTCCCAAAAGGTGGGAACTAGGGCAGGGGGGTCTTGCTGTTTGTGTTTCTAAGACATATAAGATACAAGGGCTGATGCAGCTCACCAGATATCCTCTATCTGAAATATCACTTTTTGGTGGACTGACCCTTCAAACCATTGTGCATCCATGGCCTTAAACTTTATTCATCATTAAAGTTATGTTATTCTGCCAATTCTAGGAGGCCTTATTAACCTGCTGCCATCCACATAACACACAATGTATGTACAGTGGCAAAGGGTGGGCGCAAATATGTCACTGGGCAGCCAATGTTTCTGTGCTGCCAAATCATTTGGTGGAGGGGGGATTATGGTGTGGGGGGTTGTTTTTCAGGGGTTGGGCTGGCCCCTTAGTTCCAGTGAAGGGAACTCTTAAGGCGTCACCAAGACATTTTGGACAATTTCATGCTCCCAACTTTGTAGGAAGAGTTTTGAGGATGGCCCCTTCCTGTTCCAACATGACTGCCCACCACTGCACAAAGCAAGGTCCATAAAGACATGGATGAGCGAGTTTGGGGTGGATGAACTTGACTGGCCTGCACAGAGTCCTGCCCTCAACCCCAGAAGAACACCTTTGGGATGAATTAGAGCGGAGACTGCGAGCCAGGCCTTCTCATCCAACATCAGTGCCTGACCTCTGGAAGAACGGTCAAACATTCCCATAGACACCCCTAAACCTTGTGGACGGCCTTCCCAGAAGAGGTGAAGCTGTTATAGCTGCAAAGGGTGGGCCAACTCCATATTGAACCCTACCGACTAAATTACCACCCTCCCCAACTTTACACTGGTAGGTTCTCTCTGTGTGTTAATCAATAGGCACACCATTGCCACTGGGGATGCCACCCTCAAAGCAGAGACTGTCCCTTGCAATAAAGGACAGATAATAGCTATACTGTGCCCCTATGAAACAGTGCTGGACAGCTGAGGTGTCAATGGCCGGTCATCAACTTTGCCATCTGGGAGGGAGTAGAGAGGGTAACATCCCCCCATACCAGACACCATTCGGTATTTCTCTTTGGTCCCAACAGTCAAACAGAACATCAGGGGAGTGAAGGGAAGGCTGCTACATTTATTATATTATTTATATATCAATCTTATCCTATCTCTGATATGCGTGATATTTAAGAAACTTCCCGACCGGCACATTTATTTTATTATTTGCAAACTTCTGCTTTGCTTCTGTTTTCAATAAGTTTTACGTTTTCTGACTGTGCTTTTGAGTTATGTTATGTATCCATTGTACCCCATGACAACTTTTTACCCACTGACACCAATTGTATGACCTTAAACCAAGGAAGTGGATATTTAAAGCCACGAAACGCGTATTATTCGGTGAAGTAAAATAATTGGATGCTTTTACTCCTACCAATCCTTCGAATAACCATCTGGGCGCCTCTGCCGATTGGACCACCAATGGGTTTCTTTGCTCTGATTCCTCTTAGCAATTCATTCACCCACCTGAGAACCCCACAGAGCACCCAGGATGGGAACCCCTGAGGCATAGAGGGTGACCACACAAAGGTTTTCTCCACCAGCGAACTAGGAAGGCTGCGTGCCCCCCTTGCTGGGTGACCGCGGCCTCAACAGCTATAACTACTCCATTTTTAACCTTTCTCCTTTTATTGTGGAAGCATTTTATACTTTTTTTCTGAATTAATTAAATACATTATAAGGGTTCTACTGTCTCCCTTTCTTTTCATTTTTCGGTGGACTCTACCAGAGACCCCCAGTCAGCTCTTCAGGATCCTTTCGCTCGCAATCTACCACCACACCCTAGACCAGGGTTTCTCATCCAGGGTTCAGTGGAACCCTAGGGTTCCTCCAGAGGTTGTTAGGGGCTCCTTGAGCAATGGCCAATTTCTACCTCTTAGATAAATTCCCAATGACATCATTGATCTTTTTAGCTCTCTGTAAGGGGGGTAATTCTTCCCAATGACCACAAGAGCAAGGAGCATTCTTCCCATTGACCATCACACTAATGTATCAGGAGTTGTAGATCTTAAATTTTTAGCAGAGGTTCCCAGAGACCGGAGAACTATTTCAAGGGTTTCTCAACCAGGGTTCCGTGGAACCCTAGGGTTCCTCCAGAGGTTGCTAGGGGTTACTTGAGCAATGGTCAATTTCTACCTCTCAGATAAATTCCCAATGATATCATTGATCTTTTTAGCAATCTGTAAGGGGGGGTGATTCTTCCCAATGACCACAAGTGTAAGGAGCATTCTTCCCAATGACCACAAGTGTAAGGAGCATTCTTCCCAATGACCACAAGTGTGAGGAGCATTCTTCCCAATGACCACAAGTGTAAGGAACATTCTTCCCATTGACCACAAGTGTAAGGAGCATTCTTCCCATTGACCACCAATGTAAGGAGCATTCTTCCCATTGACCACCAATGTAAGGAACATTCTTCCGATTAACCACAAGTGTGAGGAGCATTCTTCCCATTGACCACAAGTGTGAGGAGCATTCTTCCCAATGACCACAAGTGTAAGGAGCATTCTTCCCATTGACCACAAGTGTAAGGAGCATTCTTCCCATTGACCATCACACTAATGTATGATGAGTTGTAGATTTTTAATCTTTCAAGGGTTCCTCTGGGTTGAAAAGGTTGAGAAAGGCTGCCCTAGACTCGATACTGTTGGGGGGACAACATCAAAATGCATGTTGCATTGCCAAAGCAACCATCCACCTTCAGCCCTGCGAGTTGCATACATCCTGATTACCAGTAGTTTTGCTCTATGTAGAGCAGTGGTTCTCAACTCCGGTCCTCAGGACCCACTAACAGGCCAGGTTTGCAGGATAACTGAAATACATCACAGGTGATATCATTTGCTGCTCAGTGATTGCAGTATTCTAGTCTGCATCTCCCCAAGGTAATACTAAAAACCTGGCCTGTTAGTGGGTCCCGAGGACCGGAGTTGAGAACCACTGCTGTATAGGAAATGATTCATGGCTTTTTGTACTTAAATGGGTCTATTTTCTAATCTATAGTACATGCAGTCCAGTGCCATACATAATAGATCCAGAGATCGGGGGACATCCTTGGCTCACCTTGAATACAAAGGCCATCTGTGCAGTTTTCGGACTCCTGGGTGAGGCCTTCACAGGGCTTCACTCCATTTCCTGGTGTTGGTGGCATTGTGCATTCCCTCTCCCGCTGGTGTTCACACTCCGGGCTGCAGATCGACCAATCGCTCCACTCCTTCCACATTCCCTCCACTGCGAATCCAAACAATCGCATCAATATCATCAGAATTACTGCTTATGGAAAATAATGGCAATTAGAAAATGCTCAACACAGGGAAATTTGTTTTGTTTCATTTCGGATGAATTCGTTATGTTACTAATTTCATTTTGGAACTTTTTTAGTTTCGTTTTGTTTTAGTTAAATTACATTTTTATTATTTTCTAACAAATTCCAAATTTTCGGAACGATTCGAATTCGGATCAGTTGAAAAATGATCAACCAATATGAAATCTGTGTGAAGAATAGCTGGTTGTTAAGCAGCGGGGCCCGAAGCTGCGTCCTTAAAGCGGAATTCCACCCAGAAATTTTTTATTTTTTTGGGCATCCACTCTTTTAATACTAAATAGATGGAACCTTTTGTTTCCTTACTTTCAATCCTCCTAGTAATTCCATGGATTTCTTACTCACAATTTCCTTTCTCTCACTGCTGGACTTTTCCATGTTAGGTGAGGGCATCTGAAGCCCATCCTGGGTCTCCTGGCATCTCTTCCAGAAAGAAGTGCATGGTGGGTAACCATCATGCACTCCTCGGTCTCGGTCCGCCTTAAATCGCGTCATTCCCTGTCTGGAAATAACACGATTTTACAGTACAGGGAAGCCCACTGACTCCTGGGGAATGAGCAGTCACATCTCCCAGGAGGTCAGGCGAAGCAGGAAGTGAGGAGAAGAGCCTAGGACCTAATAGGGGCAGATTACAGACACCACCTAGCAACAAGCGACTTAGGGTGAGTATCACATTTTTTTTTCCTTCAAAGGTAAGTTAATATAGGCAAAGGACTTGAATGATGTAAAAAAAAATTCTGGGTGGAACTCCGCTTTAACAACCAATGACTCATCAGCTGTCAGCGGACTTCCCCACTGACAGCTGAAATGTAAACAAGACAATGCTGGCAATAGAAAATTCTGAGAAAAAAAACCCAGCATGCCCCCCCCCCCCAATCAACATCAGGTCCTTTGGGTCTGGTATGGATTCTGAATTAAAAAAAAAATGGCATTGGGTCCCCCCCCCCCCAAATTCATGCCAGACCTTTATCTGAGCATGCAGCCTGGCAGTCCAGGAAAGGAGGGGGGGGAGCGAGATTCTGAATCTCCGAATAACTGAAAATGTGTCCAGATTTGTATAGATTTCCATTACAAGATGCCCGGGAAACACATAGACTGCATAGATGGGAAGATTTGATAAATGAAACATGGGAGGGGTCGTTATTATCTTGGATTTTAAAGACGCCGGCTCTACAGGCAACCTGAAGAATCAGTGAGCTCCTCGCACTGCATGCTCACTAATCCCAGATAACTCATATTACTCACAAATATAACAATAATAATACTATAACATAAAAATAAACAGGAATATAAAAATATACATTGTTTCTGCATATTGGTGCTGCATTTCTACTGCTCTTCTGTCAGGGGTCAGGGGTCAGGCTCAGAGACCAGTGGCTATAGCAGTAAAGAGTCTCCCACCGACCAGCAGGATAAATATACAAGCAGGTCACCCTGGCGGATGATGTGGGCTCACCTGAGGTGCGGGGTCTAAGCACTAACCGGTATTCACCAGAGCTCCTGATGGTGGGGATGGGTTTTGCTGTGTGTTAGTACCAGGTTAGAGTCCTCAGGTTCTGTTCCACCAGAAGGTAAGAAAGCCGGGGCCCAGTAGCAGATATAGCAGGTAGGGATCAAGCAGAAGCTTAGTCAGTTGGGATTGAGTGGAAGCGTAGTAGAGGAACAAGCCAAAAGTCAGTAATGGTAGTGAAGCTACAGATGGCAGCAGGAGTGAAAAGAGCAAGATATTGACCGGAGAAGAGCAAAATAATAGGGCAAACCGGAAGTGTAGAGACATGATTTAAATCAGGAATTTCATGGGAGGAGCAATAAGGTTCAAGGTTCATCAGAAACAAGGTGCAAGGCAACATTGTCCAAAGGACTAGACGTGGAGCTGTCCAGCATCTCAGGTGGCTAAAAAAGAAAAGCTATAGCCGGATGCTGCAGAGGTTGCAGGTTCAGATCCGGACCATGACACCGTTTCCAATCTGCCGCCCCCCATACTGATTAATGGATGACAACCCTCACCAGTCCAGATTTAGCATCGCCATTCATCCCCGATGAAGGAGTTTTGAGTCCACTGAAATGTGTTGTCAAATTACTTTTGTTCACTAAAGCCATTGGTCGTAAGACTTGTTATTCAACCTCAACGTCATGGCCACTAAACCTCAGTATTGGGTGTCCCTTGTCCATCCCTTGTTTAAAAAGTTCAATGCATGAATGTTTTTCTTGTATCTTTTTAGCTACTTTGCAGTAAAGCAAGGACATGAATTCCCTGTAGTGTATTGGGGGTTAATCTGGCATCACAATAAATCTACACTGCAGGAGGAGAAGATCAACATACAACTTTCTATCGAATGCTTAATGCCTGAAGTCCTCTGAAGTCCTGTTCATGAAGGAAATTGTGGACCAGCTGTACCAGAAGCTATGAGACTTTACTTTACTCTTACTGCATACACAGAGGATCCAGGATTGGGACCCCCATGTCATCGAGAGTGACCAACTTCTAATGGGCTTTCTTCACCTACGCACTCAGAAGGTTGCCTCTTTCCACCCCACAGGGTGATCGCAGCTTTAACTGATGTGGGTCACTTTCCTGTTTTCCTATTGCCCTATTCTTGCATCACTGTCTGGGTAACCCCCACAATATATTTGGACCACCATTTTTAATATGAATTTTTTGTATATGTTTCATTCACCTTCGTCTTTTAAAATTTGTATATAATAAAGCTTTGATGTTTATGAATTTGTTCTCGGTCTGGACTTTATCCCCTTGCGCCATAAAATCCTATTGGGAACTTTGCCTGCCCTTCTAATACCACTTTCTTGGGGTGAGGTGCGTCTATATTAAACCTATGTTCTTGGAAACCAAGGAGACAATATAATCATTCCTGCATGTATGTCCCTGCATGTATGTTCCTGCATGTATGTTCCTGCATGTATGTTCCTGCATGTATGTCCCTGCATTCATGTTCCTGGATGTATGTCCCTGCATGTATGTCCCTGCATGTATGTCCCTGCATGTATGTTCCTGCATGTATGCCCCTGCATGTATGTTCCTGCATGTATGTTCCTGCATGTATGTCCCTGCATGTATGTTCCTGGATGTATGTCCCTGCATGTATGTTCCTGCATGTATGCCCCTGCATGTATGTTCCGGCATGCATGTTCCTGGATGTATGTCCCTGCATGTATGTTCCTGCATGTATGTTCCTGCATGTATGTCCCTGCATGTATGTTCCTGCATGTATGTCCATGCATGTATGTTCCTGCATGTATGTCCCTGCATGTATGTCCCTGCATGTATGTCCCTGCATGCATGTTCCCGGATGTATGTCCCTGCATGTATGTCCCTGCATGCATGTTCCCGGATGTATGCCCCTGCATGTATGTTCCTGCATGTATGTTCCTGCATGTATGCCCCTGCATGTATGTTCCTGGATGTATGTCCCTGCATGTATGTCCCTGCATGTATGTCCCTGCATGTATGTTCCTGCATGCATGTTCCTGGATGTATGTCCCTGCATGTATGTTCCTGCATGTATGTTCCTGCATGTATGCCCCTGCATGTATGTTCCGGCATGCATGTCCCTGCATGTATGTTCCTGCATGTATGTTCCTGCATGTATGTTCCTTCATGTATGTTCCTTCATGTATGTTCCTGCATGTATGTCCATGCATGTATGTTCCTGCATGTATGTCCATGCATGTATGTTCCTGCATGTATGTTCCTTCATGTATGTTCCTGCATGTATGTTCCTGCATGTATGTTCCTGCATCTATGTTCCTTCATGTATGTTCCTGCATCTATGTTCCTTCATGTATGTTCCTGCATCTATGTTCCTTCATGTATGTTCCTGCATCTATGTTCCTGCATGTATGTCCCTGCATGTATGTCCCTGGATGTATGTCCCTGCATGTATGTCCCTGCATGTATGTTCCTTCATGTATGTTCCTGCATGTATGTCCCTGCATGTATGTTCCTGCATGTATGTCCCTGCTTGTATGTTCCTGCATGTATGTTCCTGCATGTATGTCCCTGCATGTATGTCCCTGGATGTATGTCCCTGCATGTATGTCCCTGCATGTATGTTCCTGCATCTATGTTCCTTCATGTATGTTCCTGCATCTATGTTCCTTCATGTATGTTCCTGCATCTATGTTCCTTCATGTATGTTCCTGCATCTATGTTCCTTCATGTATGTCCCTGCATGTATGTCCCTGGATGTATGTCCCTGCATGTATGTCCCTGCATGCATGTTCCTGCATGTATGTTCCTTCATGTATGTTCCTGCATGTATGTCCCTGCATGTATGTTCCTGCATGCATGTTCCTGCATGTATGTTCCTGCATGTATGTCCCTGCATGTATGTCCCTGCATGTATGTCCCTGCATGTATGTTCCTGCATGTATGTTCCTGCATGCATGTTCCTGCATGTATGTCCCTGCATGTATGTCCATGCATGTATGTTCCTGCATGTATGTTCCTGCATGTATGTCCCTGCATGTATGTTCCTGCATGTATGTTCCTGCATGTATGTTCCTGCATGTATGTCCCTGCATGTATGTTCCTGCATGTATGTTCCTGCATGTATGTCCCTGCATGTATGTCCCTGCATGTATGTTCCTGCATGCATGTTCCTGCATGTATGTCCCTGCATGTATGTCCCTGCATGTATGTCCCTGCATGTATGTTCCTGCATGTATGTTCCTGCATGTATGTCCCTGCATGTATGTTCCTGCATGTATGTTCCTGCATGTATGTCCCTGCATGTATGTTCCTGCATGTATGTCCCTGCATGTATGTTCCTGCATGTATGTCCCTGCATGTATGTCCCTGCATGTATGTTCCTGCATGTATGTTCCTGCATGTATGTCCCTGCATGTATGTTCCTGCATGTATGTCCCTGCATGTATGTCCCTGCATGTATGTCCCTGGATATGCGGATGCATGAAGAGCAGGAATATGGCTATGGAGGCAGACACATGAAGTATGAGGATAACGAAGATGAAGAGTTCTTCCTTAATAGTTGCGTTTCTTTTTCAATTTCATTGTTTCCGCTGTTCTCCTTTTGATTTCACGTTTCATATAATTAACAATCCACCCTCCTGAAACTTCCGTTACCCCTGTTTATGAAAATCGCTGGAGACTTTATGGCACTCACAAGGAAGGTTATGTTAATGTTGCTGTTGCCTCGTTTTCCCTCAAAGGCAGGAAGAAAGCCAAGAACAAAGCCAGCCTTTCCATTGTGCTCCGGGTAATGGGATTCATTGTGTTTGTTGTGTAATGTGTCTGAGTTACTGAAACATTCTTTCTATGGTGCAAATCAATCATTTCTAATGGAATCTGAATAATAAGTGTGATTCAGGATCCTTCAGTCAGCTGAAAATACGTCCATAGAAATAACACTACAATCACCTACAACAATTTCTACCTTCCCTACCGGAATGACTTATTTATGATTGGAAAAGTCAAAAATTGAGGGAGAATCTGCATTAGCGGCACAACGCCGCCATGGGCCACGCGGCCGCTGAGGTCTCTTGCGGCGGGCAGGACTGTCCAATGCCCTTCCTGTCGCAAACACTGCTGGGTCCTGCAAAGGGTAACTTCCTCAATGCACAGTATGATGGTCTCTATTATTATTCTTATACAGGATTTATATGGCGCCAACAGTTTACGCAGCGCTTTACAATATGGGGGCAGACAGTACAATTCAATACAGGAGAAATCAGAGGGCCCTGCTCTTTAGAGCTTACAATCTAGGAGGGAGGGTCAAGTGATGCGAGAGGCAATTACAGAGGTAGTCGAGTGGGGGGCGTCATTAACGGAGAGCGTAGTGAACTGGGAGGGAGGATCTAACATTCGAGATTTCTCGTCCCGGGAGACTAAAGAGGACATAACTTAACATGACAGACGGGGGTATAACATTTCGCGACGCATTTGACAACCGCGGTATATTTAGGACATATTCTTATTATTATCTCTGGTAGTATGACACGTAACTCCTTCAATGGGAAACGTCCTGGGTCGTCACAAACGCTGTCCTTCCCGTAACCTGTCAGGACGGGCGGCGTTCTCTGGAGTCGCCGGCGCACCGGGTACCGCCGCAACACGGCGATTACGTCTAAGAGGGAGTTAAAAACTGAAAAGGTTAGTATTTATTCAGTAAGGCCA
>BLSH010537782.1:139922-149922 GCA_018402905.1 Glandirana rugosa | reverse complement strand
CCGTCATTCCACGTTCCACCATTCTGACTCTTCACTAAAATAAGATGGCCGGGCCCATTGAATGCAAAATCGATCCGATCAGCTGCATGGGAGGGCGGGGGAGGCTTCAGACTTTTAATGCCAGGAATCGGCGGGGTGCAGCTTCACTCGTTTTGTGGGTGGAGAAGAGATGGAACCACGGCTGGAGGGAGGCATGGAACCCCAGGGGATGGCCCTGAGCGACCTTTCTTTCTCATAATCGCTGTGTCTCAGAGGAAGACATTAAAGGGCATCCATGGGTAATAAATGGGTAGCACCCACCCTGCTCCTAAACAGGGCTGCTAACAAATTTAGTTGTGCTGGGTGGTAACCAGCCTGGCCAATCAAAAGGGGATCCACTGATCTTTGTCCTAAGCCTGAGTCTGGTGTGTAGTCCCTCTCTTCTGACACTAGGTGGCACTGCTGCTCCTGACATTAGAATGAGGGATCACAGCGAGTAAATTTGTTGTCTCAGCCAATCAGCAGGAGTTTCTTTCTGCTGCTGACAGAGGCGTTACTAAAGCCTTCAGGGCCCCGGTGCAAGAAATCATGAAGGGCCCCCCTGGCCAGGGTCCTTCCCACTGATCCTATGGCCCTTTTCTCTCGTTGCGGATCCCTTTACTATGGTCCCACTGAATAAACAAATAGCTGTGCACCGAGCCTCCCATTCAGAAATGGAAGTATAGTAAAAACAGTTTACTATGCTTCAGTTATGAATGAGCCAATTGGTAACAATCACTGACTCTGTCCATTCAGAAAAGGAAAGAGGGAGTAACTGACCCGTTCCCATCTCTCCATCATGACTCATCTTCTACAGGAGGGGGGGAAGATAGCAGCTCTGTGGGAGGGACACAGGGGCCCTGGGAACAGCAGAAGACAAGTAACCTGGATAGGAGGGGCGGTGGGGGCAGCATATAGAGGAACCAATCCCTGCAATGGAGGAGATTGGTTCCTAGAAATGTTGCCCCCACCATCCCCCCTATCCAGGTATACAAGGGAGGCACATGGGCCCCCTGGAGCATGGGGCCCGGCTGCAATTGCAACCCCTGTAGTTAGGCCCCTGGCTGCTGAGCATGCTGGGATAGTCTAGTTATTTGGGAGGAGTCAGGTGATCAGGGTTCTCTGCCACCCAGGTGGCTGCCAGGGTGGACGTTTGTCCCATGGCTCTGGGTTGCTAGGCCAGAAGCCTGAGGCCTATCCCGAGAGCACCTGGCTGCTAGGCCTGTCCAAGGCCTATCCTGGAATCCAGGCAGCCGCAATGAGTTGGGCTTCAATTTGAAGTTGAGGAGGTTCTGCCTGAGTGGGGAAACGGATCGTGTACCAGCGGTAAAGGAGGAGCAGTTGCCACAAAGGGATGACCACTTCTGTTACCAGAGGCAGGTGTAGAGAGGATGGAGGTCTGAAGAAGTACCAGAGCAGCCCTTTCACTAGCCAGGGAACCATGAAGAAGTGGGAAAGCTTCAGCAGTCTCACCTGAGAACCCAGCAGGAAGCGGGAGATAAAAGTAAAACGCTATGTGTGGGGGAAAACTAACACTGCCCATCACCCTGAACACACCGTCCCCACCGTGAAACATGGTGGTGGCAGCTTCATGGTGTGGGTATGCTTTTCTTTAGCAGGGACAGGGAAGCCGGTCAGAGTTGGTGGGAAGATGGATGGAGCCAAATACAGGGCAATCTTAGAAGAAAACCTGTTAGAGTCTGCAAAAGACTTGAGACCGGGGCGGAGGTTCCCCTTCCAGCAGGACAACGACCCTCAACATCCAGCCAGAGCTACAATGGAATGGTTTAGATCAAAGCACATTCATGGGTTAGAATGGCCCAGTCACAGTCCAGACCTAAATCCCATTGAGAATCGGTGGCAAGACTTGAAAATTGCTGATCACAGACGCCCTCCATCCAATCTGACAGAGCTTGGGGGATTCTGCAAAGAAGAATGGGCAGAAATGCCCTCTCTAGATGGGCAAAGCTGGCAGAGACTTCCCCAAAAAGACCCTCAGCTGTAATTGCAGAGAAAGGCGGCTCTACAAAGTATTGCCTCCGGGGGGCGCCATACAAATGCCCCCCCACACTTTTCACAGATTTATTTCATTTATCATTTTCCTTCCTCTTCACAATTATGAGGCACTTTGTGTCGTCTATAAAATCCCAATAAAATACATTCACGTTTTTTGGGTGTCACATGACAACATGTGGGGAGTTTCAAGGGGTATGAATACTTTTTCAAAGCACTGCAGCTCTCATGTGCTGGAAGGGTTTGTAGGGCAGCCGGCACTGTTTGGCAGAAGCATCCAGGCAGGGTACCAAGTGCTAAATAATAAAAATGGCCAGGTCATGGGGGGGGGGGGGTTGTAAAACCTTCCGGAGCTAAAGTGGTTGAGTCACACAGGGGCCACCTGAACAAGATGGCGGATGGGATCTTCCTCTTCCTGCCGGTGGTTGGGCATTCCTGTAGAAGAATGAGACCCAATCTATGGCATTGCATTGGTTAAATTATCATCCATAGTGGCACAGGAGGTGAGAGCAGTGTCCATGGCTGGAATGTGAGTAGAGAGCCATGGCGGGAGAACAGAAGAATGATTGGCAGTTGGATGAGATCTGATTGCAGGTGTGTGTGGTATGTAAAGTAGAAGAAGCCGTTGGGTGGAGTAACAGGTGAGGGCTCCTGGGTTAAAGTGGTAGTAAACCCTCATATCATTTTCAGCCAAGGAAGCTGCCATCTTGGCCTCTGTTTAATCTACAACTGCCATGATGCTGCACATGTGATCAGCTATGACACCAGCCATTGGATGGTTTGACAGTTTGGTTTAGAGCACAACCAATGGGAGTGTTACATTTCCGGCACGTGCCGGAAATTGAACTGCTTTTTAAACTGTTAAATGGCTGGGTTTACTACCACTTTAAATAGGCCATGTGATGTGATAAGAATGGCTTCAGACTGCTCTTTGCACCGGGGCCCGGTGGTTTCCGACGTTCCGTGAGCCCTGCAGTGGCAGTTGTGCATTGACGGGGCTCTCCGCCGCCATGAGTTCATTTTCCGGCTCTCGAAGAATTAGAGCCGCTAAGGATGTTTTAATGCTTCGTATCATGAACTGCAAGCCCCCTGTCTGCAATAAAGCACGAGCTTCAAACAATTCCTCTCCCAGCACCAGAGCTGCCTGGAATGAGAATGTTGCCATCAGTGTGGCGGCACCGGCTAATCACATAATGTGCCGGCGAAATGCAAGAACAGCCATGGATTAACAGAGCTTCCTCACCGAGGGGCAGCGGGCAGTAAATTAGCATTATGTGTTTCTTCCAATTACAGGAGGTAATTATGAAAACCGGCTTAAATCAAATGTGTGTGTTGTGTGCTGGAGGACAGGCGGGGGGTGCAATGTTCTGCTGGATAAAAAGCCCTACGGTGATCTGCAACTCTCTCACCCAGACAATTAAATCCTTAGGAACAGGTTGGCCCTGGAGGCCCTTGGCGTCTTATTGGAACGAAAAGTATGGTGGTCAACGGCCTGACTTCATGTGCCGAGAATGGCGCACCCAGCCATATGATCGATCGATTGATCGATCTATCTATTATCTATCGATCTATATATCTATCTATCTATCTATTATCTATCTATTATCTATCTATTATCTATCTATCTATCTATCTATTATCTATCGATCGATCTATCTATCTATCTATCTATTATCTATCTATTATCTATCTATCTATCTATCTATTATCTATCTATTATCTATCTATCTATTATCTATCTATCTATCTATCTATCTATCTATCTATCTATCGATCTATCTATTATCTATCTATCTATCTATTATCTATCAATCTATCTATCTATCTATCTCTCTATCTATCATCTATCTATCTATCGATCAATCTATCTATTATCTATAGATCTATCTATCTATCTATAGATCTATCTATCTATCTATATATCTATCGATCGATCAATCTATTATCTATCGATCTATCAATTATCTATCTATCGATCTATCCATTATCTATCGATCTATCAATTATCTATCTATCGATCTATCTATCTATCTATCTATCTATCTATCTATCTATCATCTATCTATCTATCTATCTATTATCTATCATCTATCTATCTATCATCTATCTATCTATTATCTATCTATCTATCTATATATTATCTATCATCTATCTATCTATTATCTATTATCTATCTATATATTATCTATCTATCTATCTATCTATCTATCTATCTATTATCTATCTATCTATTATCTATCTATCTCAGCAAGAAGAACTATGTGAGCCCCCCGTGGAATTAACTGGTTTTCTGCAGTAATTTGCCATAAAATGAGATACTTCCAATGGCGCTCACAGATACCCTGCTAGGACTTCCAGTGATACTCCCAGGTAATCCTTGCCAGACTTCCATTGGTACTCCCAGATACCATGCTATAACTTCCAGTGGTACAATGGTACTCCCAGGTACCCTGGTAGAACTTACAATGGTACTCTCAGAATCCCTGCCAAGACTTCCAATGGTAATCCCAGAAACTCTGGTCGGACTGCCAAAGTTCCCAGTAATGAAGCTGGATGTGTCCTCCAACCAGGCAGGATATTGAAGCTTCAGCCTTTGAAGCGATTAGTGGTGTGACTGTCTTATCGCCAACTGCCCCTTGTGCAAATATCTATAATACTTGCCTGTGAGAATTCCTGACCATCACGATCCAAATTTGCCTGACTACTCTCTTGCCTGCTATCTATACTTTTGTTTGGACTTGACTATGGACTTCCTTGCTGTTTGCCTCGAACCCTGGCTGGACCAGACTACTCTCTGTTCTGCAGCCCTGTGAACCATCGGTGTTCCAGCTGCCCTCTTGGTGGAGCTGTCCTGAGGGCCATGACCTGGCGTCAGTTTGCAGCAAAGTAAACCAGGGCCCCTAGGGTTCCTTGACTATCTCCATCATCAGAAGCTCTGGTGAAGACCAAATGCCACTTAGATTCAGCGCCTCGGGTGAGCCCATGTCTCCTGCACCATAACAATATCCATAATTTAGCTCTTTCAGAAGCTGAGGAACAGCAGTCCCTGCCTTTGTCAGGAGAAGTTCTCTTTATTCATCTGAGAGCCAATCAGGTAAAAATGACATTCATGCAAACGTCTTTATTGTCTTCCATTTTCCAGGGGCGATGCCCGAAGGATCTTGCGTTTTGTTTGTGGTTCTTTATAATAAAGTCGCTCATGAAATAAACGCACAGCCAGGATATGACGGATGGATGGCCTACAAGGATGGAGCACATTAACCTTTACCAGACAATACTGTTTCATCGTGAAGATGGTTCTAAACTGACACAAGGTGAAATGTGATTGGTCGTAACGTGCGCTGCACTTTGTACATCGTCATTGCTCTTTCCACTGAAGCACAATAAAGATTTGAACATAAAGATGCCGGGGCCGTGAGATCTCGGATATCAGCACACGGTGAGTGCCGGGACAAGGGAATGATGCCGAAGACGGAAGAACGATGCCAATGGCTTGATGAGGCCGGTGCTGAGAGAATACAAAGAATCATTTTCCTTTTTCTGAACTTTCCATTGTAAAATGCCAGTTGCCTGGCTGTTTTGTTGTTATCGTGGTGGGCCGGCCGCCAGCACCATAACAGCCAATGACATTTTAGGGCCCGGGCACGTGGTGCCATGTGTTGCTATGGCAATGGCAGCCGACTTGCACACACCGTGGCAAAACATGACTCTGACCAGGGAAGGTGACATGCTGCCCCGCCCCCAGCATTTAGGAAAAGAAAGAAGTCACCCTTCTCCAGACCTCCCCCACCCACCCTCTGCCACCCTGCTGGTGCCAAAAAGTAGGGCCCTGGTGTGAAAAAGGGGCTGGTTATTGGGATGTTCTATGGGTCCTGTGTGACTGGGGGGGGTTCTGTAATGAAAGGACTGTGTGAATGGGGAATTCTGTGATTGGTTAACTCTGATGTGAAGGGGGAACTCTGATGGGATGGGAAGTTTCTGAAGACTCAAGCCAGAGTTAGGTGGCGTGTATTTTCCAGCAAGGCTCCAGCCAGAGTCAGGTGGTGGGTATTTTCCAAAAAGAGTCAGGTGACGTGTGTTTTCCAGTCAGAGTCCGGTGGCATGTATCCTTCAGCCAGTGTCAGCTGGCATGTATTTTCAAGCCAGGGTCAGGTGGCATGTATTTTCCAGCCAGTCAGGTGGCGTGTATTTTCCAGCCAGAGTCGGGTGGCATGTATTTTCCAGCCAGTCAGGTGGCGTGTATTTTCCAGCCAGAGTCAGGTGACGTGTGTTTTCCAGTCAGAGTCCGGTGGCATGTATCCTTCAGCCAGTGTCAGCTGGCATGTATTTTCCAGCCAGGGTCAGGTGACATGTATTTTCCAGCCAGTCAGGCGGCGTGTATTTTCCAGCCAGAGTCGGGTGGCGTGTGTTTTCCAGTCAGAGTCCGTGGCATGTATCCTTCAGCCAGTGTCAGCTGGCATGTATTTTCCAGCCAGGGTCAGGTGACATGTATTTTCCAGCCAGTCAGGGGACGTGTATTTTCCAGCCAGAGTCGGGTGGCGTGTATTTTCCAGCCAGAGTTGGGTGGCGTATATTTTCCAGCCAGAGCCATGTGGCGTGTATTTTCCAGCCAGAGTCAGGTGGCGAGTATTTTCAAGCCAGAGTCGGGTGATGTGTATTTTCCAGCTAGAGTCGGGTGGCATGTATTTTCCAGCCGGAGTCGGGTGGCATGTATTTTCCAGCCAGAGTCAGGTGGTGTGTATTTTCCAGCCAGAGTCGGGTGGCGTGTATTTTCCAGCCAGAGTCAGGTGGCGTGTATTTTCCAGCCAGAGCCATGTGGCGTGTATTTTCCAGCCAGAGTCGGGTGGCGAGTATTTTCAAGCCAGAGTCGGGTGATGTGTATTTTCCAGCTAGAGTCGGGTGGCATGTATTTTCCGGCCAGAGTCGGGTGGCATGTATTTTCCAGCCAGAGTCAGGTGGTGTGTATTTTCCAGCCAGAGTCGGGTGGCATGTATTTTCCAGCCAGAGTCGGGTGGCGTGTATTGGCAGTTTTGATTGGATAATTCTTTTGCTCTTCTGCAGTATCTGAGCACCGAATGTTCCGTTTACAAATCAGCTCCTTGTAGCTGTGGGAGATCTTCTAATTGTTGATGGGAACGGCTCACCTCTGGGTGTAACATCTGTTATCCGGAACCCGCAGAAGACTTCATTTCATGCTAATCACCCCAACATTTCCGGGAAATTATTTTTTCTTTCAAATAGTGAATGCCGATGATGTTGGTGGCCTGCGTTTTGCCTAGTAGTCTACTTTAGATATAAATTAGCGCCGGCTGTACCCTCAGCTCCTTGATATGGAGGAGCACACAGTCAGTATTTCCTTCCTCCTTTGTACTCCGCACTGAGCTCTAGAAATATTGATAATAACGGGGATAATTAGCACACACCGTACAATGCTATCGCAGAATGAGGCAAGGCTGGGAGAGTCGGCTCGCATTAATCATGTCTGCTTCCACCAAGGAACGACGCAAAGCACAATATGATCCCTTTGGGTGGAAATTGTTGGATACAATTAGTTTCATGGCAGCTGTCAGGTGGGGAGGGGGGGGGGCACAATGAAGGCAATTTTCCTGTATTTATATCACATTTGTGAAGTCACAGACAACACGCACTGTCAACGAGAGTGACTCCAGCCGCTCTAATTCCGATGACACGCCATCCATCAGTCAAATGCCGCACTGTCATAAGTGGGACAGAAGTGAAGGGAGCGTGCGTTTCTAGGATGGGAGATATTCTGGGGTTTTTTGTTGTTGAATTAATCACACTCTATATTAACACAATGCTGTGCTCAGAATTACAATAATATAAATAAATATACCAATAAAGTGCAACATGATATCCATAAACTAAGTGATATACAAAAATAAGTGCATAAGTCCAACAAGTCCAAAAAAATGGTGCCCAAAACCAAAAAAAAAGTGCAAAATAGGAATTCTTCCTCCTTCATCTGGAATGGTGCCAATAGTGTCGCCAGTATCCACCATCCCCCAGAATCAAGTCAAGATACGGGTGCACCAGACCAACATGGCCCCCTTATTCAGAGTGGTCATTACAGGCTCATTTAGTAAATGCAGGCATCAATGGCATCTCCCCACATACGTCTCCCACAAGAGCCACTCTCCGACCAGCCCAATTAGATCTCCCGGCAGTATCAATGCATAAAGACACTCATAGTGTAGAACATCAAAAAGTAAATTTATTGTGCACTCGCATAAGGATAAAATCAATGCTCATTAGAATGAATTCACCAAGCCGGCATATAACATATACACTATATTACCTAAAGTATTGGGACACCTGCCTTCACACACTGATGAACTCTAATGGCATCCCAGTCTTAGTCCATAGGGTTCAATATTGAATATTAACCTGCCCTACGTAATGATACAATGTAGTGCCGATCCTCCTCTTCTGGGCTCCTCCTCTTCCCCGTGCATCACCATAGGATGCTGCATTTACAGAATGTACATGTTTGTATATTGCAGGGATATGCAATTAGCGGACCTCCAGCTGTTGCAAAACTACAAGTCCCATCATGCCCCTGCCTCTGGGTGTCAGGCTTGTGGCTGTCAGAGTCTTGCTATGCCTCATGGGGCTTGTAGTTCTGCAACACCTGGAGGTCCGCTAATTGCATATCCCTGGTATATTGTAAAGTTTTTGAGTTTTTGGGGAGCTTGCATGCCCCCGAAGACGTCTTTTGATGACGAAGCTCGTTGTGCGGAGCATTTTACTGATGTCATCCCAGACTGAGCTGGAAGTAAATTATATTACCAAAAGTATTGGGACACCTGCCTTTACGCGCACATGAACTCTAATGGCATCCTAGTCTTAGTCCGTAGGGTTCAATATTAAGTATTTACCTGCCATGCGTAATTGTTTTGAACAAAGCAGCGCCAATCCTCCTCTTCTGGGCTCCTCCTCTTCTCCGTGCATCACCATAGGATGCTGCATTTACAGAATGTACATGTTTGTTTATTGTAAAGTTTTTGAGTTTTTGGAGAGCTTGCATGCCCCCGAAGACGTCTTTTGATGACGAAGCTCATTGGGCGGAGCATTTTACTGATCCTGGACTGTAAGAGAACCAGAAGTACACTATATTACCAAAGGTATTGCCTTTACACGCACATGAACTTTAATGGCATCCCAGTCTTAGTCTGTAGGGTTCAATATTGAGTTGGCCCACCCTTTGCAGCTATAACAGATTCACCTCTTCTGGGAAGGCTGCCCACAAGGTTTAGGAGTGTCTATGGGAATGTCTGACCATTCTTCCAGAGGTCAGGCACTGATGTTGGACGAGAAGGCCTGGCTCACAGTCTCCGCTCTAATTAATCCCAAATGTGTTCTATCAGGTTGAGGTCAGGACTCTGTGCAGGCCAATCAAGTTCCATCACTTCAAGCTCGCCCATGTCTTCCTACACGGGCATTCGCCAAAGAGGAGGAGTCAGGAGCATCGGCGGGGGGACCCCAGGAGAAGAGGATTGGTGCTGCTCTGTGCACAACCATTACATAGGGCAGGTAAGTAAGGCATTAAATAAATAAATAAATCTTTAGAATCACTTTAAAAAGTCGTCTGTTCTGTGCCCCGGGCTGCAGAACCTTCTTCCGGAAAAGGAATCCGAACAATTTCATCAATGGAACAGAAAGACATTTATCTTCATTGCTCGGAGCACATCAATGACACCATGGGCTGGAAATCAGAGGGGGGGGGGGGGGGAAGTTACCTTATCTCTAGCATTGTCTAAATGAGTCCACCGAGGAATAGAAGATCTTTAATCAATGTGCCGCCACCCTGCTCCAGTAAGCAGATTCTCAGTTCATTAGATTTAATAAATTTCTCATTATAACAAATGTGACAATCCAGGAAAGATTCTCAATATTGCACTTCCATTTTCCCAATTTGGCTCCCCATACAGAGCAGCCAGAGCAATGCCCT
>BLSH010537782.1:96641-107867 GCA_018402905.1 Glandirana rugosa | reverse complement strand
ACCAGTCTCTGACGTCTGTACTATGTCCTCTACCAGTCTCTGACGTCTGTACTATGTCCTCTACCAGTCTCCGACGTTCTGTACTATGTCTGCAGTCTCTGACCATCTCCTGTATCATGTCTGCAGTCTCTGACCATCTCCTGTATCATGTCTGCAGTCTCTGACCATCTCCTGTATCACGTCTGCAGTCTCTGACCTTGATAATGTAATTATGACATTGTCAAAAAGGGGCAGAGCATGGATGACCTTGAAATTATGCCCCCCCCCTGGAAAAAGTTCTGCGGACGCCCATGGTAAGTACATTTATAGACAAACACAGAATTTATGTTTACACGCATACTTCTACTGTATAGAAGGAAAGACACTTTTAGAAATGTGTATTTCTATATAAGGGGACATTTCCAACGTTCACTTGGGACCTTCACACCGTTCCAGGAGAACCTTTGCCTATGGGATTTTGCTTCTCCTTGGTTTGTACCCCCAGGACACCATATTACACTTGGCCCTACCTTCTTATCCTTGTTGAGCAGGGGTTTGCTGATGTATCTTCCACATGAAGACGTTGTATTACCTCTGGTTTATGTCTTTTTTTTAAAAAAAAACCTCTTGTATCCACAATAAATATTTGACTTTTTAACAAGAAATATGTTTATTGATGTAACTTGGCACCTTAAAAGTCCCTGATCCCTATGGGTTCATTTAACCCCTTTTTTCCAATTCGATAACCGCCAGTAGGGGTGACGTTTTGACCGCCTCCACCAGGGGTAGGCAACCTTCGGCCCTCCAGCTGTTGTGGAACTACATTTCCCATGAGGCATTGCAAGACTGGCAGTTACAATTACTCCCAGAGGCATGATGGGACTTGTAGTTCTGCAACAGCTGGAGGGCCGCAGGTTGCCTACCCATGACCTCCACCATTGTTTGGAGAATCACAATCCCGATAAATTTATAGGCAGATTCACTCTGTGACCTATGGGCCATGGCCACCAGGAGCGATTTGCATTGTAACAAAGACTTACATAGTTAGTAGTTGAAAAAAGACACAAGTCCATCTAGTTCAACCAATAAGAGCCGATTCACAGCACAACGACCCGGGACCCGACTGACGTTGCCCCAAACCCAACAAAATGAACGGGAGCCGTCCCAATGTACACCACTGAAGCCGCCCCAACCTCAGAAAAGGCCTCCTGCACCACCCCAAGGCAGCCCCCACCTGACCTGTGCCCACAGAACTCAATGGAAGCCGCCACCCCAAGCCGGACCCCCAATCCACATTGACTGATGAATATCTTCCTGCATACTTATCTTCTATAATCATAACTTGCTCTGCCCCCCAAGTCATGGAGATGAGGAGACACGGACATGTTTGTAGTCCATATCAGGAGATATGGAGATGGTTTCCTCCATAGATTCGGTGGAGAAGTGGCGTAGCCACCCAGTAACAGGAAGAGTGGTATTCCCAGGATGATCAGGTGAAAATAAAGCAAAAGGAGCTTAAAAAAAAAGAAAACAAATGCAGCCACCATGCCAATGATTAGTCATCTGCAATGTATTACATTTTTGAAATAGAGCAGATGAGCCCCCTTTGGCTCTGCCCCTGACTCCTCCCCCTTTGCCCTGTCCATGTATACGATGGATGCGGCGGAGGTGGAGACTTTTGCAGCGCCTCTCTACCTATTTCTTTAGCCGTAGTCCACAGGCCTGCACCTGTGCCTCTGGACCCGGCCTAAAGTCAAATAATGGCGGCACCGGCTCGCTTTCTTATGCCAGCCATGGTCCGCAAGTATATGGACAGGCTGGGGTAGTATATGGAGAGGCTGGGGTATTATATAGACAGGCTGGGGTAGTATATGGACAGGCTAGGGCAGTATATAGACAGGCTGGGGTAGTATATGGACAGGCTGGGGTATTATATAGACAGGCTGGGGTAGTATATAGAAAGGCTAGGGTAGTATATGGACAGGCTGGGGTATTATATAGACAGGCTGGGGTAGTATATGGACAGGCTAGGGTAGTATATGGACAGGTTGGGGTATTATATAGACAGGCTAGGGTAGTATATGGACAGGCTGGGGTATTATATAGACTGGCTGGGGTAGTATATGGACAGGCTGGGGTAGTGTATAGATAGGCTGGGGTAGTATATGGACAGGCTGGGGTATTATATAGACAGGCTAGGGTAGTATATGGACAGGCTGGGGTATTATATAGACAGGCTGGGGTAGTATATGGACAGGCTGGGGTATTATATAGACAGGCTGGGGTAGTATATGGACAGGGTCTTGGCGCCTACTCCGCCTAGTGGTAGAGCCGGCCCTGGCAGGGACAGCGTGGGCTTCCAATGCAGGTAAGTGCCACATAATAAGCTAATAGGCCATGCACAGTAGCCCATTATTCTTTTACATTGCAAGCTAATAAAAAGGAAGTAAAACTCATCAGGATTTACTTCCTCTTTAAAATGCCTCATGGGATGTGTAGTTCTGCACCAGCTGGAGGGCCGTCGTTTGGAGACCAAGTGTGTCAGTGGGGAACGGGCAGTGAACAGAGGACCCATCAACACCAGCAGCTCCTTGGGGGTAAGCACTACACAAGCCATGAACCCACCTACTGCAGCTGGAAGTCTTCTCCAAGCATCGACTTTATAATATAATAATAATAATACTTTGTAAGGTCGGTTTTAACGTTTCCTCCTGCTAGTTTGGCTGATTTTCCCTCTCCTCCGCCTGTATAAAACTTCTAGTGCCTGAGAAACGTATTTGTAATCTTAGAAGGTGGCTACGTCCCTGCATGACAACCTACCCCCCTCGCCTCTACTAAGAGTAACGATCACTTACAGTCAGATTACATTTATTGCCGCCCCGAGGAGGTCGTATTTCCGATGTCATTAGCCGGTTGCCGACTGATTGTCCAGAAACAGGAAGATTATTTTCGGAGGAACGCAGAGGCCTACTGGGCCAACCCGGCCACGGGAGGTGCGTAGGCGGAGACCTCCATCCTGTGCTAAGAGCGCAACTTATGACTTCATAGCCGCCAATTAGACACAAAGTTTTGGCTTCCGGCTGTCATTTCCAGGGCAGGCATTGGATGGAGACCAGAAAATCAAGAATTCTGAATAATGAGACCTGAGTCAGAGAAGAGAACGGCGGCAGACGAGTTTCCGATGGAGGGAACGTCTGTCAGAGCGGCGAGCTGCTTCATTGAGATGAATATTATTTGGGGGCAAAAAGGAACAAGGGACGCATTGCATAATCCAAGGCTTGACAAAATTGCTTTGAATCTATTTTTTTTAAATCAACATGGGGGGGGGGTGCTTTGGGATGGGGGATGAGGAGCCTCCCTTGCCCCAAAGCACCCACACCCCCCCATTTGGAGACCATGTGTCCTGATGCGCCACAGCACATTCATCACTCGCGTCCATTTGAATCTCCACTTGCCTCCACGCCATTCCCCTCTTCTGTTGGGTAATGAGCCCCCCATCATTGACATTGACCACCTTCTGTGCTGGGACTGTCATGTGTGCCCTTGGCCTTCCCACTTGAATACCGGTCCATACTCCATGGCTTTACATACTAGCAATGGTGCTATAAATGCCCTTGAAGTGTTGGGTACGTCCGACGAAACGCGTTGGTCTTACGCAGTTGCACCCCATTTCATTGATGGTTTTATCAACTTTTTCTTTTTGGATACAACAATTGACCAAGTGGTTACCTTATGGACTTCCTACCACAAAGTCCTATCTTCTTGCTTACATTTTAGTACCGGCCCAATCATGTGGACTATGGTTGCAGCACACTTATATCGAGTTATATATTTGTGATATACCATGCATCCATGAATGCACATCCAGTGACTCCCAATGATTGGTGTCACTGATGGGCAGCACTGATGGGCAGCACTGATAGACACTGACTGGCAGCACTAATGGGCACTGATTGGTGTCACAGATGGGCACTGATTGGTGGCACTGATGGGCACTGCTGGGGCTGTACTGATGATCAGTGCCCTGATTACCTGAACAGTCTGTAATTGGACAAATCCGATCACATGATCAGTGCTGCCCATCAATGCCCATCAGTGCTGCCCATCAGTGACACCAATCAGTGCCCATTAGTGCTGCCAGTCAGTGTCTATCAGGGCTGCACATCAATGCAGATCAGTGCTGCCCATCAGGGCCCCTATCCGCACCGCCTATCAGTACCCATCAGTGCCCATCTGTGCCACCAATCAGTGCCCATCAGTGACACCAATCAGTGCCCATCAGTGGCTGTAATCTGTGCCCATTAGTGCTGCCAGTCAGTGCCCATCAGTGCTGTCCATCAGTTCCCTTCAGTGCCCATCAGTGACACCAATCAGTGCCCATTAGTGACACCAATCAGTGCCCATTAGTGCTGCCAGTCAGTGTCTATCAGGGCTGCACATCAATGCAGATCAGTGCTGCCCATCAGGGCCCCTATCCGCACCGCCTATCAGTACCCATCAGTGCCCATATGTGCCACCAATCAGTGCCCATCAGTGCCACCAATCAGTGCCCATCAGTGACAGTAATCTGTGCCCATTAGTGCTGCCAGTCAGTGCCCATCAGCGCTGTCCATCAGTTCCCTTCAGTGCCCATCAGTGACACCAATCAGTGCCCATTAGTGCTGCCAGTCAGTGTCTATCAGTGCTGCCCATCAATGCAGATCAGGGCTGCCCATCAGTGCCGCCCATCAGAGCCCCTATCCGTGCTGCCTATCAGTGCCCAATTAAAATAAAAACGAAAAACTACTGACACCAGTGAGGGATTGCAAAGGTGGCAATTGTGACTGGGCCCTGGCATTTCACCACCATGGGGAAGCCCAAAGATGACAGAAAGGGGGCCCGCTGCAGAACTTGTGAAAGGGTCCCACTGCCGTACCGTAATAAAGGGCCCCGCGATGGGAGTGAAGGGCCCCAGGATCTACGGGAAGAGGGAAGGGCCCTGGGCAGGGGGCCCTTCATAATTTCTTGCACCAGGGCCCTGAAGGTTCCTAGTTATGCCTCTGAAAGGGGTGTTTACGGGCTGTTAAAAAAACTGCCCAAACGACCACAAACGGTCGCTTATCAGCGTCAGTGGGGCCTAGAAGTGGTTCTTCTCCAGAGATCTCGGAAAAGATTTGATAAAAATCGGGGGGTGACAGTCGGGGGTCTCTCACTTCCCAGTGACATCCAAAGTTGTGAAATGAAGCGATAGGAATAAAAGATTTCCCTCGTTCGTCACGCGGCTTCCTAGGCGGTTTGTGTGGAGGGATGCGAAGCGTGCGCGGCGCTCAGGTGATTGCGAGGGGGACGAGAGGAGCTTCAAGTATGGAAACTGCGACGGCACGGAGGAGCCAGGAGCTTTGATTTCCTGAAATCACCAAACAGATCGATGATTAAAGGACTTTGCGGGGGGGGGGGAGGGGAATGATCTTAATTGAGATTGAGCCGCGGCTTGCGAGCGGCGGGCCGGCGTTTTGGCATCTCGGTGAAGCAAGAATAAAAGAGCGAAACGCGCTGGCGTCTCCATCCAGACAGAAGATGAGAAGCGCCATCATTTGTTATATTAGGGGAGGAATTACTGCAATGAGCATAAAAGCCGATCACAGCTTTGATTGAACATCCAAGTCCTCCGTGGTCTGCAAATGCGACTCCGGGCCCCGGCGTGGCCCTCGCAATCCTCGTGTTGGGCTGAGAAGAAAGGAGGACTAAGCTGGGGTCCTTCGCGGTGAGAAGGGAAGAGGGGGAGGGGGGATTAGGCTTGGGTACAAATTCTGGAATTCCGCTTCCTTTTTATCTCCGGGAATCAAAGGGGAAGCCGGGAATTCGGCGTCGTGATAAAAGACGTTCAAATATTTGCTTGTGAGAAGAAAAGAGGTCCCCTGTTTGGCAGACGCCGCACTTCAAACAGCGCCGAGTCTATTAGGAGAGGTTTGTATATCAGGCCGAGCTCCTCGGGAACGTGAGTGGCACTCCCCCCCCCCCGCCCCGCAATCCCTGGCGTCTGATGACTGAACGTGCAGCAGCCCGGGGTACTCACAAGACTGACAGCAGCCACAATGACAGGGAAAAAAAGAAAATCAAAGAGATGGAGAAAAAGTCAAACGGAAGTTTTTGTAATGCGATTTTATCCTGCGGTGAACCCTGCGAGGTGTTTACTCCCGACGGCTGCCGCGTCCCGCGTGTGACAGGGCAATAAAACGCTCCGTACCCCACTCCGGGGCAGGAAGGTCCTTCCAATATGCTGCAGGTACAGAAAAAATCCCACCCATCTTCTACACCAGGGTTCCTCAACCAGGGTTCCTCCAGAGGTTGCTAGGGGTTCCTGGAGCAATGGTCAATTTCTACCTCTCAGATAAATTCCCAATGACACCATTGATCTTTTTATCTATCTGTAAGGGGGGGTAATTCTTCCCAATGACCACAAATGTAAGGAGCATTCTTCCCATTGACCACAAGTGTAAGGAGCATTCTTCCCAATGACCACAAGTGTAAGGAGCATTCTTCCCATTGACCACAAGTGTAAGGAGCATTCTTCCCAATGACCACAAGTGTAAGGAGCATTCTTCCCATTGACCACAATTGTAAGGGGCATTCTTCCCATTGACCACAAGTGTAAGGGGCATTCTTCCCATTGACCACAAGTGTAAGGAGCATTCTTCCCAATGACCACAAGTGTAAGGAGCATTCTTCCCATTGACCACAAGTGTAAGGAGCATTCTTCCCATTGACCATCACACTAATGTATCCTGAGTTGTAGAATTTCAATTTTTAGCAGGGGTTCCCCGAGACCGGAGAATTATTTTAAGGGTTCCTCGGTGTTGAGAAGGGCTGCTCTAGAACATACAATGAGCTCCTCACTTCCCGGATGGAACAACAGTTGGGTAAAAGTCGTGTGTTTGGATTATTTAACCTTCTGAATGAATGTTCTGTGTTTATGGGCTGTAGTAGAATACGGCATTATCATAGCTCTCAACTGTCCCTCATTCCAGACAAAGTCCCTCTGTCCCTCTTTCCTCCTCATTTATCTTTCCAAAAGTGTTTCCCAGCATTAAACCTTTCATCCAATTACTAAATTTCTACATTTGTAAATTCCAGAAACCAATATAAAGGAAAAGCAGTGGTAAAAAAAGCACTTGTGGGTTTAACTAATCATTGTTTTTGTATCGTTCTCCTTTAGGCCGGGTTCACATTTATTGCGAATTGGATGTGGGTTTCCCCAATGACAGGAGATTGTGCCCGGCTCTCAATGGGAGCTCTCAATGGAGTCGGTTCGCCCATCTCCGGTGCGGCTGCGGAGCGAATTGCGCAGGAGTCCGGTCAGAGCCGTCTTTAACCCCTTCAGCCCCGGAAGGATTTCCCACCTTAGGACCAGAGTACTTTTTGCGATTCTGCACTGCGTTGCTTTCACTGACAATTGCGCGGTCGTGCGGCGTTGTACCCTAACAAAATTTGCGTCCTTTTTTTCCCCCACAAATAGAGATTTCTTTTGGGGGTATTTGATCCCCTCTGCGTCATTTCTGATCGCCGCTATAAACAAAAAAAGAGCGGCAATTTTGCAAAAAAAAGTTTCTTACTTTTTGCTAAAATACAAATTAAAAAATATATATAAGAAAACCATTTTTTTTCACCAGTTTCGGCCGCTTTATATTCTTCCTCATATTTTTGGTAAAAAAAATCGCAATCGGCGGTTTGCGCAAAAGTGGCCACGTTTACGGATGATGAGAATTAATTTCTGGGGTTTTTATTTATTTATTTATTGTTTTACTAGTAATGGCGGCGATCTGCGATTTTTAGTGGTACTGCGATATTGCAGCGGACATGTCGGACCATTTTGACACTTTTTTGGGACCAATGACATTTATACAGCGATCAGAAATTTAAATGTCCACTGATTACTGTATAAATGTCATTGGCAGTGAAGGGGTTAACCTGCAGGGGGCACTCTAGAGGGTAACTGTGTTCCCTAGGCGTGTTCTAACTGTGAGGGGGCTGGGCTGTCAGGGGCACCAGAGATCTAATGGATCCCAGTGACAGGAATCAGTAAATCTCTTACATGCCGCCTGACAGAGCGGGGAACCGCCGTGTTTACATCGGCGGCTCCCCGTCCTTTTGCTGTGGCCGCTCATCGCGGCTCGCCAGCAGACATCGGGTCCTCCCGAGCCGCGGGCACACTCCTCCAGAGTACGGCGGGCGCGCCAGAAATCGCTGTTTATTTACGGCGATTTGCGGTACGCATCCACACTGCCGCAGTAAATATACTGTGCGCGGTGTGGAAGCGGTTCATTTCGATTGGACCCTGGGCAAATGTTTTTTTGTGCCATCTCAAATCCACTTATCAACTATTTGCGGGCTCAAGTGGCAGCTGCTTTGGGCCCCACAGCAATGACTGTGCCCGGGCAGCTGCCCCTTTTGCCCTGTGTTAAAGATGGCCCTGAGTCCTGTGCATCTTCTCGTCATTCATGCAAAAATTCGGACTGAAATCGGACCTGAAATGGAGAACAGGGACCCCTGCTGTCAGCCACATCGGTATTAGATCTGGATTTTTGGTTGATCTTCTGTCTCTATCATATAAAATACACTGATGGTAAAAATTATAGACCCCCCATTTCTTTGTAAGTGGGGGGACCTCACTGCAGGGGAGACAATCAGTATTTTCCCCACTGTACAGTACATAGTTAATCTGGTTGAAAAAAAGTTCATCCAGTTCAACCAAGAGAGCCACTGAGAGACCCCTTTTCATTGGTTACATAGGAACAGAGCCGCTGATAGGGGGACCACTGGCCCTCTTGTAGGGGGCCTGAGCACACAGGGGGGCTTCCTCCAGCAGCTGAAAGCTGGTCTCTCCCCCCCTTCCAGCTTTTATCTGCTGAGAAAGCGACAGTTCTGTAATTTTTGTCTTTCTCTAATTCCCCCTCCCGGTGTGGGACCCCCCCCCCTCTCAGCCCCCCCCCCCCCCCCAGGCTGAGTTTGTTGCAGTATCTCTGTAACTTTGTTTCCCTCCCTCTGTCTCTCTGACTGCCCAGCCTGCATATTTTTTTCATCTCATCTTCATTTTTATCTTTTAGATTAAGCAGGAATTCTGTGAGTTATGTTGTATTTGTGCCTCCTAATAACCGAGGGCCCGTCGGGTAGTCTGTATGGGGCCCCTGCGTCAGGTAGTCTGTATGGGGCCCCGCCATTTCTATCAGCAGCCCTGTATAGGAAACACCCACAGGCTGGACAGAATACCTCCGGCTTATTTCTATGTCGTTGCTCCAAGGCCATCTGTCCTGCCATCCCTGATAGACACTTTAATAATACATAACATTCGACGAACGTTGTTACCTGTGTACCTTCACCTCCCCGTCATCATGGAATCCTTCTATCCTTTTAAAATTCTGCAGAAAACAAGTTTAAACCCCCAAAGTAATGCCAAAGATCAAAGGAAGATTCATAAACATCACTGGGAGCGTTCATAAATAAAATAGTCAAGGTCAGGTACACTAACATTCGTCGGCGTGCGTGCGCCATGCGTCCATACAAATGAGCCAAATGCTCGTGCTCCACTTCTCCGCCGCACTCACTCCTCACTCTCCCCACACCCACGGCTTGGAGGGCTCACCCCATCTGTCTGTGTTTGCTGCCTTAATCCCCCTCTCTGGGATGGCGGCAGACGGGCTTCAAAGCTGAACTGTAAAACGCCGCGGCCGTAGTGCGCAATTGTTGGCAGCGGTTAACACATGGCTGATAATGCATCCAATGCATGGTGTCAACGTGTGACTAATCGCTCTCACATACGGGGCAGGCGGGCGATGGCAGAGGGCGTCCTGTATTTTGTCGGCTTTATAAATATTTTTATTATGAAGAAAAACTTCAGCGGTGTGAGTTGGCGAGGGAGGGCATCTGCAGGGTTACTGGGACCACCCAAGCGCGGTCAGCATGGAACGATACCAACAAGTTTATCATCGTATTTAAATGTACTGTAGGTCTCGCTGCATCTCCAGCACAGAGGAGGAAAGATGGAATTTATTTCCCTCAAGGAGACTTTTATGGGGCTTTCCTAGGCCACAAATCTTCAGAGGTCCCGAAAACACAGATAAGTCCATGATGATTGTAAGGGTCCTCCACCAGCACACCCAAGACCCTTCTTGTCCAATCTGTCTGAGGTCGGTCTGCAAATAGTTTTGAGATTCTTGCTTAAAGTTTAGAAACTTTGCAGTGAACCCCGTTAAAGGGGGGGATTCTTGTTATGCAGTTCTGTCCATTTGTAGGGCTAGCAGGCAAGCTATCCTCAAAGAAAAGAGCATAGAAAGCCCAGAACTTCCGTAGGGGAGATGTGCAAATGCCAAAACCGAAAAAAACCCCAACAATATCCTCTTCACAGAATGACGACTCTCGAGGGTGCCATCTACCTCGACCCCTTGCCTGGACCTGACCATGCGCATGCTTGCCACCTTCCCTAATCCCTGCTTGGACCTGACCATGCTCATGCTTGCCACCTTCCCTAATCCCTGCTTGGACCTGACCATGCTCATGCTTGCCACCTTCCCTAATCCCTGCTTGGACCTGACTATGCTCTTGTTTGCTGCCTGACTCAACCCCTGTCTGGACCCAATTATTCTCTTGTGTACCACCTGCCTCAATCTCTTCCTGGACCCCTGCCTCAACCCATGCCTGGACCTGCCTACTCTCTTAATTGCTGCCTGACTCAACCCCTGTCTGGACCCAATTATTCTCTTGTGTACCACCTGCCACAATCTCTTCCTGGACCCCTTCCTTGATCCATGCCTGGACCTGACTACTCTCTTAATTGCTGCCTGACTCAACCCCTGTCTGGACCCAATTATTCTCTTGTACACCACCTGCCTCAATCTCTTCCTGGACCCCTGCCTCGACCCATGCCTGGACCTCCCTACTCTCTTAATTGCTGCCTGACTTAACCCCTGTATGGACCCAATTATTCTCTTGTCTACCACCTGCCTCAATCTTTTCCTGGGCCCCTGCCTCGACCCATGCCAGGACCTGACTACTCTCTTAATTGCTGCCTGACTCAACCCCTGTCTGGACCCAATTATTCTCTTGTGTACCACCTGCCTTGAACCTAGCCTGGACATGACTATTCTCCCATGTACCCCCGGCCTCAGCCCTCTGCCTGGACCCGACTACTCTCTTGTTTGCCACATACCTTGATCCTTTCCTGGACCTGGCTATTTTCTTGTCTACCCCCTGCCTTGACAAATGCCTGGACCT
>BLSH010537782.1:71397-89113 GCA_018402905.1 Glandirana rugosa | reverse complement strand
TGCCACCGGGGTGGATTCCCTTTCAGGGTGTAATGAAGTCACGGGGGAGAATGTAGTTACAGGGACAGTCTCAGAGGGGAATGTAGTCTCAGGTGGAATCTTCGGGAGGTGGGAATGTAGTCCCAGAGGTAGTCTCCAGTGAGACTTTAGTCGTGAGGCGAGGGAGTAAGGGGGGGCACTAAGGCAAAGCTGGAACCTAAAGGGGTATTGATGTAAGGGGGGCACTAATGTAAAGCTGGACCATGACGGGCACAGATGTAAGGGGGGGAAACTAATAAAAAGCTGGACCCTAAAGGGGGCATTGATGTAAGGGGGCACTAATGTAAAGCAGGGCTCTGATGGGGGCACTAATGTAAGGCAGAACTAAAATGAGATCACTGGTATAAGGGAGCGGAGTGCTGATTTCAGAGTGACCTCTGATGGAGACCCTGATGTAAGGGTGGAGGGCTTCTAAGGTGGACTCTGATGTAAGGGGAGACTCTGACAGGGACATTGATGTAAGAGGGGGCACTGAAGTAATGTGGGACTTTCCCTTAGGTGGGGCCACCGTTGCGAAGGGGAGGGGTATTAAAGTGAATGTTCTGGAACTCTTCAATAATGTTTATTGATCCTTTTCATTTTAAAGCATTATAATGCTCATCTTTAGAAGGTGAATTTTATGTTTTTCTTTCTTTATTTTATTTTTTAATAATGATTTCAATCTCCATACAATACATAAATAATAATAAATAAACAAATCCTCTTCTATAATAAAGTTTCTAAAGAGAATTTACAGCAGAAGCTTCTTTCTTTCGGCCTCTCTGTCTCTGCTGGGAGATGGAGGAGTTCAGAAGATGAGAGGAAGCCTCATAGAAACAATGTAACCCTTGTTGCGTCCTCTGCGTTGTATTGGATTCAATGGGATGGAGATTTGTAGCTAATCTGCTATTCTTCCCGGGTGACAAAGAGAGATGAAAATAAATAAATGCATTGGCTAAAAAGTAGCAATGCCAGCGGGCCGAAGAATTTCCTTTATAGATCGTTCTGAATGGAGGATGAAGAGGACAAACAAATCAGAAGACAATGCAAGGGAATTATCAGTCATTTGTAATCAATCAGATCAACAAGCACACAGTATGGGTTACTTTACACCCCTATTTATATATTTATATCTATTTATCTATCTATATATTTTATTGCAGTCTGGTGCATTCATCTAGATCTGTCCGGTGCGGTGACAAATGTTGGGGACCTCTGCTGTAAATTATATTTATTGGCTCTCTTGTTTCTTTGTATTTGCTTTTCCTCCTTATCAGAATGTAGGGAATTCGCTGACAGAGACCGAGGACCTCCAATGTGCTCCCTATTTATTATCCCTGTTCTTGGCTTCTCCTTGTTACACTACTATATACTTCTATACTAATACTATATATACTTCTGTACTAATACTATATATACTTCTATACTAATACTATATATACTACTATACTAATACTATATATACTTCCATACTAATACTGTATATACTTCTATACTAATACTATATATACTTCCATACTAATACTATATATACTTCTATACTAATACTATATATACTTCTATACTAATACTATATATACTTCTATACTAATACTATATATACTACTATACTAATACTATATATACTTCTATACTAATACTATATATACTTCTATACTAATACTATATATACTTCTATACTAATACTATATATACTTCTGTACTAATACTATATATACTCCTATACTAATACTATATATACTTCCATACTAATACTATATATACTTCTGTACTAATACTATATATACTCCTATACTAATACTATATATACTTCTATACTAATACTGTATATACTTCTGTACTAATACTATATATACTTCTATACTAATACTATATATACTTCCATACTAATACTATATATACTTCTATACTAATACTATATATACTTCCATACTAATACTATATATACTTTTGTACTAATACTATATATACTCCTATACTAATACTATATATACTTCTATACTAATACTGTGTATACTTCTGTACTAATACTATATATACTTCCATACTAATACTGTATATACTTCTGTACTAATACTATATATACTTCTATACTAATACTATATATACTTCTATACTAATACTATATATACTTCTATACTAATACTATATATACTTCTGTACTAATACTATATATACTTCCGTACTAATACTATATATACTTCTGTACTAATACTATATATACTTCTGTACTAATACTATATATACTTCTATACTAATACTGTATATACTTCTGTACTAATACTATATATACTTCCATACTAATACTATATATACTTCTGTACTAATACTATATATACTTCTATACTAATACTATATATACTTCTGTACTAATACTATATATACTTCTATACTAATACTATATATACTTCTAAACTAATACTATATATACTTCTGTACTAATACTATATATACTTCTATACTAATACTATATATACTTCTATACTAATACTATATATACTTCTATACTAATACTATATATACTTCTGTACTAATACTATATATACTTCCGTACTAATACTATATATACTTCCGTACTAATACTATATATACTTCCATACTAATACTATATATACTTCTGTACTAATACTATATATATTTCTGTACTAATACTATATATACTTCTGTACTAATACTGTATATACTTCTGTACTAATACTATATATACTACTATACTAATACTATATATACTTCTGTACTAATACTATATATACTTCTGTACTAATACTATATATACTTCTGTACTAATACTGTATATACTTCTGTACTAATACTATATATACTTCCGTACTAATACTATATATACTTCTGTACTAATACTATATATACTTCTATACTAATACTATATATACTTCTGTACTAATACTATATATACTTCTGTACTAATACTATATATACTTCTGTACTAATACTATATATACTTCTATACTAATACTATATATACTTCTGTACTAATACTATATATACTTCTATACTAATACTATATATACTTCTATACTAATACTATATATACTTCTATACTAATACTATATATACTTCCGTACTAATACTATATATACTTCTGTACTAATACTATATATACTTCTGTACTAATACTATATATACTTCTATACTAATACTATATATACTTCTGTACTAATACTGTATATACTTCTGTACTAATACTGTATATACTACTATACTAATACTATATATACTTCTGTACTAATACTATATATACTTCTGTACTAAAACTATATATACTTCCATACTAATACTATATATACTTCTGTACTAATACTATATATACTTCTGTACTAATACTGTATATACTTCTGTACTAATACTGTATATACTTCTGTACTAATACTATATATACTACTGTACTAATACTATATATACTTCTGTACTAATACTATATATACTTCTATACTAATACTATATATACTTCCATACTAATACTATATATACTTCTATACTAATACTATATATACTTCTATACTAATACTATATATACTTCCATACTAATACTATATATACTTCCATACTAATACTATATATACTTCTATACTAATACTATATATACTTCTGTACTAATACTATATATACTTCCGTACTAATACTATATATACTTCTATACTAATACTATATATACTTCCATACTAATACTATATATACTTCCATACTAATACTATATATACTTCCATACTAATACTATATATACTTCTATACTAATTCTATATATACTTCTATACTAATACTATATATACTTCTATACTAATACTATATATACTTCTATACTAATACTATATATACTTCCGTACTAATACTATATATACTTCCGTACTAATACTATATATACTTCCATACTAATACTATATATACTTCTATACTAATACTATATATACTTCTATACTAATACTATATATACTTCCATACTAATACTATATATACTTCCATACTAATACTATATATACTTCTATACTAATTCTATATATACTTCTATACTAATACTATATATACTTCTATACTAATACTATATATACTTCTATACTAATACTATATATACTTCCATACTAATACTATATATACTTCTATACTAATACTGTATATACTTCTATACTAATACTATATATACTTCTATACTAATACTATATATACTTCTATACTAATACTGTATATACTTCCATACTAATACTGTATATACTTCTATACTAATACTGTATATACTTCCATGCTAATACTGTATATACTTCTATACTAATACTGTATATACTTCTATACTAATACTATATATACTTCTATACTAATACTGTATATACTTCTATACTAATACTATATATACTTCTATACTAATACTGTATATACTTCTATACTAATACTGTATATACTTCCATACTAATACTATATATACTTCTATACTAATACTATATATACTTCCATACTAATACTATATATACTTCCATACTAATACTATATATACTTCTATACTAATACTATATATATACTTCTATACTAATACTATATATACTTCCATACTAATACTATATATACTTCTATACTAATACTATATATACTTCTATACTAATACTGTATATACTTCTATACTAATACTGTATATACTTCCATACTAATACTATATATACTTCTATACTAATACTATATATACTTCCATACTAATACTGTATATACTTCTATACTAATACTATATATACTTATATACTAATACTATATATACTTCCATACTAATACTGTATATACTTCTATACTAATACTATATATACTTATATACTAATACTATATATACTTCCATACTAATACTATATATACTTCTATACTAATACTGTATATACTTCTATACTAATACTATATATACTTCTATACTAATACTGTATATACTTCTATACTAATACTATATATACTTCTATACTAATACTGTATATACAGGGTGGGCCATTTCTATGGATACACCTTGATAAAATGGGAATGGTTGGTGATATTAACTTCCTGTTTGTGGCACATTAGTATATGTGAGGGGGGAAACTTTTCAAGATGGGTGGTGACCATGGCGGCCATTTTGAAGTGGGCCATTTTGAATCCAACTTTTGTTTTTTCAATAGGAAGTGGGTCATGTGACACATCAAACTTATTGGGAATTTCACAAGAAAAACAATGGTGTGCTTGGTTTTAACGCAACTTTATTCTTTCATGAGTTATTTACAAGTTTCTGACCACTTATAAAATGTGTTCAATGTGCTGCCCATTGTGTTGGATTGTCAATGCAACCCTCTTCTCCCACTCTTCACACACTGATAGCAACACCGCAGGAGAAATGCTAGCACAGCTTCCAGTATCCCTAGTTTCAGGTGCTGCACATCTCGTATCTTCACAGCATAGACAATTGCCTTCAGATGACCCCAAAGATAAAAGTCTAAGGGGCTCAGATCGGGAGACCTTGGGGGCCATTCAACTGGCCCAGGACGACCAATCCACTTTCCAGGAAACTGTTCATGTAGGAATGCTCGGACCTGACACCCATAATGTGGTGGTGCACCATCTTGCTGGAACTATGATGTCGGTGATAGGGAATTGCTGGCCATCAAGTTGGCTTTGGAGGAATGGCGGTACCTCCTGGAAGGAGCAGCTCACCCGGTATTGGTTTTTACTGACCATAAAAACCATAAAAAAACCATATGCTGTGAAGATACGAGATACGGGCTCGTTCCCAGGCTCCTCCACCTGCCTGTCAGAAGACACTTCAGAGCAGAGGAGGAACTTGCGGGAAGCTTCCCTCGGCACTCTGACACTGAACATGCAGCCAGTTTGGAGAGATACCAGCTGCTAAAGTGTTGGTAATCAATGCGCTGGAGACCCAGTCCGTCTAGTCCCGGCCCGTGGTGTCACCCCTCTGACGGGTGTCACCCGTGTGCGTACCGCCCCCCCCTGCACCCGCCTAGCAATGTCACTGCCTTATGACAACTCGTTATGTGTATAAAACAGCTCTGTCCACAGAATCTCTTTCTTCCATTCAAACCTCAACATCATGGGCAAAACCGAAGAGCTGTCAAAGGAAGCCAAGGACAAGATTGTAGACCTACACAAGGCTGGAAGGGGCTACAAGACCATCAGCAAGAAGCTTGGTGAGAAGGAGACAACTGTTGGAGAGATTATTCGCAAATGGAAGAAATACAAACTAACCATCAATCGCCCTCGGTCTGGAGCTCCATGCTAGATTTCTCCTCATAGGGTGAGGATGGTCATGAGAAAAGTGAGGGATCCGCCCAGAACTACACGGGAGGAGCTTGTGAAGGATCTCAAGGCAGTTGGGACCGCAGTCACCAAACAAACCATTGGTAACCCAATACACCGCAATGGACTGAAATCCTGCAGCACCCACAAGGTCCCCCCTCAAGAAGGCTCATGTAGAGGAACATCTGAGGTCTGCCAATGAACATCTAAATGATTCAGAGAAGGATTGGGTGAAAGTGCTGTGGTCAGAGGAGACCGAGATTGAGCTTTTTGGCATTAACTTGAAGTGCCGTGTTTGGAGGAAGAAAAATGCTGACTATGACCCTAAGAACTCCATCCCTACAGTCACACACAGAGGTGGAAACCCCTACAGTCACACATGGAGGTGGAAATCCCTACAGTTGCACATGGAGGGGGAAATCCCTACAGTCACACATGGAGGAGGAAACCCCTACAGTCACACATGGAGGTGGAAACCCCTACAGTCACACATGGAGGTGGAAACCCCTACAGCCACACACGGTGGTGGTGATGCTTTGGGACTGTTTCTCTGCTAAAGGTCCAAGCTGACTTTGCTGCATTGAGTGGCCAATGGACGGAGCCATGCATTGTAAAATCTTGGATGAGAACCTTCTTCCCTCAGCCAGAACACTGAAGATGGGATGGGTCATTGATGGGTCTTGCAGCATGACAATGACCAAAACATACCACCAAGGCAACAAAGGAGTGGCTCAAGAAGAAGCACATTAAGGTCATGGAGTGGCCTAGCCGGTCTCCAGACCTTAATTCTATGGAACATTTATGGAGGGAGCTGAAACTTCGAGTTGCCAAGCGACAGCCAAGAAACCTTAAGGATTTAGAGAAGATCTGTAAAGAAGAGTGGAGCAAAATCCCTCCTGAGATGCCTGGAAACCTGGAGGCCACCAACTACAAGAAACGTCTGACCTCTGTGCTGCCAACAAGGGTTTCTCCACCAACTACTAAGGCGATCAAATACTTATTTTACTCCCTGAACTGCACCTCCATTTATAACATTTGTATCATGATATCTCTCTGGATGTTTGGTTGATTTTCTGTCTATCATATAAAATACACCGATGATAAAAATTATAGACCCCCCATTTCTATGTAAGTGGGGGAACCTCCCACAACCTGCAGGGGGGACGATCATTGTATTCCCCACTGTATGCTGTACAAGTAAATCTTTGTTTTTTGCGTTTTCGCAGCACCAACGCGCGGGCGCGACCTAAATCCGTCACCTAAAGCGATGTTGAAGGAAACCTTTACATCGTACAATATCTCCGCATTCGTCAATAAAAAAACCACACAAACATTTAAAGCCGCTTTCTATCATTCTATGAATTTCAGGCCGCGTTTCGTTCCACGATAAGTGCGCCAAAGATATGAAAAGGCAGACAATGGGGAATTGGGAACGGAAAGGCCACACTTTGCCGAGAAGCGGTTTTGTAATGAAGAGCCGAGTCGTGTTTGATTTCCAGGTAAACGTTTGTGAAAAGGAATATCAATCCCGGAATAGGAGGGGATTCCCTCCACCTGCCGAGGAGCGGCGGATCTTCACTTCGCCGTATCTCGCCAGCCAGACTCCGATACAAAAACATGGCAGGACCCAATTCCAACAAGAAAGCCGGCGATTTACATGCGTTCTATTATTTGTGATGCATTTCAGTGTCTCGGAGGTTCAAGAATGCGATTATTGTGCGGAAGGAGAGCCGCATTATCAGAATGTGCCATCCTCTGCTGTGTGGAGTGCGCCGGCGGCGGGGGTTCAAACGCCCATTTTGAAGCACAGACCACTGTTGATAGGAAACAAAGTACGGAGCCGCTACATCTGTGTGTTTTATTAATGGAGAGTATTATTACCGGCGATAATGAGAGTGCTGAGCCACGGCGCCGATAACACAACAAGCCCGAGCATTAGAGAAAAGACGAGTTTGCAGATGAAAAGGAAGATTGTGCGCAATTCACCGCCGAAAAACATTTCAATTCTGCATCACCTCTGATTGTGATAATTCCTCGCCCTATCTGCGGCAAAGTGCACTTCAATTATATAGAACTCCGCCTGCAAAACCATCGAAATGAACATTAAGGAAACTCCTCCTGACAGGGTTGCTTTGTGCAATGTCCCCATCAACGTGTACAACGCCGTCGCTGTTTACAGAGTAAAACCCTAAAAAAACCTCACTGCTGGATCTACGGTAATAGAGCTCACTTCCAAACCTAAAAAGCCGAATCTAAATTCAAACGCTTAAAGCTGAAGATGTGATCTGCATAGGGGTGCCTTTGTCTATGAGCAACTCAGTGTGCCCTGTGAAGCTGTTAGTGTGGCTCCTTCCTTTCAACCTTCTGCCAGCTCTTTGGTGGGGCCCAGTATTTAAGGTGGTGCACACAAGTAACATTCCTTTAACCACTTCCCGCCCTGCCTATTGACAAATGATGGCCAGGGCGGTGGCTTCATTATTGTGACTGGGCGTCTATTGACGTCCTCAGGATAACCCGCGATCACGCGCCCATGGGGGCGTGCATCACTGCGATCAGTGGTGCGGTGGGTCACTCTGACCCACCACATTACCAATCTCGGTAGAAAGCTTCCCTCGGAAGCTCTTTACCACGTGATCAGCCGTGGCCAATCTGCAGACACGAGTAGTGGAGATCCGATCGGCAGCTCTCCTGACAGGGGGGTCTGCACTGAATGTTTATCAGCACAGCCCCCCTTAGAATCGCCACACTGGACCACAGGGAGCCCACCCAGGGGCCACCAGGGAGAGCCCGCCCATGGACCACCAGGGAGCCGACACTAGACCACCAAGGAGATGATCAGGGAGCCCACACTAGACCACCAGTGCCCACTAGTGCCACCTATCAGTGCCCACCAGTACCCACCAGTGCCACCTATCAGTGCCCACCAGTGCCAGCACTCAGCCAAATGTCGCCCAACCTGTCCCGAAGGCCAGCGTGGATAAATAAAGTCCTCCCAGGGGAGTGTGGATGCCAAAGCAGAAAAGGGGTCCACTGGAGCCAAGAGTAAATTAGGAGGCTTAGGTGTGCGGGAGCTCTTGGCTTCAGTGGACCCCTTTTCTGCTTTGGCATCCACACTTGCCCATGGGAGGGCTTATTCATCCACGCTGGCCTTCAGGACCAGTTGGGCGACTTTTGGCTGAATGGCCCCCTACATGTGCTTTGGAGGACCCCCTTGGGTGATGTTTCATGAGCACCTTCACAAATGAAACTGTCTCTTTCTGATGAAGCGTTGTAACCGCGAAACATGTAAAAGCGCAAGCCGGGTGAACCTCTCTGGACTCCTTTGTTGGGGTTTCACCATCAGGTCTTCGGGCTGCCAGTTTCAGATAACTTGTGAAGATTGTCCCTCCAATTATTATTTATGTAATGTCTAGCCCGTTTTTGTAGGGCATTGTGTGTGTCGTTGTTAATGATGATTCAATATAAATAAAAATCCTGAATATTTTAATTAACCCCTTCAGCCCCGGAAGGATTTCCCACTTTAGGACCTGAGCACTTTTTGTGATTCGGCGCTGCGTCGCTTTAACTGTCAATTGCGCGGTCGTGCAACGTTGTACCCAAACGAAATTTGCGTCCTTTCTTTCCCACAAACAGAGCTTTCTTTTGGTGGTATTTGATCGCCTCTGCGTCATTTCTGATCGCCGCTATAAACAAAAGAAGTGCGACAATTTTGTAAAGAAACCCACATTTCTTACTTTTTGCTAAAATGCAAATCCAGAAAAATCTATATAAAAAAATGTTTTTTCCATCGGTTTTGGCCGATTTATATTCTTCCACATATTTTTGGTAAAAAAAAATCGCAATCAGCGTTTATTGATTGGACTGCGCAAAATTGGCCGCGTTTACGGATGATGAGAATTCACTTCTGGGGTTTTTATTTATTTAATTTTTTCTTACTAGTAATGACAGCGATCTGCGATTTTTAGCGAGACTGCAATATTGCGGCGGACATGTCGGACCATTTTGACACTTTTTTGGGACCATTGGCATTTATACAGCGATCAGTGCTATAAAAATGCACTGATTGCTGTGTAAATGCCATTGGCAGTGAAGGGGTTAACCTGCAGGGGGTGCTCCAAGAGTTAACTGTGTTCCCTGGGTGTGTTCTAACTGTATGGGGGATGCCCTGGCTGGGGAAAGGGGATGATCACGGCTTCCATATAGAGGAAGGCTGTGATCATCGCCCTTTCCCCTTCAACAGAACGGAGATCCGTGTTTACATATAAGGATCTCCGTTCTTTTACTGCAGGGGGACATCGCGGGTAGCCGGCGGCAATCGAGTCCCCCCTACCCGCTCCCTGCCCCCCCCCCCCCCGGACACAGTAAGCGCGCCTCCGGCGGCGCGCGCTCACAGTGAGAGATATCGCAGCCACAGTGATATGACGACGGTTTGCGATATCGAGCCACTTTGCCGCCGTCAGACGCCGGTCGGCGAGTGGTTAAGTAAATTGGTGTTATGTACCGTCAAAGTCCATGTTTGCCTCCAATACACTCAATACAAAATTCACATGCAGTATAGTTTTTTTTTCAACATCTACAGCAGGTTGGTCAGCTTGAAAGACATATATGTGATGTAACAATTCTTTGAATGTCCCCAGTACAATGCATGACTTTAATGATGTTCTTCTCTAATTTAGAAAGCTTTGGCTGTATAAGCCACTTAACCCTGAAGAAGAGCACTACAACAGTGACTCGAAACACGTCGGTTATACTCTGCCTTCCCAGACACAGCCCTGTGACTCCAGCGTTGTATTTAGGTTCTGTGCTGCCCTAGGCCTGACTAAACTCATGCACCCCCCTAATTTAAATATTTGCCACCCTTTCCTGTCAAGGCCACACCCCTTCCTGTTTAAGACCCGCCCTGATATTTCCTAGTGGGGACACTCGTTCTGAGGGCCTTGGGGTGGGGGATTGGAATGGATTTCCTTAAGAGATTTCCTCACACTTCCTGTTTGGCTATGGGGCAGCACAACAACTCGTTGGTTGGGGCCTGCCACCTGGGCCCCTTGGGACGCCCGGGTCCCCTACATATGTATGGGCTGTCCCCCTCTGATGGGTATTGTCATACCGGCAGCAAATGCAGCCGCTTTGTGGGGTGCCAGACCAGTTTGTCTCCTGGCCCAGTCCACCCAATAAGACTAAAAGTGTAGTGCAAGGCGTCAGGGACTCTTTTCGTGCTGCCCCCCTGCAAAGTGCCGCCCTAGGCCTGGGCCTTTTTGGCCTAGGCCAAGACACAGCCCTGTGACTCATTTGCAACCTTTTGTCTTGCTTTATTCTGCTGTAACCTTGATGCTGAGCTTGTGAATGAATACGTTATGGACAGCAATTTTAATGTGAAGTCCTTTATCAGATCCGAATATTTTTAAAATAATTCAATAAAAATGAATTGTTTACATATATCCTGTTGAGTTCCCTCTAAAGTCCCATTTTGGGTTTTTTTTTGCAGTAATTTGTCAATGTCTTAGGGGTGTTGGGAACCCCTTACTTATGGGAAGGATGCTGTGTAAAGGCCAAGGGTTGATTTACTGAAGGCAAAAAGTCTGTTTGTTTTGCAAGGGAATTTTCCCTTAGCTAAATGAATGAAATGAAGCTGACTTCCCTCATCCAATCATATGCAAGGAAAAATACTGTGTCTGTTTTCCTTGCATGTGATTGGATATTCTTTGTAAAGCGAATTTTCCCCGCATTCACTAAGCCAAGGGAAAATTCCGCCTATTTGGCTTTAGTAAATCAGCCCCTGTGGGTGAAATGACTTTGTTGTTGAGCAGCGGAGTGGCGCTTGGTTTATCTCTAACGTCCCCTCGGATCGTTCTTCATTTATGATTATCTTTAGTGTTTGTCCCGCGCGGCGCGGTTTGGGTTTGATGGTGCCGTCATTGCATTGATTAGTCGCAGTAAATGGCCCGGGTCTGCTCATAACATCTCAGACTTCGCAGGCTTTCAGTTGTTCGATACAAAAGTCCATAATAATTGTAATTAAACGATTTGCTGTTCAAAACAAAATAATTGCAGAAAGCGCATTGCTTTCCACCGCAGGATTGATGCGGCGAAAGGGCGTCTTGTCCACTTACTTATTGTGGTCGTTAATTGTAGTAAATTTCCATTCACCAGGAATGATAACAGCTCAGGGCCTGAAAGTGAGGATCGTTCTGAATATGGGCTGAGCACCCAACGCCCCGAGATAGAGGAGCGCCAACCAAAGGTGAAGTCCTCAGTGTGAGGAGAAGGGGGCGATACTCTGCGGTGACACAGCGACCTCTCGGGAACTCTGAGCTCAGGTCAGAACCTTTGCCATGTTGTCTCTCTCATTCAATATTTTATTGAAGTTTATCATCAAGAATATAAATCTGGACAATATCTGCCCTACAATAGGACATAGGAAGTAGACTTGTATGAGGGGGTGCAAATGTCAAAGCAATATAAAAAAAACATGGGTGACCTCTTTTCCAGAGGAATGGGGGTCCCTAGGAGGTCCCAGGCCTTCATAAACCGGTATTTCTTCAAGATCGTGGTTGCAGCAGCCATCGAAGTTAGGAGGTAGGAAGTGAGCGATCCACGATCTCCATAGTTTTCATAGGAGGGAACTTTGTCTAGGAAGGTTGCCCCTTGGCATGGACCATGGCGACTCTGTGTTTCATCACTAGAATGCATAGATTAGGGGATTTCCAGGCTGTTTGCCCGCAGTGGTGATAAAGAGAAGGAGTTTGAATTGGCAGTGGGTCACAGCTAAGGGTTTGTTGTCCAGGAGGGCTTTTGCTTGGTTTGGTGGTATCGGCATCTCAAATGGGGAGAAGGGATCTTAAACACTTCTGTCCAAAGCGTTTGTACCATGGGGCACACCCACCAAATGTGCACATGTGTGCCAGGTGTGGTATTCTGCCCTATTGTCACATCCCTCAACCAACACCCCATCACTTTACTCCCCACACCCCCACCCCCCCCCCCATACACCACTATTGCTGACTGCTGCTGCCCCCTAATCATTGGGGAAAATGGCACTTTTACTGACTGATGCTGCCATCTGGACACTGGGGGGAGCGCAACTGTCACTGACTGGTGCTGCCACCTGATCATTGGGGAGAACGCCACTGTTGCTGAGCAATGCTACCAGCTGATCATTGGGGAGAACGCCACTGTTGCTGAGCAATGCTACCAGCTGATCATTGGGGAGAATGCCACTGTTGCTGACTGATGCGGCCACCTGATCACTGAGGATGCCACTGTTGCTAACCGATGCTGCCACCTGATCATTGGGGAGAATGCCACTGTTGCTGACCCATGCTGCCACCTGATCATTGGGGAGAATGCCACTGTTGCTGACCAATGCTGTCACCTGATCATTGGGGAGAATGCCACTGTCACTGGCCACTGCTACCACCTGATCATTGGGGAGAATGCCACTGTTGCTGACCAATGCTGTCACCTGATCATTGGGGAGAATGCCACTGTTGCTGACCAATGTTGCCACCTGATCATTGGGGAGAATGCCACTGTTACTGACCGATACTTCCACCTGATTATTGGGGAGAATGCCACTGTTGCTGACTGATGCGGCCACCTGATCATTCGGGAGAATGCCACTGTTGCTGACTGATGCGGCCACCTGATCACTGGGGAGAATGCCACTGTTGCTGACTGATGCTGCCACCTGATCATTGGGGAGAATGCCACTGTTGCTGACTGATGCAGCCACCCGATCACTGGGAAGAATACCACTATCGCTGACTGATGCTTCCACCTGCTCTCTGGGGAGAATGCCACTGTCGCTCACCAATGCTGCCACCTGATCATTGTGGAGAATTCCACTGTTGCAGACCAATGCTGTCACCTGATCATTGTGGAGAATTCCACTGTTGCAGACCAATGCTGTCACCTGATCATTGGGGAGAATTCCACTGTTGCAGACCAATGCTGTCACCTGATCATTAGGGAGAATGCCACTGTTGCTGACCAATACTGCCACCTGATCATTGGGGAGAATGCCACTGTCACTGATCGATACTGCCACCTGATCATTGTGGAGAATGCCACTGTAGCAGACCGATACTTCCACCTGATCATTGGGGAGAATGCCACTGTCGCTGACCGATACTTCCACCTGATCATTGGGGAGAATGCCACTGTCGCTGACCAATGCTGCCACCTGATCATTAGGGAGAATGCCACTTGGTCCTGACTGGTGCTGCCACCTGTTCATAAGGAGAAGTTACTGTCGCTCACTGGTGCTGCTACCTGATTGTTGGGTTGAATGGATCTGGGTCCCAAAATGCTGGCCAGCAGGGAGAGGGTTTGATACAGACTGACAGATTGTTATTGTACCCATGCCCCTTAACCAGGACCATCCCCAGTACCCCAGTATGGGGCTTAGGGGTCATCCTCTGGACCATTGGCTTATAATGAACTATATATTTGTTTATACCCTATTATCTGCGGATTAATATATATTTTTTGACAGGTTGTTGCCATTTCCATGTCTTCGTCTGTAGTATTATATATATTGTTGCAGTAAATATACCTTATAAGCCCTTCTGCAGTCAGTGCTCCACGTGTTTTCCAGAGCGTCATGGGAAAAAATGGAATGTAATTGGTTCATAGGAGCAGAAAGAATGACCGTCACCTTTCCAGGTGCGCTAGGAGGGCCGGTCTGAATGCCAAGTCCTCTGGAGGAGTTGAGGACCTCTTCTTATGGAGAGATTGAACCCTCCGGTCCCCCCTTCTCCCCCCGAAGCCGAGCGTCGCTCTCCTTGGTTCACGCCGGCAAATTAAAAAATGTAAATTTACATCTCTGGTAAACTGCGCCGGACGTTTTTATTATCCCGAGAAAAGACAGATTTTAAGTTGCAGAGCTGCGAGCGGTGACAGGAAGCTCTATGAATGATGGGTCGGGGGACAGCCCCTGCATACAAAACTCTTCTGCCTGGTAAACAAATGCGGGGCGCCGGTGCAGTAATTTAAGTGCATTTATTGATGCTAACGACAGAATTTCACAAGCCTTATAAACCGCTGTTGTTTTAAGGACCTGAAGCTAACCGATGGCTCCTTCCATTTTCTCTCCTCTAACACCTCACTGTGCTGTCACCACATTGACCAATCAATAATAATTTACTTCTGTATCTCCACTAAATCCTCGCCGCTGACTGGCACACGCAATTATTTACAGAGAAAAGACATTTCAAGCCTTGATGACACCGCCGCTGTCACCATAAAGTCAATTCCGTGACACTCGCAGAACAATGGACACTTCGAGGCTCCGGGAAACGCTCAGGGAGGGGCTCCAGAAATGGCGCTCGGGTTTGGGCTGCCATCTATGACCCAAAACATTCATAATAAATTCTTATCTATAAATATCGTCAGCGAGGTAAATTGGGGCGTAGGGCCTGGATGCAGCTTGCATGCAATGACCAGGGCTGGGACAAGGGGTGGGCAGCAGGGGATGCTGCCCTGGGCTCCATGGCGATTTTGGAGGGTTTTGCTAGAATGGGTGATTGGGAGGGGGTGAGTGGATTTCTAAGAGAGAGGGATTTGGAGGGTGGGGGGTGATTTTTGCTCAGAGGGGAAATTTGAGGGGTAGAGGAATTGGAGGAGTTGGGGAGAGAGAGGATTTGAGCTGGGGGTGGGGATTTGCACTGGAAGAGGGGGAATTATTTTAGGGGGAGAATTTTAGCTTACAAAGGGAATTTATGTTTAGGGGATAAGTGTGAAGATAAGTCCTTACATTTTTTTAGGAGGGGGAGAGCATTTTTGCTCACACATAATGCTCATATACACTATATTGTCAAAAGTATTGAGACACCTGACTTTGCACGCACATGGACCTTAATGGCATCCCAGTCTTAGTCCGTAGGGTTCAATATTGAGTTGGCCCACCCTATGCCGCTATAACAGCTTCACCTCTTCTGGGAAGGGCATCCACAAGGTTTAGGAGTGTCTATGGGAATGTTTGACCGTTCTTCCAGAGGTCAGGCACTGATGTTGGATGAAAAGGCCTGACTCTCAGGACATATGGACTTCTCAGACTATGCTGGAGATCACCTAAGACTGAACTCCAGGTATGATCTGCATTGTAGAGTTATATTGGTCCAGCTTGGCACAGTGTAAATACACTATATTGCCAAAAGTATTGGGACGCCTGCCTTTACACGCATATGGACTTTAATGGCATCCCAGTCTTAGTCTGTAGGGTTTAATATTGAGTTGGCCCACCCTTTGCAGCTATAATAGCTTCACCTCTTCTGGGAAGGTTGTCCACAAGGTTTAGGAGTGTCTATGGGAAGGTTTGACCATTGGGTTGAGGGCAGGACTCTGTGCAGGCCAGTCAAGGTCCTCCACTCCAAACGCACTCATCCATGTCTTTATGGACCTTGCTTTGTGCAGTGGTCCAAATCATTTGGTGGAAGTGGGATTATGGTGCGGGGTTGTTGTTCAGGGGTTGGGCTTGGCCCCTCAGGGGTTGGGCTTGGCCTCTTAGTTCCAGTAAAGGGAACCCTTAAGGCGTCAGCATACCAAGACATCTTGGACAATTTCATGCTCCCAACTTTGTGGGAAGAGTTTGGGGATGGCCCCTTCCTGTCCCAACATGACTGCCCACCAATGCACAAAGCAAGGTCCATAAAGACATGGATGAGCGAGTTTGGGGTGGAGGAACCTGACTGGCCTGCACAGAGTCCTGACCTCAACACCATAGAACACCTTCGGGATGAATTAGAGAGCGGAGACTGTGAGCCAGGCCTTCTCATCCAACATCAGTGCCTGACCTCTGGAAGAATGGTCCAACATTCCCATAGACACTCCTAAACCTTGTGGACGGCCTTCCCAGAAGAGGTGAAGCTGTTATAGCTGCAAAGGGAGGGCCAACTCAATATTGAACCCAACGGACTAAGACTGGGGGGCATTAAAGTTCATATGCGTGTAAAGGCAGGCGTTCCAATACTTTTGACAATATAGTGTATTTTGGTGGTGGGGGGGGGGGGGTTGTTTGACTCCCCCACCCAGGTCTTCTCAAGGGAACAGGATCTAGGGCGTGATGGTCAACTGTGGCCTGAATGGTTCGGTGATGAAGAGATGGGCATTGCTCCTGGGTGTAACTCAAGAGTGTCCACAGCAATAGAAAAGAGGGAGGTGGGAGAGATTCAAAAAAGCAAAATTGCTTTGAAAAGGATGCATGGAAGGTAAAAGCAAGGTGCACAATCTCCTGTTATCCACTTCAGCTCCAGGCCTTTTTTTTTTACACTTTTGTTTACATGCAAAAATCTGTATTTTTTTCTAGATAATTACATAGAGAATTTTATATATAAATATATAGGGGTGTATTTTTAAAGCAGGGGCCCTAGAGAATAAATTGTGGGGATATATAAATATATATTTTAAGAGATACATTAATAGATCTTTTTTT
>BLSH010537782.1:49027-59158 GCA_018402905.1 Glandirana rugosa | reverse complement strand
CCCCCCCCCACAGCGGGGACGCGGGGAATACCTGCCCGGCGGCGACTACTGTCCAGGAGAAATACCTCTCTAGGCCCCAGCCCCTCTAGTTTACGAAAACCGCGGTAAATGTAGACCCTCCGCGACCGACCAGCTAGCTCTGAAAGTCAATCTATCCTGCCCCCCCCGAACATTTTCATTAGGTCGCAGGTCAATTTCTCTCGGTTCGAGGCAGAGATTCTAACGCCATGGTCCTACCGCGGACGTCGACGCACAGCAGGGCCATCTTGGTGAACTTCAGGCCGCATCCCTATGTAACGACCAGTCGTTCATTTATTAAATGGCGCCAAAAGCATTTGATCTCCCCGACCCCGGATCTCTCCATAAAGAGGACCTGTCATCAGCGGCGGCCCGTCCATAAGGGGCGCAGGGGCGACACCCCCCCCCCCAATCTCCTTGCGGGGCGCTGGACGCATAGAGTTCTGTGGGTTTTTTTTTTTAAGGCCGTTTTTTACCGCCGCGTTTTTTTTCAGCTCTCCATGTTATTCAATGGCCCCATTGAAACGCCGGCGTTTTTGAGCTGTAGATGGCGTCGCCGTTATTAAGCTGTAAATCGAACGCGCGTTCCGAGGCTGTAACGTTTTGGCATTTTTGACGCCGAGCCGGCGAACCGCTCACTAAGGCGCATTTACGTTAACCGGCGTTTTTGACGCTGGCGTTTTCAGGTTAAAAAATAGCAGAAGAATGTTTTTTTTTTTTTTTAAAAATGCCTATTAACGCCGACGCTCACTGACAATAAATAACGCTCATTAACGTTTTGCTAATACGCCGGTGTGTATGAGGCCTAAAGCACATGATTAGAGCCAGAGGCTCTAATTGGCTTAACCAGTTGCCGACCGCCCGCCGTGGATTGGCAGCAGCAATATGGCTCTCCTGTGTGAAACGCCGTCAGCAGGCGCGGGGGCATGTATTGTGGGCTCGCACGCTCACTGGACTGGATGTCCGCTGGCCGCCCGCGATCGCTCCCCCGCAGTGACAGAACAGGGATCTGTGAATGTAAACAAGCGGTTCCCCGTTCTGGCAGGGGAGAGGAGAGCGATTGTATGTTCCCAGCATAGGGTGGCAGGTGTGCCTGGGCACCCCCTAATCACCCTGTACTGTGCAGATTCCCCCTGCTGTCTGGCTACAGAGAAAAGGATGGGAGAATCTCTGTCCTCGGTCTCTTTCTCTGTCTCAAAAGTGAGACATCAGGGGTCTGGTTAGACCCCTGATATTTCACTAAAGCCCCCCAGCAGGGCTCCTAAAAAAATTGTAAAAAAATAATAAAATATAATATTGTAAAAAATAATAAAATATAATATCGTAAAAAATAATAAAATATAATATTGTAAAAAATAATAAAAAAACAAAATTGTAAAAAACAAATAAAATAAAATAAAAATAAACTACTGACAGCGATCTCTGCCCCCCTGACATATAAATATACGCACACTCATATTTGTTTGCGCTCTGTGGTGCACCCCCTGATGCAATACGCTGCGCACACCTATGGTTCCCAGTATATGAGAGCAGCGATCTCTCTCCTCCCCTACTCAGCCCATCCCCCATACAATTAGAACAAACTGACAGGGAACACAGTTAACCCTTTGATCGCCCCCTAGTGTTAACCCCTTCCCTGCCAGTGACATTTACACAGTAATCAGTGGCTATTTCTAGCTCTGATTGCTGTATAAATGTCATTGGCCCCAAAAAAAGTGTCCGACATGTCCGCCGCAATGTCGCAGTACCATTAAAAATCGCAGATCGCCGCCATTGCTAGTAAAAAAAAAGTAATAATAAAAACGCCATAAATCAATTCCCATGGTTTGTAGATGCAATAACTTTTGCGCAAACCAATCAATCTACGCCAAATTTTTTTTTACCAAAAATATGTAGAAGAATATCGGACTAAACCGATGAATACATTTGTTTTTATTTAATATTTTTTTTTGTTTTTTTATTATATAAAATGTAAAAAATTTTTTTATTTTTTTTCAAAATTGTCACTCTTTTTTATAGCGGTGATCAGAAATGACGCAGAGGCGATCAAATACCACCAAAAGAAACCTCTATTTGTGGGAAAAAAGGACGCAAATTTGGTTTGGGTGGAACGCCGCACGACCGCGCAATTGTCAGTTAAAGCGACGCAGCGCCGAATCGCAAAAAGTGCTCTGGACCTAAAGGGGGAAATCCTTCCGGGGCTGAAGATGTTAAAAAAGGTTGAGCTTGGGGCGCAGCACCACCCACTTGTGACGTTAGCGAATAAACATTCGCTATCGTTTTCCTACTTCTCGTCCCGGCCAATCAGGACAGGAAGCGCGTCCTAAGACCGGAGGAGAAGGCCAGGGAAGGGACGCCTGTGACCTGGATGAGCTAAGTGCGGGGTTGGCGAGTGGGCAAGCGGGCGGGGCTGGGGAGTTCGCGGGGAGCGGGGGAATGTTTGCGCCCCCCCACAAACAATGGAGCACCAGCCCCCACTGCCTGTCACATGGGAGGTTTATGGTCCTTGTGACAGCAATAAAAGTGATTTAAAAAAAACAACATTTAAAGTGACAGTGGAAAAATAAATAAAAAAACATTTAAAAAAAAAAAAAAATTTTAAGTGGCCCCGCCCTTGTGCAGGCGCGTCGCTCCCGCGTGCACGCAAACAGCGATCGTCCCACACGTGTGAGGTATCACCACAAACGTCAGATCATGGGCAGTGATTCTATCACCTGACCTCCTCTGTACATCTAACGTGGGGACCTGTAAAGGCTTTTAAATCATCGCCTATGGATAGTAAAATGTATGTCGTCACTTTTGCGCAATTGTAAAGCGCGACGTGTTTGGTATCCATTTACTTGACGTAACATCGTCTTTTATATTTTACCAAACAATTGGGTTATGTGTTGTGTTTTTTTTTTTTTTTTGCATTAAAATGTATTAACCCTTTCACCCCCGGAAGGATTTCCCAGTTTAGGACCAGAGCACTTTTTGCGATTCGGCGCTGCGTTGCTTTAACTGACAATTGCGCGGTCGTGCAAAAAATTGCGATGATCGCCATTTTATTCTCTCGGGTCTCTGCTAATATATATAACGTTTGGGGGTTCTAAGTGATTTTCTAGCAAAAAATACCAATTTTTAAATATTTTAAACAAGAAGTGCCAGAGAAGGGCGGGGTCTGGCGGCCGGGGGCGGCGATCGATCCGCGTTGATTTCTTTTCTTGTAACTTTCATTGTAGAAGAATCCAGCATTCCCCTAATAAAGAGCTTCTGTGTTTCCAGAAGGATTCCCACTTATAATAAAGCTGACGTTTGATCTGCTGGTTCCCCCATAAGGAAAGCCTTGTATTATTTTCATGCCTTCCTTTAGTACACTGTGATGTCATCAGCAGGTCTCTGTGCTTCTCTATGCAATGCGGTCAGAGTGTGGCTGGTGGGAGGGGCCAGCAAGGGGCTTCCTGAAAACATGGCAGCCCCCGGCCTCAGTTCTCCTCTCCAGAGCCCCCAGCCCTGATGCAAGCAGTGGGTTGGCTCTTCCAAAGAGTTGAAGTGATCGTAAACCCTCCATATCCCCAGTGAAGTGACCGGCCTCAGGTGATGCACAGAGATGAGGCAAACCCTCCTACATAAGTTGTACCTGTTTATCTGGAGTCTTTTCTTCTCTACATTTGTTCAAAGTGCAGAATTTATAAAGCTTGTTTGAGCTGTCAGAAAGCAAAAGGCAGGGTTACCCTCTGCAGAGCTCAGTGAGGAGAGCTCTGAGAGCTGATTGGAGGGGAGGGACACCCCCCTCTTCACACAGCACACAGGAACAGAGGTGAGGCTGTCAATCACAGGCTGTGTGCGGGAGCTTTCTCCCCGTCACCTTTTATCTCTTGGTGTCAGGAAAACTTGTCAGAAGTGACAGATAGCAGAGGAAGGAGGTGGGGTGATGGAGGAAGAGGAGATTCATACAGATTGCAGAAGAAGGATGAAGGGAGGAGGGTGGAGGGGGAAGAGGAGATTCATACAGATAGCAGAGGAAGGAGGCAGCGGACAGAAATGACACTTAGTGCTCTGGACTGAGACGACTTCACACTATAGAGGGATGTGCTTTGTTCAGATTTCATGTCTGAGGTTTACAACCAGTTTAATCAAATGTAAAATTCCTTGCCAATGGCGACGGCAACCAAATCCATTGAGGTATCCCATCCCATCACAGGAGAAGATCAATAGAAGAGGTCCAGACCCCCCCCCCCCCTTATATCTGAGCACCAGCCAATCAGAGTACAGGAATGGTTCCCATAAGTGTAGAGCTCTGGATGTGATTGGATGTGTGATGAGTGATTATTCGGATGTCTTCTGCTATATTAAATATTCAGGAATGGCGCTCCCATCTCGCCATTGGCAAAGTGAAAATTTCCCGTCAATAAAACTGAATTTGGAAGTGAAAATAATGAAGTTTGGGATTTATTTTCGGTTCTATCAACCGACTGCCAATCACCGCCAACCAACACATCGCCGTACAACAATCCCGCGTCCCGCGAAGACAGAGCCTCAATGATAGAAAGTACCTTCTGTTCACTGTGAGATGCTGAAGGGAAGAGAATCAATGATACGACTATGGAAATAACAGATACATTGTTACAGAGTCCGGGGGGAGGGGGAGATACAATTCCAACCAATAGAGAGGAAAGAACCTCCCTATACCCAATCCGATTCCAGAGGAAGGCAAAGCCCCTAAATAAAGCAAAATTCAATTCCCTACAGCAGGGGGATAAAATTCCTTCCTGATCCCCCCAGGGGCAATCAGATATTCCCAGGATCAATAATCAGATATTCCCAGGATTAATAATCAGATATTCCCAGGATCAATAATCAGATATTCCCAGGATTAATAATCAGATATTCCCAGGATTAATAATCAGATATTCCCGGGATCAATAATCGGATATTCCCAGGATTAATAATCAGATATTCCCAGGATCAATAATCAGATATTCCCAGGATCAATAATCAGATATTCCCAGGATTAATAATCAGATATTCCCAGGATCAATAATCAGATATTCCCAGGATTAATAATCAGATATTCCCAGGATTAATAATCAGATATTCCCAGGATCAATACTCAGATATTCCCAGGATTAATAATCAGATATTCCCAGGATCAATAATCAGATATTCCCAGGATCAATAATCAGATATTCCCGGGATCTATAATCAGATATTCCCAGGATCAATACTCAGATATTCCCAGGATTAATAATCAGATATTCCCAGGATCAATAATCAGATATTCCCAGGATCAATAATCAGATATTCCCGGGATCTATAATCGGATATTCCCAGGATTAATAATCAGATATTCCCGGGATCAATAATCAGATATTCCCGGGATCTATAATCGGATATTCCTGGGATCAATAATCGGATATTCCTGGGATCACCTTCCCCTGGTGGTATTACCAATAATGGAAGATCACTGTGATCAGTGATGGATGAATCTCTGTGAAGGGGTCCAGGCAGTGGAAAGTTTTGGCCCCCCCTGGCAGGTTTCTGGAGGTTTCTCATGTGTGCCTTCTAGTGGGATAACATTGAAGTAATGCACACATTGGCCGCTGGATGGAGATGACATCATTACTATACATGACATCATCATTGCTGTACATGACATCATCACTACTGTACATGACATCATCACTACTGTACGACATCATCATTGCTGTACATGACATCATCGCTACTGTACATGACATCATCATTGCTGTACATGACATCACTACTGTACATGACATCATCATTGCTGTACATGACATCATCATTGCCGTACATGACATCATCGCTACTGTACATGACATCATCATTTGTACATGACATCATCACTACTGTACATGACATCATCGCTACTGTACATGACATCATCACTACTGTGCATGACATCATCACTACTGTGCATGACATCATCATTGCTGTACATGACATCACTACTGTACATGACATCATCGCTACTGTACATGACATCATCACTACTGTGCATGACATCATCATTGCTGTACATGACATCATCATTGCTGTACATGACATCACTACTGTACATGACATCATCGCTACTGTACATGACATCATCATTGCTGTACATGACATCATCGCTACTGTACATGACATCATCATTGCTGTACATGACATCATCACTACTGTACATGACATCATCACTACTGTGCATGACATCATCACTACTGTGCATGACATCATCATTGCTGTACATGACATCATCACTACTGTGCATGACATCATCACTACTGTGCATGACATCATCATTGCTGTACATGACATCATCACTACTGTGCATGACATCATCATTGCTGTACATGATATCATCATTGCTGTACATGACATCACTACTGTACATGACATCATCACTACTGTACATGACATCATCATTGCTGTACATGACATCATCATTGCTGTACATGACATCATCGCTACTGTACATGACATCATCATTGCTGTACATGACATCATCGCTACTGTACATGACATCATCGCTACTGTACATGACATCATCACTACTGTACATGACATCATCGCTACTGTACATGACATCATCATTGCTGTACATGACATCATCGCTACTGTACATGACATCATCATTTCTGTACATGACATCATCATTGCTGTACATGACATCATCGCTACTGTACATGACATCATCATTGCTGTACATGACATCATTGCTACTGTGCATGACATCATCATTGCTGTACATGACATCATCGCTACTGTACATGACATCATCATTGCTGTACATGACATCATCACTACTGTACATGACATCATCATTGCTGTACATGACATCATCGCTACTGTACATGACATCATCACTACTGTACATGACATCATCATTGCTGTACATGACATCATCATTGCCGTACATGACATCATCGCTACTGTACATGACATCATCGCTACTGTACATGACATCATCGCTACTGTACATGACATCATTGCTGTACATGACATCATCGCTACTGTACATGACATCATCATTGCTGTACATGAAATCATCGCTACTGTACATGACATCATCATTGCTGTACATGACATCATCACTACTGTACATGACATCATCATTGCTGTACATGACATCATCGCTACTGTACATGACATCATGATTGCTGTACATGACATCATCACTACTGTACATGACATCATCATTGCTGTACATGACATCATCGCTACTGTACATGACATCATCATTTCTGTACATGACATCATCACTACTGTACATGACATCATCGTTGCTGTACATGACATCATCACTACTGTACATGACATCATCGTTGCTGTACATGACATCATCGTTGCTGTACATTACACAGACGGAGGTTACAGTAACATTTTTACAAACTAACAGCAGAGAGAAGCTGAGTTTTTAGGAGATAAACTGTAATATGAACCCCACGTCGCATGCACTGCTCAATGCACACTGCAAATTCCATAGTCCCATAATACAATAGTCCACAGTCCATAGTCCCATCGTTTTATAGTCCATAGTGTTTTCCATACTCCACAGTCCATAGTCGTATACTCTCATAGCCCCATAATCCATAGTGTTTAGTCCATACTCCTCATTCCATAGTTCACAATTCATATTCCATAATCCCATAGTCTGTAGTCCATAGTCCCATAGTTAATAACTCCATAATTCATGGTTTTTCATCACTACAGTCCCATAGCGCATACAGTCCATCAGTCCATAATCTATAGTCCATAGTACATAAACCCATAGTCTGCAGTCCATAATCCCATAGTCCCCTAGTGTTTAGTCCATAGTCCATACTCCGCAGTCCATAGTCCATAATCCCCATACCCCATACTCCGCAGTCCATAGTCCATAATCCCCATACCCCCATAGTCCATACTCCGCAGTCCATAGTCCATAATCCCCATACCCCCATAGTCCCATAGTCCATACTCCGCAGTCCATAGTCCATAATCCCCATACCCCCATAGTCCCTTAGTCCATACTCAGCAGTCCATAGTCTATTTCAGGAGTGAGCAAGAGAGGGGTGCTACATTCTACATACAGGGACCATGAAGAATGAATGTAGTCACCTTCTACCAGGAAGTCGCATCAAAGCAAAAATAAGGAGTTGGTAGATTTGGAGGAGGCTGAGAGCCATAGAAGGGACTTTCCTGAGATAACAGTTCATACGTCAGTTTAGAGACACTTGGCCAATTTACTGCACAAAATGGCATCAACTTTCCAGTCATGGGATCCATAGAAAGTTCCAGCACAATATCACATGTAGGAGGTAGAAATAAAACGAAAGGTATAAAATCAGAGATGTATCAGAGTTGAGCCCCCAACTCATAGCCATGGGCCCCATAGCACTTACTGTACACCTTCCATACCCCCTGTAGCTTTCCTCAAGCCTCCATTGGGTAAAGTCAGGAGGACAATTGGCTCTGGAGATGCCACCCTTAACCTTCTCAGGGGCTTCCTTGGCCCTGGAGGCTTCCTTTCCGAAGGGTGAAAGTTGAAATCATTTGAATCTGAATATTTATCACAAAAAAAGAGACTTGGTGTGAATGGCCGCCAAGTAAAATACCAGCAATCCCCACGGAACTGATCTTTGTGGAAGTCCACCATTGATCCCTGATTGAGGATCTTCAGGAGAACTTCTCATTAAACCATCAAAACTGTTTTTTCTTCCCCGGAGCAATTTGGTTTTCAGAGCAAATCCTGGAATCTGAGATTTGAATGCCTTTGAGGGATCTGAGTGCATGAATATCGCAATCATTAATACAGGAGAAGGGGAGGCCCTCCTGGCTGACAGTCACTAGGAGCCATTAGTCTTATTGATCTTGGATGTCCCCAGCACAGCGGTGACACGGAATGGCACGGACTTTTCCCCTCTATTCTTCATCGTTTGACAGAGGAGCTTAAATGAGTTTGTCACTGGAGGGGGGGAAAAAACGAAAACTGATGAATCTCCTAACAGTTCCACCGGCCTCCATTTCTCTTGGCGATGTGGCCTGAGTATTAAATGGATTGCATGCTCATTGCGGCCCTTGTAACTGTAAAAAATACACTGCTGGTGCAAATCCACCAATCACAGCTCAACTTTCATCACTTTAGACCAATCAGAACAAAGATAAATGATTCATCTTATTGAAAAGTTCTCTTTGTGCTTGAAATATTTTCAGTAGGATTCTTCTACTATTTAATAAATAGATCTATATGACGCAGTGTACCAATTGGGTACACACACTATATTGCCAAAAGTATTGGGACGCCTGCCTTTACACGCACATGAACTTTAATGGCCCCCCAGTCTTAGTCTGTAGGGTTCAATATTAAGTTGGCCCACCCTTTGCAGCTATAACAGCTTCACCTCTTCTGGGAAGGCCATCTACAAGGTTTAGGAGTGTCTATGGGAATGTTTGACCATTCTTCCAGAAGTCAGGCACTGATGTTGGATGAGAAGGCCTGGCTCGCAGTCTCCGCTCTAATTCATCCCAAAGGCATTCTATCGGGTTGAGGTCAGGACTCTGTGCAGGCCAGTCAAGTTCCTCCACCCCAAACTCGCTCATCCATGTCTTTATGAATCTTGCTTTGTGCAGTGGTGGGCAGTCAAGTTCCTCCACCCAAAACTCGCTCATCCATGTCTTTATGAATCTTGCTTTGTGCAGTGGTGGGCAGTCAGGTTCCTCCACCCAAAACTCGCTCATCCATGTCTTTATGAATCTTGCTTTGTGCAGTGGTCCAAATAATTTGGTGGAGGGGGGGTTATGGTGTGGGGGTTGTTTTTCAGAGGTTGGGTTGGCCCCTTAGTTCCAGTGAAGGGAACTCTTAAGACGTCACCAAGACATTTTGGACAATTTCAAGTTCCTCCACCCCAAACTCGCTCATCCATGTCTTTATGGACCTTGCTTTGTGCAGTGGTGGGCAGTCATGTTGGAACAGGAAGGGGCCATCCCCAAACTCTTCCCACAAAGTTGGAAGCATGAAATTGTCCAAAATGTCTTGGCATGCTGACGCCTTAAGAGTTCCCTTCACTGGAGCTAAGGGGCCAAACCCAACCCCTGAAAAACAACCCCCACACCATAATCCCCCCTCCACCAAATGGTTTGGGGGTTGTTTTT
>BLSH010537782.1:28325-49017 GCA_018402905.1 Glandirana rugosa | reverse complement strand
GGACGCCCAGTCCGGACAACCCCTGAAAAACAACCCCCACACCATAATCCCCCCTCCACCAAATGGTTTGGACTATTATACTTATCTATTCAGACCCTCAGCTGACTATATAGCACACCAGAAGGGGTTAAAAGCACAAGTCTATGGATCCTTTAGGTTGTCTGCACTCACAAAATGTCCAGAGACAGCTGGGAGCCTCCTTCCAACTTCCAAGCGACACTCTTCCAAGCGATACCAGTGAGACCAGCCCTTGAATAGACAGCCCCTTCAGCCAGCTCTCTGTAGAACCAGGGTCACTCTCACTAACTTCCGGCCCTTGCATCACCCACCTGAGGGCACATGGCAGCACAACCTCTCTCTATCCAGGTCCCCAGGACTCCCACCTCAGGCTGCGTGGCAGCAAGCTCTCTAAATCCTGACCCGCAGGACTCCCACCTCAGGTTGCATGGAAGCACACTCTCTCGATTCAGGCCCTGAGGTCGTCCACCTGAGACCATATTGCAGCACACATTCTTGATTCAAGCCCTCGGTTCACCCACCTGAGGCCACATGGCAGCACACTCTCTCAATCCATGCCCTCAGGTCGCCCATCTGGGGCCACATGGCAGCACGTTCTCTGTCAATCCAGGTCCCCAGGACTCCCACCTCAGGTTGCATGGCAGCACAGTTCTTGATTCAAGCCCTCAGTTCACCCACCTGAGGCCACATGGCAGCACGCTCTCTCAATCCAGACTCTCAGGTCACCTACCTGAGGCTACATGGCAGCAAGTCCCAGGGGAGGCAGCACCTCTCCCCAGCCTGGTGCAATCCTCTGCTAGAAAAGCCCATGTACTCCTAGAATATAAATACAGGCACCCAGCATGCCTAGGGGCACCTCCCCTTGTAATTGGCCAGGGCTGTATGCATATTCATGCTTCCATCCGAATGGCTTCTGCCTATTATCCTGCACTTTCCTTAGCTGCTTGGATACCCGGAAAAGACAAGACAGCATGAGCAGCACCAGACTGATCCCCCATCACCGCAGACAGCAAATACATTTACAGAGCTGTCCCTCTGTGGTGCAGAGAAACCAAAAACGGTTCTACACTCATCCTAGCACCTACCTAGGAGGGTGCTACCCATAGATCCAGGCCCTCGGGTCAGGTGGGTGACCTGAGGGCCTGGATTGAGAGATATAAATGATTCATTTAAAAAAAAAAGGTACATTAAAACCGACCTGAACCCATTCTAGTTTCTCATTGTATAGAAAACCGAGAGAAATACGGGAGCTGCCACGTGTGGCCTCCTACAGATCCCATGGATGGGGAGATCACAGGAGAATGTGAATCACCAAAAAATCGCACGCCAGGTAGAAGAGCTCCATCCAGCTGTATGGCTGCCGTCGTCTAATAATGATCAAGCCGGTGGATCTACGGTTGAAGTCGAAAGCCCCCTTTAAATGGAAATTTACACTTCTGAAAGACAATTCCAGCAAAGTTCTGACAGCCAGCAAGCACGGCGTGCAACGGGGCCAGGCTGAGCGCAATCGGCAGAAGAAAGAGACGCGGCGAATCAGAGAAGCCAGCGAGGGGCGTCACAGCGGTAGCCGAGCATCTGCTGACGGATGCAGCTCCTTGGCAAGTCGGGTTAATGAAGGGTTTTTTTTATTTTATTTTATTTCCGATCCGAAGAAAAGGGTTTTTTTTTTTTTTTTTGGCTTTGACTTTAGAAGACATCTTGTCAGAATCGCGCCAGATGTCGGCGTGGAAGTTTAAACCGCTGATAGTCTGGAAGAAGTTCAAACCCAGCGAGAGCCGCTCTCGTCTCGCCGCGCTGACACTTCGAGCTTTCGGAAGTTTCTGTCACCGCGGCGAGATTTGTATTTTTGGACCGGCGTTATCGCCTACAGCTGTTGAGCGCCGTTATCCTTCATCTATCGCTCCTCTGGCTGCTGACGCTTCTCTAATGCGTTTAGTGAGAGCCGAGAATTAGCGGATTACAAAACAAACTTTTTTTTTTTTACAGCCTGACAGCCGATCTTCGGTGTCGGCGCCGAGAACGACCCGCTGATGGAGAACATTAAACTTCCTTCTATATAATAGATATTTATGCCGCGTGACGCCCAGCATCGCCGCCACATCCAGACCACACACCAGGCTATAGACGAGAGCTACGTGTTGACAATGGTTTGGTATTTAACCAATCCTCCTCTTTTTGGAGTTCGGTGTTTATGAGTTAAAACCCGTTTTTTTTTGTTTTTTTTTGCTATAAAATTACTTGGAACCCCCAAACATTATATTTTTTTTTCTAACACCCTAGAGAATAAAATGGCGATCGTTTCAAAACTTTACGTCGCACCGTATGCGCAGCGGTCTTACACGCGCAATTTTTTATAAAAAATTCAGTTTTTTGAGTTAAAAAATAATTAATAAAATAAAAATAAAATAAAATAAAATTTTTCAGATCCCTTTCATTTCGCATCAGCCCCTGAAGAGTGGCCCTACTGCCACGAAACGTCGTCGGGCATATTCTAGATGCAGGTTACTGTATGTGCTGTCAGCACTCCACCATTTGGAGCTTGGTTTTTTATCAATCTATTTTTTATTTCATGTGCAACAAGTCTGTTATACATCGTTTACATGTTTACTATGCCTATTATGCAGAGGCGTAACGAGAACCTTCAGGGCCCCGGTGCAAGAAATTATGAAGGGCCCCCTGACCCCTGGCCAGGGCCCTTCCCTCTTCCCACTGATCCTGGGGCCCTTTACGCTTATCGTGGGTCCCTTTATTAGGGAACTGCAGTGGGGCCCTTTCGCAAGTTCTGCAGCAGGCCCCAGGGAGACCAGGGAAGCACAAAGGGACCCTCGGAACAGCAGAAGACAAGTAAACTGGATAGAGGAAAATGGAGGATATTGGGTCCTCTAAATGCCACCCCCGCCATCCCTCCTATTCAGGTGTACAAGGGAGGCACATGGGCCCCCTGGACCATGGGGCCCGGTTGCAATTGCAACTCCTGCAACCCCTATCGTTACGCCCCTGCTATTATGTATTATGTACCCATTATTGCATGGTATTGTTGCCAATGTTCAACAATAAATATTTACATTATTTGGTATCCTTGTTTGAAATCGCATCAATGTATACCTCATTTAAAGTCCCGCCCCCCCCTCTTTTATATATACAATAGGGATGGAGACGCATGGTCCACATGGTCTCATTTAAAGTCCCAAACTCTCTCCTCGTTTTACAGTTCGCAATTTAGGGATGGAGGATACATTTGATGGTCTAGGATCAGGTATTATGACTTCATATATTGTTTGCATATTGAACAACCTTTTAATTTTGTATCATCCACATTGCCCCATATGGTAATCATTATTATCAAGACATGGGTCATGCATGCCTACAGACACATGCATATATATATATATATACTTTTTTACAATTTACTATTGCTACATGATTTGACACTTCCATGCTAGTGTAGTCATGCTGTGTGTTGTGGAGGGTTGGTCTGGCTGCTGCCTAATTACTTTGGGAGCTGCTCACAGGTGTCCCTCCTACGCCTTCTTCATTCACCAGGTGGCTGGTGTGATGGTAGTGGGCGGGTCCTGTCCTCTGAGCATCGGCGCCATGCATCCACCCCTGTCCTTCAGTTTCCTTGTGTTGCTGACGTTCTGGGGCGTGTCTGTCCATCTAGGCTGGCCAATGGGGTTTAACCTGGATGCATATGTGAGCGGCTGGTCTGCTCTGCTCCAGGTGTCTCCCCTTCATGGCAGTCTGTGTGGCGTTGTCGGTTGGTTTTGCTGCAAGCACACTAAATTTTCTACGCTGTAAGTCTCACTGGCACTGTTGCAATCTTGATCTTGTTTACCCATTCTGTTGGTGGGGTTTCACCCTTTCATCTTCACATTGGTGTATAATATATTCACTCATTTTGCTGCAATATCTGTGTCCACCTGGCTTCACAGCCCATCCTCACAACTATAACTGATATAGTTGCTGTCAGGGGCATAACGATAGGGGTTGCAGGGGTTGCAATTGCAACCGGGCCCCATGGTCCAGGGGGCCCTTGTGCCTCCCTTGTACACCTGGATAGGAGGGATGGCGGGGGCGGCATTTAGAGGACCCAATCTCCTCCATTTTCCTCTATCCGGTTTACTTGTCTTCTGCTGTTCCCAGGGCCCCTGTGTGCTTCCCTGGTCCCCCTGGGGCCTGCTGCAGAACTTGTGAAAGGGCCCCACTGCAGTACCGTAATAAAGGGACCCACGATAGGCGTAAAGGGCCCCAGGATCAGTGGGAAGAGGGAAGGGCCCTGGCCAGGGGTCAGGGGGCCCTTCATAATTTCTTGCACTGGGGCCCTGAAGGTTCCTAGTTACACCTCTGGTTGCTGTCTCTTATCCCTCTTACCTATCCTTGGTGCACCGGGTCTTTTGCTTTTACTCCCTTGGACGAGACCTCTGTCAATTCAATTTTCCCTTTACACTTTCCATTCACTACAGATTGGAGCCTCTGTGTTCCTGTCGTTGGGACAATCTGACACCAATTATCACTTTTCTGTGCTTCCCCACACCACGAACAACACCTCAGCTCCCGGTTTGGGCATCCATGTCAGTCCGCCTACCTCAGCCCACTGTCATGTGCATGCTGGTTTGTGTAAGTAGCTCATCATGCATCCAATCTACAGCTATTAACCATCTTGATGATTTATTATAATTTGGCTTCCCCAGCAGGGTCGCTTTGCTTGTGCCTTAGTGACATGCCCATGTCTTTTTCAGATCCCTTTCATTTCGCATCAGCCCCTGAAGAGTGGCCCTACTGCCACGAAACGCGTCGGGCATATTCTAGATGCAGGTTACTGTATGTGCTGTCAGCACGCCACCATTTGGAGCTTGGTTTTTTATCAACCTATTTTTTATTTCATGTGCAACAAGTCTGTTATACATCGTTTACATGTTTACTATGCCTATTATGTATTGTGTACCCATCATTGCATGGTATTGTTGCCAATGTTCAACAATAAATATTTACATTTTTTTGGTATCCTTGTTTGAAATCGCATCAATGTATACCTCATTTAAAGTCCCGCCCCCCCCTCTTTTATAGAGTTAAAAAGTAAGACAACGATAAAGTTAGGCCATTTTTTTTCCATACTGTGAAAGATAATGTTAAGCCGAGTAAATTGATACCCAACACGTCACGCTGCAAAATTGCGTCCGCTCGCGGAACAAACTTTGCAACTTAACCACTTCAATACCGGGCACTTAGAACACTTTACTACCAGACCAGTTTTCAGTGCTGTTGCGCTTTGAATGAGAATTGCGCGGTCGTGCGACACTGCACCCAAACAGATTTTTTATGATTTTGTTCCCACAAATAGAGCTTTCTTTTGGTGGTATTTGATCACCCCTGCGGTTTATTTTTTGCGCTACAAATAAAAAAAGACCGAAAATTTTGAAAAAAAAATTTCTCTATTTTTGTCACAAAACTTTGTAAATAAGTAAATTTTCTCCATCACTGGTGGGCGCTGATGAGGCTACACTGATGAGGCTACCCTGACGGGCACTGATGAGGCTACACTGACGGGCACTGATGTGGCAGTACTGATTGGCACTGATGAGGCGGCAGTGATGAGGTGGCACTGATGATGAGGCACTTATATGCAGCGATGATGAGCACTGTTAGGCGGCACTGATAAGCAGCACTGACGGGTACTGATAGGTGGCACTGATATACAGCACTGATATGCAGCACTGACGGACACTGCTAAGCGGCACTGATGGGCACTCATAGACAGCACTGATTGGCACTCATAGCACTGGGCACTGATAGGTGGCACTGATGGGCACTGATAGGTGGGCACTGGTAGGTGGCAATGGTGGGTACTGATATGTGGCACTGGTATGCATTGATAGGGGCACTGGTGGGCATATACACTGATAGGGGCTCATTCCCTGGTGGTCTAGGGTGGCATCTGAAGGTGGCACTGAGTGCCATCCACACTGGGCATTATGTCACTTACCTGGTGGTCTAGGGGGTCTCCCTGGTGGTCCCTGGTCGGCTCCCTGGTGGTCCTGGGTGGGCACATCCCTGGTGGTCCCTGGGCAGGCTCATTGGTGGTCCTGGGTGGGCACATCCCTGGTGGTCCCTGGGCAGGCTCATTGGTGGTCCTGGGTGGGCACATCCCTGGTGGTCCTTGGGCAGGCTCCCTGGTGGTCTAGGGTGGCGATCCGAGGGAGGGCTGTGCTGATAAATCATCAGCACAAACCCTCCCTGTCAGGGATGCAGCCGATCGGCTCTCCACTCCTCACTGTCCTCAGGTCTGCAGACCCGAGTACAGGAAAGCAGATAAACAGCTTTCCTGTGTTACACTGTGACCAGCTGTGATTGGTCACGGCTGGTCACATGGTAAAGTGTTTCGGATCGAAGCACTTTACCGAGATTGGTATTGCGGGGGTCAGACTGACCTCCCACACCACCGATCGCCGTGATGCGCGCCCCCCCCCCCCGGGGGCGAGCGGCGGCTTGCTATCCTGAGGATGTCATATGACATCCAGTCAGGATAACTAAGCCACTTCCCGGCCGTCATTTTGCATACGGCGGTCGGGAAGTGGTTAAAAATCTCCATTGGCGACGTTAAAAAAATTCTACAGGTTACCAGTTTTGAGACACAGAGGAGTTCTAGTGCTAGAATTATTGCTCTCGCTCTAACGATCGCGGCGATACCTCACATGTGTGGTTTGAACACCGTTTTCATATGTAGGTGGGACTTGATTGTGCATTCGCTTCTGCGCACGAGCTTGGCGGGGCGGAGCGCTTTAATTTTTTTTTTTTTTTATTTATTTTACTTTTATTTTTACACTGTCCTTTAAAAAAAAAATTGACCACTTTTATTTCTATTGTAAGAAATGTAAACATTTCTTGTAATAAAAAAAAGCATGGCAGGACCTCCTAAATATGAGATCTGGGGGGTCAAAAAGACCTCCCATTCCCCCCCCCCCCCACAGCTCACATTTACAGTAAAATGCAAAAAAAAAAATAATAATTTGAAAAAAATTACAGTTTAAAAAAAATGGGCCCTTTAAGAGCATTGGGCGGAAGTGACTTGTGACGTCGCTTCCGCCCTGCCATGTTATGGAGCCGGGTGAATGGCCACTCCACTGGGGGGAGAGGAACCGATCATCGGCAGCGGAGGGGGGGCACCTCTCCCACCGCTGATAAAAGTGATCTTGCGGCGAATCTGCCACTGAGACCACTTTTATCGTACACAGAATCGCCTGCTGAAAAAAAACGATATCTGAACGGTGCCTGTAGCTGCGGGCACCATTCAGATATCACCGCTCAAACATCACATGACGTGACTTTGCGGGAAGTGGTTAAAGGATGAGACCACCCAAATCTGAGATTTCAGCCAATGATAGAAGCTGGAGAGTTGGAGCCGAATGTCAGAGCTCCACAAACTGAAAACAATATTTAATTCCTTTTTAATCTTCAAAGCAAATACCCCCCCCGCCCCCCATCCATCCATCCATGCTGGGCCGTCTTTAACACAGGGCAAAAGGGGCATACGCCCCGGGCCCAGCCATTGTTGTGGGGCCCAAAGCAGCTGCCCCTTGAGCCCGCACTGCCCACAAATAGTTGATAAGTGCATTCAGTAGGGCCCAGGGAAATGTTTGCCCGGGGTCCAACCATTATTAAAGACGGCCCTGCATCCATGTCGCCATGCTTTAACAACCCAGACAATTCATGTAGCATTTACCTCCTAAGATCCACCTGCCCTTAGCTCAGGCATGCAGGCAAGAAGGTGTGCCCTCCTCCAATAAAGACTCCTGGGATGTTTGTTTACATACAGTAGGTGTGCGCAGGGGGTGTGCCGGGTGTGCGTGGGCACACCCTAATCACCAGGGTTGCCAACCATGTCTGTAAAAAGCCCAAGGCTACAGTTGCTCCAGTTCTCTACTGCCTTCTTAGCCAATGGGAATGACACTGTCCCCGCCCCCTTACCCAGCGTGCCTTATTTGACTTTACAACAGGAGGTGCCGGCAGCTGGGGCGGGCAGGAGAGGGAGGAGTAAGCACAGCCTGCAGTGTGGGATGGATTTCAGCCTATCAGGAGAAGGTGAGCTGGGCTGAGCACAATGTATTCATAAACACGCATGTAGGTGTGTTTGAGCTTTTGGGTGCACGCCCTAATGCAATAGGCTGGGCACACCTATGTTTGTGTAGCAAGCAGTGGTGGCCGCTCATGCAGGGGGCGCGGGTGCCACCCCCCTAATCCATGCGCCCGGCCCCTAATCCACACGCAGGGCACCAGACGCATGGATTTCAACTGGGTTTTTTTTGTAAGCGCATGATCATAGCCAGAGGCTCTAATAGGCTTCAAAAAAGGGTGGGCTCAGGGCACAGAGCACGGTGCCAGGAGCCCATCCAGTTGTGTGACATTAGCAAATGAATATTCGCAAATGCCTTCCTGTTTTCCCTCCTGGCCAATCCCGGCCAATTAGTAGGATTGGCCGGGAGTCCTAAAACCCCATTGGCCGGGTTCCAGGACTCCTGATTGGCCAGAAGGAGATCGCCGGGACTCTGGGAGAGAGTAAGGGGGTTACATCACTTAAAAACTGAGGGTGCAAGGTCCCCTTAACCACTTCCCGCCCAGCGTATTGACAAATGACGGCCGGGCGGGGGGTTCATTATCCTGACTGGACGTCTATTGATGTCCTCAGGATAATCCGGGATCGCGGGGGTGCGCATCGCGGCGATCGGTGGTGCCGTGGGTCTGTCTGACCCACCGCATTACCGACCGAGGTAATAGGAAGCCTTTTACCATGTGATCAGCCGTGACCAATCATGGCTGATCACAGTGTAAATAGGAAGAGCCGTTTATCTGCAGACCTGAGTAATGGGGAGCCAATTGTCTGTTCTCCTGATGGGGGGGCTGCGCTGAACGTTTATCAGTGCAGCCCCCCTCAGGATCACCCCACTGGACCACCAGGGAGCTGACCAGGACCACCAGGAAGCCCCCCGGGCACCATGAGGAGGCCGTCCAGGACCACCAGGGAGGGAACATGTAGGCCGCCCAGGACCACCAGAGAGCCCCCACTAGACCACAAAGTAAGGGCAATACAGTGCACTGTAAGGATGGCACTGTGCCCATATATGATGCCTGCCAGTGGCATCCCTAACAGTGCTATATGCACCAGTGCCACCTATCAGTGACCACCTGTGCCCACCTGTGCCACCTAAAAGTGCCCACCTGTGCCACCTAAAAGTGTCACCTATCAGTGCCCAGCAGTGCTACATATCAGTGCCCAGTGCCACCTATTAGTGCCACCTATGAGTGTCCATCAGTGCCGCATATCAGTGCCACGTATCAGTGCCCGTCAGTGTTGCTTATCAGTGCCGCCCATCAGTGCTGCATATGTGCCCCATCATCAGTGCAACCTCATCAGTGCCAATCTGTACTGCCTCCTCAGTGTCTGTCAGTCTAGCCTCATCAGTGCCCATCAGTGCCCGTCAGCGAAGGAGAAAATGTACTTTATACAAAGTTTTGTGACAGAAACAAAGAAAAAAAATGTTTTCTTCAAAATTTTCAGTATTTTTTTATTTATAGCGCAAAAAATAAAAAATGCAGGGGTGATCAAATCCCACCGAAAGAAATCTGTGTTTGTGGGTGCAAAATTATAAAAACTTTGTTTGGGTACAGCGTCGCACAGCCGCGCAATTCTCATTCAAATCGCAACAGCACTGAAAGCTGAAAATTGATCTGGGCGGGAAGGGTTCTAAGTGCCCGGGATTGAAGGGGTTAAACTTAACAAAATATCTCCTCATCTCCGAGACGACAGACAGAGAGGTCTATGTAAAAAAACCCACACTTTATAAATGTCTCAGCTTCTGGACAGAGGCGATCTCATTATGAATTGCGTCAACCTTGTTGTGAAATGACTGCCAATCTCCGGGGCAGAGCGGGAGCTGGTGGGTGGTGGAGATGAAGACAGGTGGTAAAGGTAGAGAAGACTTGATGAGGACTGGGTGAGAGGGTGTTAATGAGAGTGAAGAAATCGGGTTGTTTGACAGCACAGGGAGGGGAATTGTATTTTCCGAGGGAAGGTTTGTACCGGGGTTCCGTCTAGCCGGTTTGTACCGGGTTCCATCTAGCAGGTTTGTACCGGGTTCCATCTAGCAGGTTTGTACCGGGTTCCGTCTAGCAGGTTTGTACCGGGGTTCCGTCTAGCAGGTTTGTACCGGGGTTCCGTCTAGCAGGTTTGTACCGGGGTTCCGTCTAGCAGGTTTGTACCGGGTTCCGTCTAGCAGGTTTGTACCGGGTTCCGTCTAGCAGGTTTGTACCGGGGTTCCGTCTAGCAGGTTTGTACCGGGTTCCGTCTAGCAGGTTTGTACCGGGTTCCGTCTAGTAGGTTTGTACCGGGTTCCATCTAGCAGGTTTGTACCGGGTTCCGTCTAGCAGGTTTGTACCGGGTTCCGTCTAGCAGGTTTGTACCGGGTTCCATCTAGCAGGTTTGTACCGGGTTCCATCTAGCAGGTTCGTACCGGGTTCCATCTAGCAGGTTCGCACGGGGTTCCATCTAGCAGGTTTGTACCGGGTTCCATCTAGCAGGTTCGTACTGGGTTCCGTCTAGCAGGTTTGTACCGGGTTCCATCTAGCAGGTTTGTACTGGGTTCTGTCTAGCAGGGTTGTACCGGGTTCCATCTAGTAGGTTTGTACCAGGTTTCGTCTAGCAAGTTTGTACCGGGTACTGTCTAGCAGGTTTGTACCGGGTTACCGGGGTTCCATCTAGTAGGTTTGTACCGGGTTTCGTCTAGCAAGTTTGTACTGGGTTCCATCTAGCAGGTTCGTACCGGGTTCCGTCTAGCAAAGGGGTGGCGAACACACGGCTCTCGAGCCGCATGCGGCTCCCGGCCATAATGAATGCGGCTCTTAGCCTCTTATTATATTTTGTATATACTGTGGCTCTTTGCCAAGTTTCATGTTTCTCTCAGGGCGATCTCAGGCAGCTTGCATTGACTTCTATGATAGAAGTCTCCTCGCAAGCCGCCTCGAGCGCCGCTTCGCGCCGCGCCGCGCCGCTTCGCACCGCGCCGCTTCTGTGTGAGTGTATGTCTGTTTTGGCAGGTCACTGCGTGGTGTGGCTCTCTGATTCTCACAGTTTAAAATTTTGGCTCTTTGTGTCTAACTTGTTCGCCACCCCTGGTCTAGCAGGTTCGTACCGGGTCCTGTCTAGCAGATTTGTACCGGGTTCCGTCTAGCAGGGTTGTACCAGGTTCCGTCTAGTAGGTTTGTACTGGGTTCTGTCTAGCAGGTTTGTTCCGGGTCCCGTCTAGCAGATTTGTACTGGGTTCTGTCTAGCAGGTTTGTTCCGGGTTCCATCTAGCAGATTTGTACCGGGTTCCCGGAGTTCCGTCTAGCAGGTTTGTACCGGGTTCCATCTAGAAGGTTTGTACCGGGTTCCATCTAGAAGGTTTGTACAGGGTTCTGTCTTGCAGGTTTGTACCGGGTTCCCCAGGTTCCGTCTAGCAGGGATTCAGTTGTATGTCAAAAGTCGCTGCAGAGCACAGCCATGTCTGTCAAGGTTTCTGGTGTCGAATGTTTGCCAAGGTTGTGGTGGCCCCGGTTCTGCATGTAGAGACCAGAGGAAGCATCTCCAGGGAGGATGAGAGTGAGATGTTGTAGACAGAAGTGGCCAGGTCCGGGCAGGAGAGGGGTGAGATCACAGTGGTGAAGGTTTCTACAGGTGACTCTGCCGTTTGGAGGGATTAGGCGTTTGGAGACAGGAAGAGCGTGGAACTGAGGAGGATGAGATCAGAGAGAGGAAAAGGAATGTTGGTGAGGTTGCAAGGAATGCAGAGGTGGGAAGTTACAAAGTCAAAGGCGTTGCCTTCAGAATTGGCAAAGGAAGAGCTTAGGTTGAAAAGTTAAGACGTTGCTGGGCTGTTAACATTAACAGGAATTTTAAAGTCACTGAGGATGATAGTGGGTATTTCAGAGGGGAGAAAGTATGGTAGCCGGCCAGAGAAGTCCTCAAGAAAGTGTGACCCCCGGTCCAAAAGCAATCCACAGGGAAACTGGACTAAAAAGTGGAAAAATAAATGCAGTGAGCTTCAAAGAACAAGAAAGACAGAAAGGGAGGCGTATGAAGAGCTTGAAAGGTACTTTATGGGGATAGAAGGAGTCCAAATCCACCTACTTTTCATCCACTGAGTCTTGGAGAATGAATTCAGTGGAGGCCATCATGGGAGAGGACATGTGGAGAGGCAGAGTCAGATGCTTGAAACCAAGTTTCTGTAACAGCAATAAGGTTAAAGGAGTTGGTTGGTGGCAGAGGTGAGCGTGTTGCAGACAAGGGCATTTTAGAGGGCATGAGAAGGGCTGTGGGTCTTGGATGTAGGGGAACCAAAACTAGAGAGTGAGGCTTGTGGACAGTGACATTTGTTGGGAGAGTTAGATGGTTATGGGCCAGGTTTAGGGAAGATATCCCCAGAAGTTAAGAGACACAAGAGGGTGAAGGAGGTGAGATGGGAGTAAAACTCATATGAGGGAATGAATATAACCATCTTCCTATTCTAATCTATCCTTTTCTATTCTATTATTTTATTTTCTAATCTATTCTATGTTATTCTATTTTTTTCTATTCAAATTTGTTCTATTCAAAATTTGAATTTTGGAAGATGGTTATATTCTTTCTATTGTATTCTGTTCTTTTTTCAAAACGATTCTGTTATTTTATATTGTATTTTAATCTATTCTTTTGTATTCTAGTCAAATTTGAATTGATTCTATTTGAATTTTGGGAAATGGTTATTTTCTTTCTATTCTATTCTATTGTTTTTTTTTAAATTCTATTTTCTATTCTATTATAGTCTATTCTATTCTATTCTTTTTTCTATTCTATTCTTTTCTTATATATTCGAATTCAAATTAATTCTCTTTGAAATTTGAATTTCACAAGATGGTTATATTCTTTCTATGTTATTCTATTCTATTTGTTTCTATTATATTCTAGTCTATACTGTTCTCTTGTTTTCTATTCAATGTTGTTCTGTTTTGCTCTATTCTATTCTTTTATTTTCTATTATATTCTTTTCGATTCTATAATATTTTTTTTTTCTATTTTATTCCTTTATTTTCTATTCTATTTTATTCTCTTTGTAAATTGGAAAAGTATTCGAATTCCAAAAGTATTGGAAAACTATTCGAATTTGAATTTCGTCCAAATATTTTTTTCCTTTATTTCGGATTCATTTAAATCCGGTACTGTTGTAATTGTAAAACTAAAATTCGTCCGAATTTTTAATTCGGAGTGAAAGGAACCACACGCGTCTACTAGCAACCCAACTATGAGGGTGCTACAAACAGCATACAAATGTTGTTACTGAAGGATGATTGGGGCCACGGTGAAGAGACGGGGGGGGGGGGTGATGGCGTGGTAAATCGCCGCACACTTTTGCAAGAATGGCACTTTAGCGGGAACGCCTATGCCGGCCCCTCATAGTTTGATTTCTGTGATTTTCCAATACAATGGCTTGTTTTTTTTTTTCATCTTAGCATCTTTCAGGCAGGGGGGTACAGGCAGTACTGTTGTAAGGGGCCCCAGTGTCTCAAGGGGCCCTTAAAACAAAGACTTTAACATTGGAGTCTATGGGAGGGGGACACCCGGTTTGGGGACACCGTTCTCCCGAACCATAGCCAATAAAAATACCAAACTTGGGTCACATGGAGAGGGCCCCCTGGACCATAATTGGTCCAGGTTTGGGACCTCCATAACCTATAGTTTGGGCGTACAGTGTCCCCAAAATGACCAGTCATTGACCTGCAATTGTTGGGGGAATTTCGGACATAACATTGGAGTCTATGGGAGGGGTGCATCCGGTTTGGGGACACCGCTCTCCTGAACCATAGGCGATAAAAATACCAAACTTGGGTCACATGGAGATGGCTTCCTGGACAACAACTGGTCCAAGTTTGGGACCTCCAGCACCTATGGTTCGGCACGAGGTCTTATTGCAACCATCGTGGGAGGTTGTGCTGCCCGTGCACTGTTTTTTTAACCCCTTGGATCCCACAATAGCATGCATTGCACTCTTTACTTCACTTGAATGGGTGATGCTTGGCCACACCTGATAAGTGTGACAGGGGTATAATTCCTACTGTGGCTGCAACATGTGTGCCCCCCTGGCCAGTGGGTGGATGTGGTGGGGTGGCCAGTGGGCGGGCCCTGGGGAATGTTGGTGGTCAGATGGGGGGAGGGGGCCCAGGTCTAAAGCTGTGTAAGGGGCCCCAAAATTTCTGATGGCCGCCCTGCTTTCAGGTAAAACAAACATCACCACGGCTAAGCGCTAACATTCCGGATTTGAATAGAAAGCATAACACTTAGAAGCTCACGCCGATGTAATTTCCCGGTTACCATGGCTGGTGTGTCATTCCACCGGCCCCGCTCTACGCTACGGTTATGTATGACTGGCTCTTGAAGAGAGAAAATAAAAGCGGGGCTGGAGGGAGGGATGGTGCCGGATACGCGGGGAAGGGAGGGTTGCTGCATCTCCGAGATTTAAGGATAGACATCGCCTCTAATGGAACATGTATGGGGGGAAGCAAGATCAAAGCCGGCCGGGGACGGGGGGCTCGGCAGCCTTTTTACGCTTAGAGTGAGCTCCTAACACACATCTGGAGAATGCTAATTCCAGGCAATTTAGCAGATAGAAGGAGAGTGGAGCACTTCAGGGTAGGAGAGATGAGAGGCTGCAGAGAATAGAAATGGTTTATTATCCCGCCTGCAGCCTGTGCCCTGAGAAAATGATAAGGAGCATATGTTGTGCTATGAATAATGCCGGCAAAAGCATGCTTCTAGCCATCGTGTATGCGGTCCGGGCTGAACACAACAAACCTCTTACTGCAACGCCTCATGTACCGCAGAATCTCAGGATTAAAGTGCACCTGTTATATGTTAGAAGCCGCAGAAGCAGACAATCCTCATGCAATCACATAGCAGTATATGGAAGGAATGGTATGGGTTATTGTCACGTTCAGGGGTCAGGCTCGGAGACCAGTAGCTATAGCCAGGGCCGCCGCCATATCAGCTAAACAGGGGACCCAGGCCTCATCAGCTAAACAGGGGTCCAGGCCCTATCAGCTAAACAGGGGGGCCCAGGCCTCATCAGCTAAACAGGGGGCCCAGGCCCTATCAGCTAAACAGGGGGGCCGAGGCCTCATCAGCTAAACAGGGGGGCCGAGGCCTCATCAGCTAAACAGGGGGCCCTGGCCCCATCGGCTAAACAGGGGGGCCCAGGCCTCATCAGCTAAACAGGGGGACCCAGGCCTCATCAGCTAAACAGGGGGGCCCAGGCCTCATAAGCTAAACAGGGGGCCCAGGCCTCATAAGCTAAACAGGGGGGGGCAGGCCTCAGCAGCTAAACAGGATGACCCAGGCCCATCAGCTAAACAGGAAGGCCCAGGCCTCAGCAGCTAAACAGGAGGGCCCATGCCCCATCAGCTAAACAGGATGACCCAGGCCCCATCACCTAAACAGGGGGGCCCAGGCCTCATCACCTAAACAGGGGGGCCCAGGCCTCAGCAGCTAAACAGAGGGGCCCAGGCCCCATCAGATAAATGGGGGGCAGGCCCCATCAGCTAAACAGGGGGGCCCAGGCCTCAGCAGCTAAACAGGAGGGCCCTGGCCCCATCAGCTAAACAGGAGGTCCCTGGCCCCATCAGCTAAACAGGAGGGCCCTGGCCTCATCAGCTAAACAGGGGGGACCAGGCCTCAGCAGCTAAACAGGGGGGTCCAGGCCTCATCAGCTAAACAGGGGGCCCAGGCCCTATCAGCTAAACAGGGGGGCAGAGGCTTCATCAGCTAAACAGGGGGACAGAGGCCTCATCAGCTAAACAGGGGGGCCCTGGCCCCATCGGCTAAATAGGGGGGCCCAGGCCTCATCAGCTAAACAGGGGGACCCAGGCCTCATCAGCTAAACAGGGGGGCCCAGGCCTCATAAGCTAAACAGGGGGCCCAGGCCTCATAAGCTAAACAGGGGGGGGCAGGCCTCAGCAGCTAAACAGGATGACCCAGGCCCATCAGCTAAACAGGAAGGCCCAGGCCTCAGCAGCTAAACAGGAGGGCCCATGCCCCATCAGCTAAACAGGATGACCCAGGCCCCATCACCTAAACAGGGGGGCCCAGGCCTCATCACCTAAACAGGGGGGCCCAGGCCTCAGCAGCTAAACAGAGGGGCCCAGGCCCCATCAGATAAATGGGGGGCAGGCCCCATCAGCTAAACAGGGGGGCCCAGGCCTCAGCAGCTAAACAGGAGGGCCCTGGCCCCATCAGCTAAACAGGAGGGCCCTGGCCCCATCAGCTAAACTGGAGGGCCCTGGCCTCATCAGCTAAACAGGGGGGCCCAGGCCTCAGCAGCTAAACAGGGGGGCCCAGGTCCCATCAGATAAACGGGGGGCAGGTCCCATCAGCTAAACAGGGGGCCCGGGCCTCATCAGCTAAACAGGGTGACCCAGGCCTCATCAGCTAAACGGGGGGCCCAGGCCTCAGCAGCTAAACAGGGGGGGCCCAGGCCCCATCAGATAAAAGGGGGGCAGGCCCCATAAGTTAACAGGGAGCCCAGGCCTTATCAGCTAAACAGGAGGGCTCAGGCCCCATCAGCTAAACAGAGGGGCTCAGGCCTCAGCAGGTAAACAGACCACACCCCCACTCCTACTTGCTTCCCAGGGCTTAAATAACATTTAAATAACATTTACCTGGACCCCATCAGGTCAACAGAGGGGCCCAGGAGGTGGAGAAGCAGAGAAGGGATTTTTTTTCATTTACGGGGAATAGATGGAGGGCCATTGTTCCACTGCACCCCTTTGTAGGTGGGGTTGGGGGACCTCATCAGGAAGGCTGTACAGGGCCCCATGATTTCTAACAGAGGCCTTGGCTATAGCAGTAGAGAGACTCCCACCGACCAGCAGGATAAATATACAAGCAGGTCACCCTGGCTGAAGGTGAAGGGTCTAAGCTTTAACCGGTATTCACCAGAGGTCCTGATGGTGGAGATGGATTTTGCAGCATGTTAGAACCAGGATGCGGTACTTTGAATTGCCCTACCAGGAGTTGAGCAAGCCGGGGTCCATCAGCAGATATAGCAGTGGTTGCAGGTTGGGATCAAGGGGAAGCATAGTCAAGGAACAAGCCAAACGAGTAGTAAAGATGCGGTGGCAGCAGGAGTGACAGAAGTGAGATATTGGCTGGAGAGAGCACAATAATCTGGCAAACAGGAAGTGCAAAGGCGTGGCCTAAATAGGACGTTTATATAAGGAGCAAAGAGTTCAAGGTTCACCAGAAACAAAGTTCTAGGCATGATTGTCAAAGGAACTGTCCAGGGAGCTGTCCAGCATCTCAGGTGGCTCAGCAAGAAGAGATAAAAGCAGAGGTTGCAGGTTCGGGTCCTGACAGTTATGCCAACATCCCTGCAGGTTCTTGTAACATAGAGCGGACTGTGAATTTCATTGGGCCTTTTTAGCCAATAGAACAATCATTACATAAAAACAAAAATCGCAAACCTTTTTATTATAACTTTTCATGTGCGCGCAATTTTAAAGCGTGATACTTTGGGTATCTATTTATTTCGCGTAACGTCGTCTATTACATTTTACAAAAAACGTATGAATTTTTTTAAAATTTGTTGAAGTTTATTTTTTCCAAAAAAAAACTTTGTTTGAAAAATCACCGCGCACATACCATGTGAGATAAAAAAATTGCAACGCTCGCCATTTTATTCTCTAAGGTCTCTGCTACAAAAAAATAAAATGTTTGGGGGTTCTAAGTAATTTATTAGGAAAAAAAAAAGATTTTTCCATGAATGAGAGAAGTGTCAGGATTGGCCCAGTGAGCATGGGGTTAACCAGTTAGCTCTTTGGACTTAGGCAGTGACCAGCTTCGAAGTGAAGGTGATGTGGTGGTTCCATAGCTGCTGACCACTTTTACAGATCCGGCCGGGTGGTGCCTCCCGCCAACGCCCCCCCCCCCTCCTCTTGTGGTTCCCGGGCTGCCCCATGCTTACTCATGCCCGGGATCACTTCTCCCGGCGGAGGGAGAGAGAGACTGAAGTGAGACCGAGGCAAATCCATGCCTCCATCTCACATGCAAACAATGAAATGATGTCACTTCCGGGTTCAGCTGCACCCTTTTCCCAGGGGAGACACTGGGGCCTAATAGACCCCTAATGTCTCCATAAAGAGTACCTGTCACCTGCCCAATGCTATCACATAGGGGTTTATTAAACCCTTGTGATAGCAATCACGTAAAAACGAAAAAAATAAAAATTCAAGAAAAAAGTAAAAAAATAAAATAAAATTATAATAAAATATTTTAAAATTAAAAAAAAATTGCCAAAACCCCCGCTGCACCGCACACCTGTGTAAACGCAAACGCAAGCCCAAAGGTGCGCACGTATATGCAAACCACACCTGTGACATATCGCCGCGAACGTCAGAGTGAGAATGATAATTCTAGCACAAGAGCTCCTAGTTAATGCTAAACTGAGGAGCTGTGAAGGCAGAGACGTAACTAGGAACCTTCAGGGCCCCGGTGCAAGAAATTATGAAGGGCCCTTCCCTCTTCCCACTGATCCTGGGGCCCTTTACTCCCATTGCGGGTCCCTTTATTATGGTACTGCAGCGGGGCCCTTTCACAAGTTCTGCAGCGGGGCCCCCTTTCTGCCATCTTCAGGCCTCCCCATGGTGGTGAAATGCCAGGGCCCGGTCACAATTGCAACCTTTGCCATCCTGATAGTTCACCCACTGCTGTCAGTAGTTTTTAATTTTTATTTTAATTTTTTTTTTTTTTTACCACTTCATTTTATTTATTTTACAATTTTATTTTTATTATTTTTTACAATTTATTTTAGGAGCTCTGTTGGGGGGGCTTTGATGAGATATCAGGGGGTCTAAACAAACCTCAGCCCTCAATCTCCATCTGTGTGACCTCAGCTGCACAGAATGAATGGACAGGAATAGCTGTGCACCGAGCCTCCCATTCATTCAGAAACAGAAGTATAGTAAAAACAGTTTACTATGCTTCAGTTATGAATGAACCAATTGTTACCAATCACTGACTCTGTCCATTCAGAAAAGGAAGGAGGGGGTAAATGACAAATTTACTGACCCGTTCCCATCTCTCCATCATGACTCATCTTCTACAGGAGGAGGGAAGACAGCAGCTCTGTGGGGGGGACCAGGGAAGCACACAGGGACCATGGGAACAGCAGAAGACAAGTAAACTGGATAGGAGGGGAGGCGAGGGCAGCATAGAGGCAAGGGTAGGCAACCTGGGGCCCTCCAGCTGTTGCAAAACTACAAGTCCCATCATGCCTCTGGGAGTAATTGTAACTGCCAGCCTTGAAATGCCTCATGGGAAATGTAGTTCCACAACAGCTGGAGGGCTACTGGTTGCCTACCACAGAGGAACCAATCTCCTGCATTAGGAGGAAAACGGAGGAGATTGGTTCCTTTAAGTGCCGCCCCCACCATCCCTCCTATCCAGGTGTACAAGGGAGGCACACGGGGCTCCTGGACCATGGGGCTCGGTTGCAATTGCAACCCCTGCAACCCCTGTAGTTACTCCCCTGTGTAAAGGCTTTTAGAGCGTCACCTGTGCGGATTTTCGGGCACCATAGTTTTTGGTGATATCGCGGGCGCACGTATTTTTGAGACGTGGAATGTTTGGTATCTTTTTACTCAATGCAACCTCATCTTTTATACTTTAACCAAAACTGGGTATTATATGGTGGGCTCTTGCACTAAAATTATTTTTATTATATTTTTTTTTTCCGTAAAAAATTGCGTTTAATAAGCAGTTGCGCAAATATCACCTTTTTTTATTCTACAGGGCCTCTGCTTTCGGAAAATATACAATGCTCTCGGGGGGGGGGGGGGGTTGAGTAATATTATTGCCAAAATTTAGAATTTTTACATGCATGCGACAAATAAAAAAAAATTTGCTTTGGAGCCGAAGCTTTTAAGCCTCCCAGAGATGCGGAGGAGCTTAGCGTTGTTCTCCTATGGAGACCTTTTTGCAGTTTGTTCTCCCACTTCCAGAAGTAAAAATGAAACATTATTAACCCCTTCCTTACCGGGCACTTAAACCCCCCTCCTGCCCAGACCAATTTTTGGCTTTCAGCGCTATCGCATTTTGAATGACAATTGCGCGGTCGTGTGACGTTGTACCCAAATAAAATTTGCGTCCTTTTTTTCCCACAAATAGAGCTTTCTTTTGGGGGTATTTGATCCCCTCTGCGTCATTTCTGATCGCCGCTATAAACAAAAAATGAGCGACAATTTTGCAAAAAAGAACAATATTTTTTACTTTTTGCTAAAGTACAAATCCATTAAAAAAATTATTCATCAGTTTTGGCCGATTTATATTCTTCTACGTATTTTTGGTAAAAAAAAAAATCGCAATCGGCGTATATTGATTGGTTTGTGCAAAAGTTATCGCGTCTACAAACTGGGAATTGATTTCTGGCGTTTTTATTATTTTTTTTTTTTTACCGTTCTGAGGCTCCTAAAAGTGATCGGTGGGTCTCGGGCGGACATCGAGCCAGGGGGCGCACAGGAGCGTGCGCAGTGGAGGATGTCCATGGACGTCCTCCCGGCATTTCAGATCCGCGCTGGAGCCGTACTTTGGCAATAGCGCGGATCTGAAGTGGTTAAAATA
>BLSH010537782.1:2705-15983 GCA_018402905.1 Glandirana rugosa | reverse complement strand
TCATCTCCCAACCTGGGGGAAATGCAAGGGGGGCCTAATAATGGGGGTCAAACCCGCTACTAGAAAGGGGGACCTAATAAAGGGGGTCCAACCCTCTACTAGCAAGATGGACCTAACAAAGGGGGTCCAACCCTGTACTAGCAAGGGGGGCCTAATAAAGGGGGTCCAACCCACTACTAGCAAGGGGGACCTAATAAAGGAGGTCCAAAACTCTACTAGCAAGGGGGACCTAACAAAGGGGGTCCAACCCTCTACTAGCAAGGGGGACCTAATAAAGGGGGTCCAACCCTCTACTAGCAAGGGGACCTAACAAAGGGGGTCCAACCCTCTTCTAGCAAGGGGGGCCTAATAAAGGGGGTCCAACCCACTACTAGCAAGGGGGGCCTAATAAAGGGGGTCCAACCCACTACTAGCAAGGGGGCCTAGTAAAGGGGGTCCAACCCTCTACTAGCAAGGGGGACCTAATAAAGGGGGTCAAACCCTATATTAGCAAGGGGGACCTAACAAAGGGGGTCCAACCCGCTAGCTAGCAAGGGGGACCTAATAAAGGGGCAGGTGAGTGGATATATACAGTATATATTTTTAAGCAGAGTCCCTAGAGAATAAATTGGTGGGTTTTGCAATTTTTTATGTCACATGGTTTTTGCGCAGCGGTTTTTCAAATGTATATTAAAAAAATAAAAATACACTTTAATGAATGTTAATGCACACAAACAATATAATACCCATATTTGGTAGCATATAAAAAATATTACGCCGAGTAAATAGATACCTAACACGTCACACTTTAAAATTGCGCACACTTGTGGAATGGCGCCAAACTATGATACTTAAAAATCTCCATAGGCGACACTTTACCGGTTACCAGCTTACAGGGGAAGTCTGGGGCTATTATTGCTCTCACTCTCATGATTGCAGCAATACTTCACACCGTTCACATATGTGTGCGGGACCTTTGTATGCGGCGGGGGGGGCCTTCCTTTTTTTTTTACACTTTTTTTTTGCACTTTTATTGCTATCACAGAGGATGGACAACATCCTTTGTGATAGCTGGAGCAGTGACAGGTACTCTTTTCTGAGATCCCAGATCTCTTCTTTCCCCTTCTGGTCAAACCGAGATTGGTTAGCCAGTAGCCACCTGTTTACATGAGACTGGGAGTGACAATATCCTTGTTCCTTTCGGTTTCCTAGCCCATAGAGATGATCGGGGAACTTCTGGTCCTTGGTCATCTCTATGGTAATCTGGCGGACAGGAGAGCCCTGGAAGGGGCCTTGCGTTGCATGTAAAAGTGATCCAGAGGTTTTTTAGCCACTAAAAACAGCATTGCTGGTCAAACATTTTGATGATGCCAGTAGCTGCAGTCATCATCCCGACAGAACCACAGAAACTCTAGGATGTCATATAACGTCCTACGGGTGGGAAGTGGTTAAAGACACTGCAGCCATTTCCCTGGGATTGAATCACCAAACTCAATCTACAGGAGATGTCCTGATTGAACTATGACCAGACAATGACTATGCCAAGCCTTTGACCTCCTAAGCTCTTGATCTGGATCCATGCACAAAGAATCCCTTGTCTTTTATAGTCTAGAAACCTTTTAATGGGATACAAATCAAGTTTAGTCAACTAAAAGCAAGTCTTCTACTACATAGACTGCTACTACCAGACACTGAACCTAACTGGATTTATCCCAATATTTTCCCATTTGACCAATCCTTGGCCTGAGGTTGATTGACCAAACACGGTCAAAAGGAGAAGATTGTGTCCTGATCCATCCATGACCAGACAAGGACCATGCTAAGAAGGAGAGAAAGCAGGAATGGCGCTGTCTAGAATAAAATCAGGTAAGTGTGCTAAATATGTGTTATGAATAAATAGTGTGTATAATAGATATAAATAAAACTCATCAGTTGTACGTGAAAAATAGATCATAAAAAGATGAATAAAAATGAATAAAAAGATCAACCCACATGTGGTAAAATCAGATACAGTAATATAAATTAAATCAATCAAATTGTACAAAGTCCGTATAAGTCCGTAAATTATGTCCGTAAAAAAATCCGTGAAAATATGCACCAAATTAATTATGTGATTGGATGTTCAACAGTTGAAGCCAGTGAGGGTATAGAGTGTGTGATGCTGGCCTCCAAACCTGATTCTTTCTCTCCCCCTACTGACGTACTACACTATTTTTGGACCCCCTTTTTTTTGAATATATGGAGCCGCTTTCATAACTGGAGGAACCGATCAGCAGAGAGGACCTTTTGCGGGGAGACACTCCCAGAAGCCTTATACGTGCAGATCCCGGTGACCAGGAAGGAGGAAGGAGGACACACACGGACGAAGGACCAAAAGACCCCATTTACCACAGGCAGGCTACCCCTGCAGGGGTGTGGAGTATCTGGTAAGTGGGGATACATGTGGGTGAGCACCAGCAGATGTCACATGAATACTTCAGGCGGAGCACAAAAGTCACCTTTCTGAGTTGATCCCCATATTAATATGACTATTGCAAACCTCTTCTGACCGGATAATTCATCAAATACGTCCCATTTCTTGTTGTTGTTTTCTGGTTCTTTTTGCATAGAAAAACCATTTTTTACTTCTTATCACATTTACGGACATTCACGGATATTTTTACGGATATTTACGGACCAAAAAATTTTTTGGGTGTTTTCTTCCTTTTTGCACTTGGTAAAATACACATACATCATCCACCTTATATTGGTACACTTTTTGAACTTATTATTTCTGAACTCTCTCTCATATCCCTTCTCTACGGACATTAACAGACAAGAAGTTACGGACATTCACGGACCGTAGTAAAGTGGTGTAATTATTTGTCTTTTTTGCAGTGAAATCACTGGTATATAACATCTGAGTTATATTGAAATTACCCTCACTGGCTTCAACTGTTGAACATCCAATCACATAATTAATTTGGTACATATTTTCACGGATTTTTTTACGGACATAATTTACGGACTTATACGGACTTTGTACAATTTGATTGATTTAATTTATATTACTGTATCTGATTTTACCACATGTGGGTTGATCTTTTTATTCATTTTTATTCATCTTTTTATGATCTATTTTTCACATACTACTGATGAGTTTTATTTATATCTATTATACACACTATTTATTCATAACACATATTTAGCACACTTACCTGATTTTATTCTAGACAGCGCCATTCCTGCTTTCTCTCCTTCATACCCCCCCCCCCCCTTTTTTAAAAGGGGTCTCTGGAAGGCAGCAGTCTATTTTCCTATTCTAATATTTTTATCCCAGCGCAGGTTCATTATATTATTTAAGGACCATGCTAAGCCTTCGACCTCCTAAGCTGTTGTTGTGGACCCATGCAGCAAATTTACACTGTTATACAAGCTGTACACTCACTACTTTACATTGTAGCAAAGTGTCAGCTCTTCAGTGTTGTCACATGATGGGAGGGGTGTACTTACTTTTGTGAGATACTGTATGTTTGTGAGTATCCATTTGTCTTTTTTGTATTCATTAAAGTTGTAAGGTGGTGGTAATGCACTAGGCGTTTGCACCCTCCTGTGTGTTTTTATAGAAGGAGATTGTCTCCTGATCCAACTATGACCAGACAAGGAACATCTCAAACCTTTGACCTCCTTAGCTCTTGATGTGGATCCCAATACAAAGAACCCCTTGTCATTTACAGAAACCTTCTTCATGGGATAAAAGTCACATTTAGTCTACTAAAGGCACATCTACTACTACATTCCCAGACATTGGACCTAACCTTGGATTTATCTCAACAAGATCTTCCCAGATGTTCAGTCCTTTCCCTGAGATTGCCTTATAGGCAGGTGCAGTCTATATTCTCCACTACAGGTAACGGTCATCCCATGCAGATGGGGGAGGAAGTTGAGAGGCACTTCCTCTATGTTTCTGCAGTCACATGGGGCAGGTATCTGATTGGATGCTGGTGGCCCATGTGACTCTGGTGGCCATATTGGGTCAAGCAGAGTCGATTTCAGACCCTGGCTCCCAGGTCTGGCACTTTTTTTGCAGTAGTGAGGCCAGAGACAGGATCCTCATCTGACAGGGACAGTGACAGCGATAGCCAAAGGTTCTGGTGGAGTAGGGAGAGAGCAGGGACGGTGTCTACCTCTTCAGGAAGCTTCCCCTTTGGGTTGGACCAGCCAGGCCACACTTCGCTCCTCATGGAAGATGCTGTTGGCATCCCTTGGTTTTCTGTCCACTGTCAATGCACTGCCAAGCTGTAAGTGGTTCCCGGATGGGTGAGCTTCCTGCTTGGCCTGTTAGTCCACTTGTCCTACTGTCTTAATACAAAGTTCTTTGCAAAATGGTAGTCCACGTGTTTACTGCCTGCCACACCACGCGGCACCTACCCAACAGAATGACCAAATGCTGTCTACAGAAGAAAGAGTCCTCCTGATCCAACCATGACCAGACAAGGACCATCTCAAACCTTTGACCTCGTAAACTCTTGATGTGGATCCATGGGCAAAGAACGCCTTGTCTTTTATATTCCGGAAGCCTTCTTCATGGGAAAAAACACATTTAGTCTATTAAAGGGATGTCTACTCCTAATAAGATACAAGGATTATAGAGGCGAAGGACGTTCTCTGAGCTCCTTCCAGCTCATTTCCCCAGTTTGGAGTGCAATGGAATGAATAAAATGAGTCCAGACTACAGACTCCCAACCAACGATTCCCTAAATAATGGGTGTTATCAATACCGGTCTCTTCCGCAATTTTCTCATTATGGAAACAATTCCTTCTCTGCTCCAAGCAGGCATTAAATGCCCCTTAATTACAACTATTTAACCAATCAAATGTTTCCATTTCAAACCCCATTAGCTTTCTATTAAGACATTAAACAATTTAGTCCAATGCTCCTCGCTGGAAGATCTTGCTGGGGGATTGTTTTAAGGTTTATCTCTGATGTCACGTCTGTCTCTTAAACGCCGCTCTTTATTTACTGATGTGCTGCTGTTTTGGCAATTTGTACCGTTGGCAGATATTATGGGCTTTCCGTCAGACACAGGAAGAGTAATCTGAGCAGATAAGAGCGTCTGTCTGCAAATGAGCCCGGGCTTCAGCGCTTATGCACACCAAGGTGAATGAAATCAATGGATTCTGCATGGGATATGAACCCGCCAACTCATCTGTTACCCCTCCCTGAGTAATGTGGAGGATCTGTTACCCCTCCCTGAGTAATGTGAAGGATCTGTTACCCCTCCCTGAGTAATGTGGAGGATCTGTTACCCCTCCCTGAGTAATGTGAAGGATCTGTTACCCCTCCCTGAGTAATGTGGAGGATCTGTTACCCCACCCTGAGTAATGTGGAGGATCTGTTACCCCACCCTGAGTAATGTGAAGGATCTGTTGCCCCTCCCTGAGTAATGTGGAAGACCTGTTACCCCTCCCTGAGTAATGTGGAGGATCTGTTACCCCTCCCTGAGTAATGTGGAAGACCTGTTACCCCTCCCTGAGTAATGTGAAGGATCTGTTACCCCTCCCTGAGTAATGTGGAGGATCTGTTACCCCACCCTGAGTAATGTGGAGGATCTGTTACCCCTCCCTGAGTAATGTGAAGGATCTGTTACCCCTCCCTGAGTAATGTGGAGGATCTGTTACCCCTCCCTGAGTAATGTGAAGGGTTTGTTGCCCCTCCCTGAGTAATGTGGAAGACCTGTTACCCCTCCCTGAGTAATGTGGAAGATCTGTTACCCCTCCCTGAGTAATGTGGAGGATCTGTTACCCCTCCCTGAGTAATGTGAAGGATCTGTTACCCCTCCCTGAGTAATGTGAAGGATCTGTTACCCCTCCCTGAGTAATGTGGAGGATCTGTTACTCCTCCCTGAGTAATGTGGAAGATCTGTTACCCCACCCTGAGTAATGTGAAGGATCTGCTGCCCCTCCCTGAGTAATATGGAAGATCTGTTACCCTTTTCATAGTCAAATAAAGTCCAGGAAAAAAATGTTTGTTGATCCAAAGCTTTACAACCGGCCACATGTTGAGGGATCCAATCACCTGAAAAGGAATTGCTAGGCCCTTCAGATGATCCTCTGTTTTCTCACAGATCCTAATCCATACACAGTAAGAGATCCCTCTATTCCTGCCTATGATGGAGCACGATCCCAATTCACAGGCATAAATAGAAGGAGGATTGGATGCACACCGCATAGACCCCTTGTAACAATGATGAATATAGGTATGGGGGATAAAACATATCAAGAGCGACTTCAGGAACTTAATATGTAGAGGTAGATATTGGGATAGGTATGGGGATAGATATGGGGATAGATATGAGGACAGATATTGGGATAGGTATGGGGATAGATATGGGGATAGATATGAGGATAGATATTGGGATAGGTATGGGGATAGATATGGGGATAGATATGAGGATAGATATTGGGATAGATATTGGGATAGGTATGGGGATAGATATGGGGATAGATATGAGGATAGATATTGGGATAGGTATGGGGATAGATATTGGGATAGGTATGGGGATAGATATGGGGATAGATATGAGGATAGATATGAGGATAGATATTGGGATAGGTATGGGGATAGATATGAGGATAGATATGAGGATAGATATGAGGACAGATATTGGGATAGGTATGGGGATAGATATGAGGATAGATATGAGGACAGATATTGGGATAGGTATGGGGATAGATATGGGGATAGATATGAGGATAGATATTGGGATAGATATTGGGATAGGTATGGGGATAGATATGGGGATAGATATGAGGATAGATATTGGGATAGATATTGGGATAGATATTGGGATATAGGTATGGAGATAGATATGGGGATATAGGTATGGAGATAGATATGGGGATATAGGTATGGAGATAGATATGGGGATAGGTATGGGGATAGATATTGGGATAGATATTGGGATATAGGTATGGAGATAGATATGGGGATAGGTATGGGGATAGATATGGGGATAGATATGGAGATAGATATGAGGATAGATATTGGGATAGATATTAGGATATAGGTATGGAGATAGATATTGGGATAGGTATGGAGATAGATATGGGGATAGGTATGGGGATAGGTATGGAGATAGATATGGGGATAGGTATGGGGATAGATATTGGGATAGATATTGGGATATAGGTATGGAGATAGATATGGGGATAGGTATGGGGATAGGTATGGAGATAGATATGGGGATAGATATGAGGATAGATATTGGGATAGATATTGGGATATAGGTATGGAGATAGATATGGGGATAGGTATGGAGATAGATATGGGGATAGGTATGGAGATAGATATGGGGATAGGTATGGGGATAGGTATGGAGATAGATATGGGGATAGGTATGGGGATAGATATTGGGATAGATATTGGGATATAGGTATGGCGATAGATATGGGGATAGATATGGGGATAGGTATGGAGATAGATATGGGGATAGGTATTGGGATAGATATTGGGATATAGGTATGGCGATAGATATTGGGATAGATATGGGGATAGGTATGGAGATAGATATGAGGATAGGTATGAGGATAGATATTAGGATAGGTATGGGGATAGGTATGGGGATAGATATTGGGATAGATATTGGGATATAGGTATGGAGATGGATATGGGGATAGGTATGGAGATGGATATGTTATTGGTTTTGCCTTGTAGATCACCTCAGACTAGAGGTAGCTTTAAGAATACTGCCCACCCAACATGTAGATTCCCCAGGCCACCATACATTTCCCATGTGCCCATCTCGTGGCACAGCAATAAAACAATCTATAACTACTGTACATGCGCAGACCCTGTATCTTAGGACTTGTCTCAACAAAATGTTCCAGCTTACCAATTATTTCCCTGAGATTGATTAACCAACAACTGTTTGCAGAAGAAGATTGTTGCCTGATCCATCCATGATCAGACAATGGCCATCTCAAGCCTTTACTCCTAAGCTCTTGCTCTGGATCCATGCACAAGGATCTGTGCATTAAAAAAAAAAAATCTGTAGATTCCCTGATTCAATCAGGGAGACCCTAGAAAAAAAAGAAGAACGCTTCGCCCACTCTCACATAGCTTTCCTGAATAACTCATGGCTTGCAAGGATAGAAGATCATCCACACTTTGCTTCTTAGAAGACCTTGATGCATTTTGTGCCAACATACTTCCAAGATGGCAAAAGGAGATCCACCCATTCACCTCATGGAAAGACCAAATGTGGGAAGTCTCCAAGTGAAGACCAAACTCATGACTAGAGCAGGCCACAGCCACTATGACCGGTCTACACATAGGGGTTCCAGGTAGTTCAGTTATAAAGAAAAGGACTAATTGGCAGTTCTCTCAGGACTGCTAAGTTCACCTTTGGGAGCCAGAATTTGGAGGCTGAGAGAGACGTTTGGTGGAAAAGACCCTCCAAACCCTGATTACAGGGACTTTGGTCCTGACAGGGAAGTAAGGAGTAGTAAGGAGTGAGTACGTGTCTATGAGGTAGTCTGGAGTGGTTTGTGAGAAAGCGTGGCCAATCTGAACCCTGAGACACAGTTTTGCATAGCTCCTCCTGCATTTGCAATACCGCCGAAGCAGACAGGATCCCCAAAGCCAAGTGTGGGACTGGTATAGTGGCGGTGAGCCATGATGTTTTCTTGATCATATGAGGATTGTGGATCGTTTGCTTCACTTTTGTTGTTACTTTTACAAGCGACTGGTTGGTCTTCCCCGGCTCTCCATTTTACAATATCATTAAGAGTTTGTGTCTTAGATTAAAGATATGGTAAACGTCTACATACAGAAAAATATAAATTCATCAATAAATCCACATCATTCATTTTTGGATGGACACCAGACTGAGGAAGCACATAATGGCTGCTTACAAGGGCTTCATAAATACAACTCTAAGGAAAGAACTTGGCTGTGCCAAATGATATGTTAGTGAAAATGAAGAGTGTTCCATAAATAACCGGATTATAGGGAGCCATGCAGATGCCACTGTCAACCAATTTCCACTGGTATTATGCTGAAAGGCTTTGCTTTCTACCTATAATCAGCTGTACGGTTTACACACTGGGATAAAACTTCCTAGTCATGCATGATGAATCCAGGCAGAAAAGGGATTTGATAATTAAGATAAAATGAATTTATATCAAACACCGGCTCCAGATTGCTTCAAGGAACAAAGACACTAGACATGCATATCATCAAGTCTAACAGATCTCAATGTTCAAACCCAAACTTTATATATATGGAAGCAATGGCAGCATAAAATTATACATTTTCTTAGTTTAAGAAAAAAAAAGTTATAGTTGTTTTGGTCACAAGCAGCCATGGACAAGCGTGAACCAAGATCTCTATGAACCGTTTGTTCTTCTATAGAGCATTCAGTTTGTGGCTGGGGCTTAGCACGCCCGAGTGGGGAACCTGGAGCGAGCTCCTGCTCAGGGCCGAAATCAGGGGGGTACAGGTAGGGTTGCCACCTCATCCCTTTAATCCAGGACACATATGAATTACACAGGGTGTTCTGTGGGTGATTAAGGTGGTAATTAAACTCACTTGGTGCCTCATCTGCATTAAATTATCCTCAGAACATCCGGTGTAATTCACATGTGTCCTGGATTAAAGGGATGATGTGGCAACCCTAGGTACAGGCAGTACTGTTGTAAGGGGCCCCAGTGCCTCAAGGGGCCCTTACAACAAAGACTTTAGCAGTCTTTAACATTGGAGTCCATGGGAGAAGGCAGGAGAGGGCTGGCAGCCTTAGGCCTGGGGGACAAGTCCAGTCAAGTGGCCCATTGAACCACCGAATCAGCTCACCATCCATGCCCACTTGGTTTTAGAAAGGATATTGATGTTATGAAGCAAGACAAATATGGTACAATGTGGTAACATAATTTAATGTTAATAGCAACACAGGAGGTTTAAAAAAAATAATGCATCAATGCAGCCTGATCAGTGCCCATCAATTCAGCCTGATCAGTGCCCATCAATGCAGACTTATCAGTGCCCATCAATGCAGACTCACCAGTGTCCATCAATGCAACCTGATCAGTGCCCATCAATGCTGGCTCGCCAGTGCCCATCAGCACAGCCTGATCATTGCCCATCAGCACAGCCTGATCATTGCCCATCAATGCAGCCTGATCATTGCCCATCAATGCAGCCTAATCAGTGCCCATCAGCACAGCCTGATCAGTGCCCATCAGCACAGCCTGATCAGTACCCATCAGCACAGCCTGATCAGTGCCCATCCAATGCAGCCTGCAATGCAGAGAGAGGAGAGCCACCAGATTACACAAAGAGGGGCTCTCCTGCTTACCTGGCGTGGTCGCTGTCATATGAAGTCCCACCTCCTGGACCGGCTCCTATGATAGACATCACCAGAGTGCTATTATAGAAGCTGGTCCAGGAGATAGGACTTTGTAAGCGGGAGATCCCCGCTCTGTGTAAGCAGCCCAATGGGCCCAGCGGGATCCATGGCAGGGCCGGCCCTAGGCGCCTCCCTTTGCCTGCAGTTAGTTGGTGACTGCGGCCCTGACCCCTTCTTTCTTCTTCCACAAGAATAAAAAATTGTGAGCGAGCAGCAATTGTCGGCCATTTTGAATGTAAGTTAGGGAGGCCTGGGGGGCAATTGCCACCCTGCCCCCGGCCCAGCCCTCCCCTGGGAGAAGGACTCCCGAACCATAGCTGATAAAAACATCAAACTTGGGTCACTTGGAGAGGGCCCCCTGGACCACAACTGGTCCAAGTTTGGGACTTCCAGCACCTATGGTTCTGAGTGAGGTCTTATTGCAAGCATCGGGTGAGGCTGTGCTGCCTGTGCACTGTTTTTTAACCCCTTGGATCCCACACTAGCATGCATTGCACACTTCACTTCAGTTGAATGGGTCATGCTTGGCAGGCTACACCTGGTAAGAGTGACAGGGTGTATAATTCCCACTGCAGCTGCAACATGGGTACACCCCTGGTCAGTGGGTGGATGTGGTGGGTGGCCAGTGGGCGATCCCTGGGGAATGTTGGTGGTCAGACGGGGGGGGTCAGGTCGAAAGCTGTGTAAGGGGCCCCAAAATTTCTGATGGCTGCCCTGCTCCTGCTAGTGCCCCCCCTGCGGTCAAAGGCTGTGGTCACGTGAAATCAGCGTTAAGGTGGCACTCTTAAAGCAAGACTCCTCCAAGAAAACATTGTTAACTCTTTGTAATCCATGGCCAGAATTCGACACTCTTGACACTGGGGCACTACAGACACAACTTCTGGTAGATCTCATGGTATATTCTGTCTCTCACTAGACATGCAGCATTTCTGAGCTGGTACCGTGGAGCTTGTACTGGTCTCCCTTAATCCAGCAGTCCCGTCACCTCCCTCCCAGTGACACCAATCCATGTGTTGCTATTGGATACAGGAAGCCCACTTTTCATCAACCTATGCTTGTTCTCCTTCCAAGGTCTCACTACATCACTCATGACTCCCAGGCTAGGTCCCTAGGTACCCTGTGCCACAAAGACAGTAACAGTATGTGGGAAACCAGTCACTAGAGAAGGGGCCAAGTATAACATCCCTTCATTACCCGAGTGCCTGTCACTCTTGCCATGTCACCCACTTCCTGGCTGCTTGGTTGCTCAAGCACTTGACGCAAGTACGATAGTCATTAGCAATGGTAATATAGCCTCTGCTCCCCTAACCCCACCACTGGGGGAGCATGTGACCTTCTCCAATTATTCCCAAGATACGTGCTCAGGGGAACACAGTGAAGATAAGTATTAGTGGGTGGGCGAAGAAAGGAGTGGGCTGGCAAGATAATCTATCACTTTGCCTTCAATGTACAAAATTTCTGGCTGCTGGGTCCTGAAGCCTTTTTCAGTTAGGACTTGCAGAGAGTTTTTTGCTTAAATAGGTTTGTCAGTCCCCCCCCCCCCCCAAAAAAAAATAAATCAAAAGTCAGCAGCTACACATACTGTAGCTGCTGACTTTTAATAAAAGAACACTTAACTGTCAAGGGATCCAGCACTGTCCTCACCCAGGCTGGTTTCTTCACAGATCTTCTGGTCCCTGTCACTGCCACGCTAAATGTAGGAGGCCAGCTGTGGCTCCTTGCAGCTTCGCAACCGGCTCTCCACTGCACATGCACAAGTCTTGTGATGTGTCCAAAGGGACTGCGGGCAGAGGTGGTGAATTTCTGTTGGGATCACCTAAGCAATCTGGGAGAAAGTAGAAGCAGGTACCTGTTAAAACCAGGTGTACGCCCCCCATCCTCGCAAAAAAAGTGGAGAAAGGTTGAAGAGTAGGGGTGAGGCATAAAAGTGGAACTTCCCTTTGGGGGTGAAAGTCTGCTTTACATTTTTTATAGCACCCGGCTGTTGGGTGTGTCCAACACTAAAGGGGCTGTAGCAAAAGTAATGCAAAAGTCGGCATAACGTATTTAATACCTTACATAGGTCATTCAAATGTCACATGTTGGTAGAGTAACTCTCCCTCTATAGTAACTCTTCCTCTATAGTAACTCTCCCTCTATAGTAACTCTTCCTCTATAGCAGGGGTGTCCAAACTATGGCCCTCCAGTTGTTCTGGAACTACAATTCCCATCATGCCTGGTTATGTCTGTGAATGTGATAATTTTACAATGCATCATGGGACTTGTAGTTCTGCAACAGCTGGAGGGCCGTAGTTTGGTCACCCCTGCTCTATAGTAACTCTCCCTCTATAGTAACTCTCCCTCTATAGTAACTCTCCCTCTATAGTGACTCTTCCTCTATAGCGACTCTTCCTCTATAGTAACTCTTCCTCTATAGTAACTCTTCCTCTATAGCAACTCTTCCTCTATAGCAACTCTTTCTCTATAGTAACTCTTCCTCTATCGCAACTCTTCCTCTATAGTAACTCTTCCTCTATAGTAACTCTTCCTCTATAGCAACTTTTCCTCTATAGTAACTCTTCCTCTATAGTAACTCTTCCTCTATAGTAACTCTTCCTCTATAGTAACTCTTCCTCTATAGTGACTCTTCCTCTATAGTAACTCTTCCTCTATGGTAACTCTTCCTCTATAGTAACTCTTCCTCTATAGAAACTCTTCTTCTATAGTAACTCTTCCTCTATAGTAACTCTTCCTCTATAGTAACTCTTCCTCTATAGCGACTCTTCCTCTATAGCGACTCTTCCTCTATAGCGACTCTTCCTCTATAGTAACTCTTCCTCTATAGCAACTCTTCCTCTATAGCGACTCTTCCTCTATAGCGACTCTTCCTCTATAGCGACTCTTCCTCTATAGCGACTCTTCCTCTATAGAGCGA
>BLSH010537781.1:659835-682737 GCA_018402905.1 Glandirana rugosa | reverse complement strand
ACTTACCGTAAAATCCTTTTCTCTGAGTTCACTGACAGACGCAGCACCCACCCCTCTGCGTTGGTTTTGTACAGCTTGTTACGAACTGATGTGCTATGCAGAGCAGGGGGATTATATGCTGAGGTGAGGACAGCCCCCTGGGAGGGGCCAACCTACGCTTTTGTTTGTTTTTGCCTAGTCTACTCCTAGTAGGATGAGCATAACCCCATGTGTCATAAGAAGGCTGCGTCTGTCAGTGAACTCAGAGAAAAGGATTTTACGGTAAGTTATACAAAAAATCCATTTTTCTGTACTACTTTTGCCGAGTTCAGGTGCGATTTCCATTGACATCTATGCAGCAACCAACACAGATATCTCTGAAATCGCACCTGAAATTGGGACTGACCTGTAAGAATGAATTGGGAATTTCATTCCCGCACCAATGTGAACCTAGGCTCAATGTGAATGTGGGTTTAGGATTTAATACCACATTAACTTTTCAGTATATCCTATTTTCCTAAATTTTTTATTTTATTTATTTCCCCCCCACTATAATAAAATTGATATAGAAGCACATCAATAAAGTGGAAAGAAACTCACCACCATGGCCACTGCAGATCATACAGAGGCTAAGATGGCAGCTTCTTTGTCTGTAAAGCATAGGAGAGTTTTAGTACATAGCATCCATGCCTCCCCACAGCAGTGCCTTCCAATGCACAGTGGTGCTTGAGGGGATTGTAGCCGTCTAATGCAGTGTTTCCCAACCCAGTCCTCAAGGCACACCAACAGGTCATGTTTTCAGGATTTCCCTCAGATGAAACAGCTGTGGTAATTACTAAGGCAGTGAAACTGATCAAATCACCTGTGCAAAATAATGGAAATCCTGAAGACATGACCTGTTGGTGTGCCTTGAGGACTGGGTTGGGAAACACTGGTCTAATGCACAGTGGTAAAATGCTACATATCTACATTTTACTGCAGCTCATCTCACTGAAACTCCCAGTTAAGTTGCAATGTGAATGGAGCACATAGAAAACAGTTGTGTTCTATGTTGCCTATCGGTGAGCTGCGTTGATCCAGTGCAGGTCACCATGCTATGTGTGAATGAGCCCTAAAAGATGTATATCTGGAAAACAAAATGAAAAGACTAAAGTTCTAATCTTCCATTACCAGGATCCTTATAACAACGTCATCCGCACTGTGATTGAAGGCATGGCGGCGGTGTTTGGAGGCACTCAATCGCTGCACACCAACTCCTTTGATGAGGCGCTAGGATTGCCTACCGTGAAGAGTGCCAGGATAGCCCGGAACACCCAGATTATCATCCAGGAAGAGTCTGGTATCCCTAAAGTGGCCGATCCCTGGGGAGGTTCCTACATGATGGAGTGCCTAACGGAGGACGTTTACCAAGCTGCTCTAAAGGTGAGGACTGCGTTCAAAGTGTATCTCAGGATAATTGAAAAAAAAAATTAGAGTGGTGAAAGTTTAGAACCCCTGTCAGTTTTGAATAACTGTCTGTGTCTTCCATGAGGAGATTCACCCTCTGTTTGTCCTGTTGACTACCTGCTCAGAGAAATTCAAAACTTTGATTTGTCAGCAGAACAGTACAGAGAAAATCTTTCAATTGGGACAAGTGTTTTGAAGAAATCTAATCTTCCTGTTTTATCCCCTGGCAGGAAGTTAAAGAAGATCTCCCTGAAGGGTCACAGACAGAAAATGAACCATCAGTGGTTTTTAACTATTCCCTACTCCATTTGAATGGTCTTCCCACCGTTCCAAAAACATGCCAAAGGAGCTTGTAATTCCAGTATGCTCGAATGTGAATGGGGCCTAAAACTAAAAAAATAATATATATATATATATATATCAATCAAAATGGTTGCGCTGCCACCTAACCTAGTGGTATGAAAAGTGTGTGGCTGCTGTTGTCACTTATGTCTTCCCACAGCCACAACAAATTTATATAATAAATATGGTATAGCGCTGCTCAATGAATCCTAAATAAATTGCACATACACACCAATAAATAACTAAAGAGTAAACCATTAATAATAAAGTGCAAGTGCCAATAAACAATAAATAAGGTGCCAGAAATGCGATAGAATGTGCATAAAGACAAAAAGAAAGTCCACTTAAAATGTAAATCCAGTAGTAATTCTTCTTAATAAAACGGTGCACACAGAAGTCTCTTATTGTGAACTGTGCTTCACAAATTAATACACAGTGTAACTCCACTCCGTGACTTGTCCCATTCACCCTGTGCAGTGCATGCTCACCTCCATCTTAGACCCACCAAGGGTCAAATAAGAATATATGAGGTATGTTTTCATGTTCCCTTTCAGTGGGGCTGTGCCTGCACTGCAAAGTTTAACCTCTCATTTATGCCTAGGGGAAAAATAAAAGGAGCTTTACTACTTGATTGTCAGCTACCCCCCGCAGCTAGATCAGTCCCTGCAACGCCATCCACCTTCCACCGGCCGAATGTCCTTACCTCAAGACTAGAGCAAGGGTCAGCACTGCAATAGATGTGATAACGCAGAGGAACAATCCACCGCCAGCCACTTACTCCTCTCCCCTAGACAAAATGCGCTATTAACACATGCAGTGCGACCGCAGCCCCGACCGCAAGAGATCATTTTTATTTTCCCACAGCCAGGCTATAATCCTGTTTGTTTTTGTTTATTTCAGTTTTACTGTGTTTTCTATACTTTTACTGACACTTGCATGCACTCTTTACCTGTTTTTGACGAGCAGCTGATTGAGGAAATAGAAGAAATGGGTGGCATGGCCAGAGCTGTGGCCGAGGGAATCCCCAAGCTTCGCATTGAAGAGTGTGCGGCCCGGAGGCAGGCCAGAATTGACTCAGGTGGGTGTTATATGTAAGACTGTTTTTATAATTGCTTCATTTGCAATCCAAAAACATAGAAATGAATATTAAATGTGGTTACTTTATAAATCTGTCCATTTGTAAACTTCCTGTAGCCGCCTGCATAGCAGTACTATGTGAGAGGGAGGGTCAGCATCCGAAGTCATTCAGAGCTCTTCTGCATTTCACAGATCAGCATCACATGTGGGTCTTACCTATGGTGGTATATGTGCAAATGTATTCTGCCTCAGAGCTCCCACTTCTCCAGGCTGACATCCAGCCATCAAGGGTTCAAGAAAAAAAAGGGGCAGCCCCTGGAAGTCGCACATCTAAGATGTCCTGAAGAGATGAATGGAGTGGCAACCTCAGTCTGGACTCCAACCAGGCCTGGTTTTGAGGTTGCCACTCCATTCACCTCTCTAGGACATCTTAGATGTGGGACTTCCAGGGGCTACCCCCTTTTTTTTTTTTTTGAACCCTTGCAAGAGCCAGAATTGGCTCCATCCCCTGTCAGCACTCGAACAGCAGCTGCGGAAGCACCATTCACATACCCTCTCACTACCGAGCCTGAACGGCACACTTACCCTTTCCATCCACCCATCAAAGCATGTTGAGGTTTGCATAACTCCCTGCCAAGAGCCAGTCCACTGTGATGTTTTTCAAAAGCTTTGTACAACACCCCGCCTGCAGGGGGTTTTACACACACACCTGGGTGCGTTCACTGATCTCCCCTTGCTTTAAAGAACCTGGAAGCGACGTGTATAACATCACTTCCACTTTAGGGTGTCACTTTCCATGGCCACTGTGGCCAGGGATGAAGCTAATGGAGCGTGATTTGTGCTTCATTAGCTTTAATGGACAGCAGATAAGACATCAGGGGCCTAAAAGACCTCTGTCATCTCATTAACAAGAACCTGTCACAAAATAATGATATCACTTTGTCCCTTATGTCAGTGGTTCTCAACACCTGGACCCACTAACGGGCCAGGTTTACAGGATAACTGAAATGCATCACAGGTGATATCATTTACTACTCAGTGATTGCAGTATTCTAGTCTGCATCTATCCAAGGTAATACTTAAAATCTGGCCTGTTAGTGGGTCCTGAGGTCATAAGTTGAGAACGACTGTTGATAACGACTGCCCTATGTGATATAATTAAAATGGTTCTAAAGAGTGAAGGTTTTTTTTACCTTTATTCACTCTATGCATGAAGGTAAAAAATCCTTCAGTTTACCCTCTCAGCCCCCCTAATACTCACCTGAGCCCCAATCATGATCCAGCGATGTGCACAAGAGCAGATGCTCCCCCAGGTCTCTCCCTCCTCATTGGCTCCCACTGCTTTCAATCACAGCCAGTGAGGAGGGGCTGGGGCCGAGCTGTGCTCTGTGTGTCTCATAGACACACAGAGGCCACTAAAGTGCGAGCACTCATGAGTACCACCAGAGCAAGCAGCTTACTATGGGGGCACTCAGCAGGGGGGAGGGGCCTGAAGTAGCGGTGGGAGACCCAATAAGAGGGGGAACGGGGGTGCTCTGTGCAAAACCATTACACAGAGCAAATAAGTATAACATGTTTGTGATTTTAAAAAAGGTAACCTTTCTCCTATCACCTTCCAGGATGGCAGGCCTACTTCAGATGTGCCGTCCTGGAAGGTTCCTAGAAACAACGTTGCCATAAGTAACGTGGGTCTTTTTACGAATGCTTTAAAAAATTTTTATTGGGAAAATAAAAAATAAAGTCAAAAATTAAGTTGCACCCAAGCACTTTAAAACCCCCTTCCCCCCTCAAAAAAAAAATTACGGGGATACCCCATGTGTGAGACTTTTTGGGAGCCTATCGGCGTACGGGACCCCGAAAACCAATCACCGTCTTCAGGATTTCTAAGGGCAAAAATGTATGCTTTCATCACACACTACCTATCACAGTTCTGGAGGCCATGAAATGCCCAGATAGCACCCCCCCCCAAATGACCCCATTTTGGAAAGTAGACACCCCAAGGAATTTGCTGAGAGGCATGTTGAGTCTATGGAATATTTTATTTTTTTGTCATAAGTGATTGAAAAATGACAAAAAAAAAAAGTATTACTCAAAGTTGTCATTGAAATGATATATTGCTCACACATGCCATGGGTGGAATTACACCCCGAAAATACATTCTGCTGCTTCTCCTGAGTACGAGGAATACCCCATGTGTGAGACTTTTTGGTAGCCTATCGGCGTACGGGACCCCAAAAACCAATCACCTCCTTCAGAATTTCTAAGGGCAAAAATGTATTCCTTCACCCCATACTACCCATCTCGGTTTTGGAGGCCATTAAATGCCCAGATAGCACAACCCCCCCCCCCCAAATGACCCCATTTTGGAAAGTAGACACCCCAAGCTATTTGCTGAGAGGCATGTTGAGTCCACGGAATATTTTACATTTTGCCACAAGTTTCGGGGAAATTACAATTTTTTTTTTGTCACTAAATGATATGTTGCTTGAACAGGCCATGGGTATATGTGAAATTACACCCCAAAATACATTCTTCTGCTTCTTCTGAATACGGGGATACCACATATGTGAGACTTTCTGGCAGTCTAGCCACATACGGGACCCCAAAAACCAATCACCGCCTTCAGGCTTTCTAACTGCGTAAAAAGGTGATTTTACTCCTCACTCCCTATCACAGTTTTGGGGGCCATGGAATGCCCAGATAGCACAAATGACCCCATTTTGGAAAGTAGACACTCCAAGCTATTTGCTGAGACATATTTTGACGATCTCACTTTTTGTCACAAAGTTTTGAAGTTTGAGAAATGTAAAGAAAAAAAAAAATCCGGTTTTATTTCTTCATTTTCCAAAACAAATGAGAGCTGCAAAATATGCACCATGCCTCTTAACAAATACCTTGGGGTGTCTACTTTCCAAAATGGGGTCATTTGGGGGGGGGGGGAGGGTTGTGATGCCTTGACATGTCAGGACCTCCGGAACCGTGATGGGTACTGAGGAGTAAAATCACCATTTTATGCCCTTAGAAAGCCTGAAGGCGGTGATTGGTTTTTGAAGTTCTGTACACGGATAGGCTCCCAAAAAGTCTCACACATGGGGTATCTCCATACTCAGGAGAAGCAGCGGAATGCATTTTGGGGTGTAATTCCACATATACCCATGGCATGTGTGAGCAATATATAATTTCAGTGACAACTTTGTGTAAAAAAAACAAAAAACAAAATGATCATTTCCCCGAAAATTGTGGCAAAATAGAGAATATTCCATGGACTCAACATGCCTCTTTTTTTTAACTGTGGTGGTGAAATCACCGCCTACAGCACTGGAGTTGCTGCTTTGTGAATGGTGGGAGCAAACGCTTTTCCTGTCACCATTAATAAATCAGTGCTGCAGCTGAATGGCCTACCTGAAAAGGAATAAACAATTAAAAACACGGTAACATAAAAAATTACATACCTGCAAAAAATCATGATAAAAACAGTAACAAAACATTACAAGTATGCATAAAAAATATTAACAATAGAGCGAGAACAATCGAGCGAGATTAGAGAGGAAAAAAGAAACACGTACAACTGTTTTTGGCTTTTTTATTTTATATATTTTTATTTTTTTTTGTAACTAAAAACTGGTTCCAGATTTGGGTCTCTCAAAATGTACTGGCATCTTTGGAGACCCTATGTAAGTGTGCCTATCACTGTGTTTGCTGTACCCTACGCTAATAATTCACGAATGTGTGGTAGTGTTCAAAACCGTCTCCGATGCAGAGACCATGCTGGTTAGGACAGGTGGGGCAATAAGTGTGGGTGTCACGCCTGTATCCGCGTCGTCTGCAGACACGACATCTCTCTTTGGGTGTTCTGTGGCCTGGGGTACCACAGAGGACTCGTGGAAAGTGCCTCCCATGCAGCCGGCTAACTACATTCATATTGTGAAGTGGGGGTGCAGCACCATCTGGAAACAGAAGGGCTGTGACGATCTCTTCCATGAATTTGAGGAAGGATCCTGTCAGTCCTGACGCTCTGTATAAGACATGAGCGTTCAGCAAAGCCAACTGAAAAAGGTATAGAGACACTTTTTTGTACCAGCGTCTAGCTTTACGGGTGATTAGGTACGGCGCCAGTAACTGGTCATTGAGGTCCACCGCTCCCATATTTAGGTTATAATTGTGGACACAGAGGGGTTTCTCCACAACACCAGTTGCCATAGAAATTTGGACGGTCGTATCTGCATGAAGGGAGGTCAGAACGAAAACACTCCGATTGTCCCTCCATTTCATCACAAGCAAATTATTACACTTCAAGCAGGCTCTCTCCCCCCGACTAAGACAGGAATCTACAAGCCGTTGGGGGAAGCCCCGGCGATTAGGTCGCACGGTGCCACATGCGCCAATCTGATGATCAAACAAGTGACTAAAAAGGGGCACGCTAGTGTATAATAATTGTCCACGTACAAGTGGTACCCCTTTCTGAAAAAGGGTGACACCAAGCTCCACACAATCTTGCCAGCACTCCCTATGTAGTCTGGGCATCCTTCCGCCTCTACGTGACTGTCTTTGACCTCATAAACCATGAAGCTATGTGTATAGCCTGTGGCCCTGTCACAGAGCTTATATAGTTTGACCCCGTATCTGCCACGCTTGCTGGGGACGTGCTGTTTGAAAATAAGACGGCCAGAAAATTTAATCATGGACTCGTCCACGCACACAACTTGGTTAGGAATAAAAAGTGCGGTGAACTTGATTTTAAAGTGTTTTATGAGGGGCCGAATTTTGTAGAGCCGGTCAAATTCAGGGTCACCCCGTGGACGACTGAGTTCATTGTCACTGAAGTGCATGAACTGCAAAATCTGCTCGTATCGTGCCCTGGACATGCAAGCAGAGAACACGGGCATATGGTGAATTGGGTCAGTGGACCAATATGACTGCAACTCAGTTTTTTTAGTTATGCCCATGAGGAAGGAAAGGCCCAGAAAGGTCTGTGATTGGTTTCCAGTCTCTGGCAAGTGTCAAATGGGGATTAGTGGCAATGAATTGACCTGCATATAAATTGCTGTGGTCCACTATAGATCTATAGAGATCTTCTGTGAAAAACAGCGAATAAAAATCAATGGCCGTAAAATCGGCTGTATTCACCGTGATTCCGGGTTGGGCAGTGAATGGGGAAATTATGGGCGCTGCATCAGTGGTGGGTTGCCAATCAGGGTTTGCAAGCGCGTCAGGAAGAGCACTATAGGTTCTGCGGGCCTGTGTATGACTTCTTTGTGGCTGTGGGGCATTACTTGTGCTAGCCACACCAGCTTGAACTGCACTTATGGGACTCGCCATGTCACCACGTGATACTGCAGTGCTGGTTCGTCTACATCCAGGGGGTACTAAGCCGCTGGTGCTTGCCAGTTCACCAGAAGAAGTAGTGGCATTAGTACTGGCTCTCTGCTCCATACGAGAGCCCTGCGGTTTATGCACCTCAGCAACTGCAGAACGGGGTCTGGTACGCCTAACCCTAGCAGGGACCGCTCCGTCGTGAGAGCTATCTGTCAGGGTGCCGCTGCTCTCTACAGGTTCATATGCTGAGCCTGATTCTGACAATGGAGCTTCCCCATCGCTCTCATCTGTCATACTCAGCATATTGTAGGCCTCTTCGCTAGTGTACGTGCGACCAGACATTTTGGACTTTCTAAATTTGATACGTACACTAGCGTGACTCACAGGCAACAAAGCTTACCTGGTTGTCAGTGCCTGTTTCAAACGCTATCAAAATCACTGTCACATTTCGCAGGAATCTGGCATGATCTCTGCGAACGCTGCAGATATGTGTTCTGTAAGTGACAGCGATCTATTGATCCTGCACTTGGGTGGGCTGGGCTGAGGGGCTAAACGCAGGTGCTAGAAAGTATCTGGGCTGATCCCACTAACGCTGCGTTTTTTTAGAACACTAATCTAAGGGGAACACTAATCTATATCTGATCAGATTGCAGATATTGATCTGTTCAGATAATACAATAGTATCTAACACCTATCTAATGTGCATGTATGCGTGTCAGAGTACCTAACTAACTGGTCCTGCCTGGTGTTTACACTGACCCTAACGCACGCTAAAACCTAACTGGGGTTAAAACCTTTATTTAGATATATAGAGATATATATATATATATATATATATATATATATATATATACACACACACACACACACACACACACACACACACACACACACACACACACACACACACACACACACACAGTGGGTGCCCTGAACGGAAAAAAAAACTATCTAACAAGCATCTCCTGTGACACTTATGCGGTGATCACAGGTGATGGGGCTATCAAGGGGTTAAAAAATGTATTGGGGGGTGCAAGGGGGAGTATTTAGACCTACCTAGGCCTAATACTACCTACCCTAACTTGGATTTAGTGTCACAAGTACAGCGATCAGTAAAAATCAGATCACTGCACTGTGACAGCTCTGAAGGGGTTAACTGGGGGACGATCAGGGGGCAATCAAAGGGTTAAAAGTGTGCCTAACTGTCCTGGTGTCAGTGTCATGTTGTGCAACTCATTTTTAGAAGCTCTCTCTTCCTCGCTGAATCAAATTGAATCGAAAAGGGCTTCAGGGAGGAAGATGAGCTCACTTCCTCTGCCTCTGTTTACATTACAGAGGCAGAGATGCAATTGGCTAGGACCGATCAGAAGGGCCAGGCCAAATATCATTGGTCAGGCCCTGTAGAGTGATTGGTCCTCTATCGAAACTCACTGTAGTGCCCGCGCCGCGAGCGCGCACACACACGGCGCGTGATCGCGGCCGCTGTCACTTGACGGCATTTTGCGATAACGGACCACTTTGCCCCCGTTAAGCCACAGAGGGCGGTCGGCAAGTGGTTAAAGCTTGACATGTTGGCTATTTATTTACTCAGTGGAACTGCATCTTTTATATTTTACTCCCCCTAAAAAAAAATAGGTAATATATTGCATATGTGTGCCCCAAAATTAACTTTAGTGCATTTTGCTGCACAAATATCACATGACCTAAAAAACTACCATCACTTTATTTTGTATGGTGTCTGCCTTCAGAAAATGTTTGCAGGTTTTAAATAATCTTCAGGCCTAAAATGTTTTTTTTTAAATTTGTGCAAAAAGTCAGGAATGGCTCTTTCCTGCAACCACAGGTTTGCACGATTCCCCCATCAACACAGACAGTGCTGACAGAGAAATCCCTCTTACCAGGACATTGTATTCTCCTGATGGGGTAGGGCGGGGGAAGCCGTTTCCACCGGCAGAAGACAGTGATTATTGCTAGCAGCTATAGCAGCCACTAGCGATAATTCCAAGTAAATCCAGCAGGCTGGTTGCACCGAAGTTGAACCATCTATGGCCAGCCTAAGAGAGAACAGATGGAAACATTCTAGAGGTAAGCATTCTTGATGGTTTAGTAGCTCTTTTTATTTTCAAGAGGTTGAGGACAAGGATGCCCTCAGGAGGGTTTGTTGTCTTCATCCTCCTCCAGGATTGCTAGACATATTACTGGAAACACTGACATGACATTTATATACAGTTGTGTTCATAAGTTTGCATACCCTGGCAGAATTTGATTTCTTGGCCATATTTCAGAGAATATGAATGATAACACAAAAACATTCTTTCACTCAGGGTTAGTGTTTGGCTGAAGCCATTTATTATCATCCAACTGCGTTTACTATTTTTAAATCCTAATGACAACAGAAACTACCCAAATGACCCTGATCAAAAATTTACACACCCCATATCTTAGTACTGTGTATTGCTCCTTTTAGCATCAATGACAGCTTGAAGTCTTGTGGTATTTTTGGATGAGGCTCTTTATCTTATCAGATGGTAAAGCTGCCCATTCCCGTTGGCAAAAAGCCTCCAGTTCCTGGAAATTCTTGGGCTGTCTTGCATGAACTGCACGTTTGAGATCTCCCCAGAGTGGCTCAATGATATTGAGGTCAGGAGACTGAGGTGACCACTCCAGAACCTTCACTTTATTCTGCTGTAGCCAATGACAGGTAGACTTGGCCTTGTGTTTTGGATGATTGTCATGTTGGAATGTCCAAGAACGTCCCATGCGCAGCTTCCTGGCCGATTATTGCAAATTTTCCTCCAGTATTTTTTGATAACATACTGCATTCATCTTGCCATCAATTTTGAACAAATTTCCTGTGCCTTTGTAGCTCACACATCCCCAAAACATCAGCGATCCACCTCTGTGTTTCACAGGCCTTGTTGACTCCTCTCTAAGTGTAGCGTTTATGGTTGTGGCCAAAAAGCTCAATTTTGGTCTCATCACTCTGATTGACTTTGTGGCAGGAGGTTTGAGGCTTGTCTCTGTGCTGTTTGGCGTATTGTAAGCGGCATACTTTGCGGCATTCGCGTAGTAATGGCTTTCTTCTGGCGACTCGACCATGCAGCCCATCTTTTTTCAAGTGCCTCCTTATTATGCATCTTGAAACAGCCACACCACATGTTTTCAGAGAGTCCTGTATTTCACCTGAAGTTATTTGTGGGTTTTTCTTTGCCTCCCGAACAATTTTCCTGGCAGTTGTGGCTGAAATTTTGGTTGGTCCACCTGACTGTGGTTTGGTTTCAAGAGAACCCCCTCATTTTCCACTTCTTGATTAGAGTTTGAACACTGCTGATTGGCATTCTCAATTCCTTGTATATCTTTTTATATCTTTCCTGTTTTATACAGTTCAGCTACCTTTTCCCAAGGATCCTTTGACAATTCTTTTGCTTTCCCCATGACTCAGATTCCAGAAACCTCAGTGCAGCACTGAATGAATGCAAGGGTCTGTCAGGAGCCCAGAAACTCATTGACCTTTTACACACACACTAATTACAAGCAAACAGATCACAGGTGAGGATGGTTACCTTTAATAGCCATTCAACTTGTGTGCATGTTATCAGGCCAAAATCACCAGGGTATGTAAACTTTCAATCAGAGTCATTTGGGTAGTTTCTGTTGTCATTATGTTTTAAAAAGAGTTAACACAGTTAATTGATAATAAATGGCTTCAGCCAAACTCTAACCATGAGTGAAAGAAATGTTTTTGTGTTCTCATTCACATTCTCTGAAAAATGGCCAAGACATTATAAATTCTGCCAGGGTATGTAAACTTATGAACACAACTGTATTTATTTATTTATTACAGGTACTTGTATAGCACCAACAATTTACACAGCTCACATCAGTCTCTGCCCTCAAGAAGCTCACAATCTAAGAACTTTAACTTTCATACATGCGCTCAGTGGCGGCCCGTTCATTGAGGGCGCACGGGCACCGCCCCCCTATCAGGACGCCGGCGCATGAATTACATGAATTAATCTCTGCTTGGGGCTCAGAGAGTGCGCTAAGCCCACCCAGGTGTGTTAGAATGGCAAATTAATATTCACTATTCTAACACTGATCCTCCTCCCGGCCAATCAGGAAGTGGGTCTGAGACCTGTCACTCTATTGCCTGAAAGGACAGGCGATCCTATTGGGCCCCTATTGCCTAGGTGGAGGAGACGCACAGAAAATGGAGAAGAGGACAGAGCAGGAGCAGAGGAGCCATTGCCTGTCACCCGACGCCTTGATGGGGTAAGCGCCGGACCGACCAGCAGATAAAGGGGGGGGTGGTAGTGCCGTGACGCCGGCCACCGTGGGATGGGGGGGGGTTGTTGCTTGCCACCCCCCCCAAAAAAAACCCCCACTAGCTGGCCCTGTGTACGCATAGTAGGGCAAGTTTAGACAGGAGCCAATTAACCTACCAGCATGTCTTTGGCGTGTGGGAGGAAACCCACTCAGGTACAGGGAGAACAGGCAGGTTGTTCTGTGGTTGGGGTTTTAACCGACAACCCTAGTGGTGCTAGGCATAAGTGTTAATCACTTAACCACTATTTGATTACATGGGTCAGTTATATACAGTGTACAGTGACCATACACAGCTGTAGTAAACAGAATTTGAAGTCGGTCCAGTCTGATTTTTCATTGTTGGTAACAATGCATTTAATAATTGCAGCAAGGGACAGTGACTGCATGGTCAGCCCTTCTCCACTATGAGCAATAAACAGGCACAGAAACTGACGTTATGTTACAGATTTGCCCAGTAGATGGCAGTATTGTCATAGGTTTTATTACTGCTAAAAATGTTCTATTATTATTATTATTATTATTATACAGGATTTATATAGCGCCAACAGTTTGCGCAGCGCTTTACAATAAAGAAGGGACACAGTACAATTACAATACAGTTCAATACAGAAGGAATAGGAGGGCCCTGCTCGTAGAGCTTACAATTGGGTGATACTTGTGTATATCGCTGTACTGGTAAACTATAAGGAACAGTTATACATTTTTCACCTTCTGGTATTGCTTTTACCTGAAAAAAAAATCTATATTATCCTAACCTGTTCTGTAGTATAGTTCACATTGATGGCTTTTGTTTTCTAGCTTCCTTTGTAAGCTGACGGATACATTTTATAAAGAGCGTTGTTGCTTATTATTTTTATTTTCTGTCCACTTTTGTCAGTGTGCCCTTTTTGTAACACAGTGGTATGGAATAAAACTATTGTGAGTCACCTGCATGTGGAAAACATTTTGAAAAGCATGTTTATCTGTTGTGGTTTTTTTTTTGTTCTTGTTTAGCTGGGCTGGTTATCATTATACCAAATTTAAAGCGGTATTCAACCCCAAAGCAAAAATGTATTATATTGCAGCTTACCAATTCTTAGATATAATGGCTGTATTAGATTCCTTTCTTCTATTTTCATCTGGTGATCTAGCCAACAAGTCTGTTGTTTTTTTCAATAGAACAAGCTCTCTCGAAGTTACAGGGATGAGACAAACCATTAACCACTGACAGGGGTGCTTTAAATTATCAGCTTTTTTTTATTCATGTTAAAAGGAAGCAAAAGGAACAGTGCGCCAGGTCAGCCCACTCTAAGCACACCCCACACCTTCCATTTGAGTGTGGACCCAGCTCCCAGTTACATAAAGAAGATATATAAAGAAGAAGCAAAGAAGTGTCCGGGTGGCCGCACTCCAAAACAATCCACATTATTGAAAATATCAATTCTATGATACAATAGTGTAAGGCAGAAAACAACACAGTGGGGGGACTGAAAACCTTTCAGTCCCCCACTGTGTCTATTTTCTGCCTTACACTGTTGTATCATAGTATTGGTATAATCAATATAATGGATCATTTGGAGAGCCAGACACTTCTTTATATAAAACCATTATCCCCCCCAAAAAAACAAAAAAAAATGTTTGCTGTAATTGATTTTTAAGTATTAGCTGGAATTGAAATTCATTTTGTTTAGTGCATATAAATCTGCTAGTACATTTAAAACTCCCCTCCCTCCAGAGTGCCAATGTTTCTGTCCAAATGTGCCTCCTCTGCTCCTTGATCCAGAGTGGTGTTTCTCTAACACAGGCCTTTTCTCACTGTGCACTCATGTTCTTAAATTTGGCAGCTTCTGAGGTCATTGTCGGGGTGAATAAGTACCAGCTGGAAAAGGAAGAATCCGTGGAGGTCCTCGCTATCGATAACACGTCTGTCCGCAACCGGCAAATTGAGAAGCTCAAAAAGGTATGTGACAAGGGAGCATGGCGGGTAACTAAGCTAAAACTCCAGTCTAATAAGAAAAAGGCATGATATGATTTAACCACTTCAGCCCCGGAAGGATTTCCTCCTTTAGGACCAGAGCTCTTTTTGCGATTCGGCACTGCGTCGCTTTAACTGACAATTGCGCGGTCGTGTGACATATCCAAACAAAATTTGCGACCTTTTTTTCCCCACAAATAGAGCTTTCTTTTGGTGGTATTTGATCACCCCCGGTTTCATTTTTGATCCCCGCTATAAACAAAAAAAATAGCGACAATTTTGCAAAAAAAAAAACAATATTTTTTACTTTTTTGCTAAAATACAAATCCAAAAAAAAAAATATTAAATTTTTTTTTCATCGTTTTTGGCTGATTATTTTTGGTAAAAATTAAAATCTGCATTTGATTGGTTTGTGCAAAATTTTCCCCATTAACGAATGATGAGAATTCATTTATGAGGTTTTTATTTATTTTTTACTAGTAATGGCGGCGATCTGCGATTTTTAGCAGTACTGCAACATTGCAGCGGACATGTCACACTTTCGACACTGTCAAACGGAGATCCGTGTGTTTACATACACGGACCTCAGTTCTGTCACTACGGGGGAGCGATCGCGGGTAGCCAATGGACATCGAGTCCGCCCTACCTGCTCCCTGGCTCCCCCGAAACACAGTGAGCGCATGAGCATGCCTCCAGTGGCGCGCACGCACGCTCACAAGGCACGATCTCGCAGCCGTCGTCGGGTGACGGCGGTTCGCGATAACAAGCCACATTGCCACCGTCAGATGCCGGCGGGCGGTCGGCAAGTGGTTAAAATGAACCATGCATAGGGTAGGGCACAGCAGCAGGCTTATTTTAGGGCACTTTTACACTGGTTCGCTTCAAAGCTGCCAGTAACACGCCTGTGCGTTAATGGAATGCTTTTGCAGCGTTTGCAATGCGGTTTTCAAAGGACTCAAAAACGTTTAGTAGGGGCGTTTTTGAAGAGGCCCCCATTCATTTCAATAGGGAGGAGCGTTTTGGGGTGCTTTTTATTCTTTTTTTAAATCCCCAAACATGCTCCAAAAATTCCGTAAGCATGATTTTTTTTCAACACAACAGAAGCACACCACCCTAGTGTGAACACATTAATTGATTTTAAAGGGAAGCATTCTTCTTAAGCTTTTCATGCACTTTTTTAACACAAAAGCGCTTGAAAAAAATCTTCAGCATGAAAGCAGCCTTAAAGCTAAACTTCAGGAAACACGTTGCAGGAGTTAATTACTTGTTTAAGTATAGAGGGCATAGAAAAGTAGATTTACTTACCCCCTGCTCTGCGCTGCTAGACCAGTACCTGCATAATCTTCCCCACTATGTGTCAGCTGTCCAGAAATCGCATAACATGGGAACGCACAGGAACATCGCACACATTTCTGTTTCAGGTGTCAACCAGCCCTTAGCCCTGGTTCACACCAGCACGCTTTGCAAGGTTAGATATGATTTGCACCGCACTGCAGTGCAAATCACATGCGATTTCCGTGCGATGCGCTTGATATCGCATTGCATTCAAACCAAACTCGCCCAGGACCCTTTTCTTGGTCCGCACCAGAATCGGAACACCCATGCGATCCGATTCATGTCCGAACTGTCAGATCGCACTGGGATATGCGAGCTGAAAAGGGGGTGTCCTTAACAATGTATTGACACCTCCCTTTTTGCATATGGCAGTGTGAACTGCCATGCGAGCCAGGTACGATGCAGGAACTTGCAGTGGATTCACAGGGTTCCCGCATCGCACCAATGTGAGCCAGGGGTTAGAGTTGCATAGAACCATTTGAGAAGCAACAGCAGAAAAGAATAATCAACCCATTAAGGGTCCTTTCACACGAGTGGACGGGCTCCACTGCTCAGCGGGGATCCATCCGTTGATCCATGCTGAGCTGGCGGATGACAGGACCGGCTCCGCTCACTGTGCAGAGATAGATCTGTCAGAGCTCCGCTCTCCTCTATGGGGGATTGGATGAACACAGACAGACGGATCCGATCTGCCAGACGGATGGAAAATAGGGTTTCCATCCGTCTGTGTTTAGCTGATCGGAGCGATGTCACCGCTGACATCCGTTGTTCCATAGAGGACAATGGAGCGTCCGTTCAGGTACGCCTAAAAAACTGACAGGCGGACCCGAACGATCCGATTGTGTGAAAGGACCCTAAGTCTGCCCCCTTTTATTTATTTATTTGTTTAATGTTTTTTTTTTTTGTTTGTTTTGTTTTTTATGTTGTGTGTTTAATTTTTTTCTGTGGATCGAGGATAGATTTATGTTTGTCCCAAGCTTGTTTAAATTCACCTACTATTTACTGATGCACTCATTGCCTTTACTGAAAGTCTGTGCTAAGCATCAATTCCTCTTTCTGTAAGATAGTACATTCTAACGTTATTTGAACTCCCCCTCCCTGCTAGGTTAAGGTCATGTCCTTGTGGTCTTGATCTTGACTTCATATTGTAAAACCTGGTGAGTTGGGACTAATTTGGCCATATTCGCTCAAAGATGCCATGAACGATCCTGTCCCATCGTTACTTAGGCCCCTTTCACACTTATGCGACTTGTCCTGCGACTTGGGGCTGCAAAGTTGCATGACAGGTAGTTCCCCATTATTTCCAATGAGTACCGTTCATATCTGTATGACTTCAAGTCTTGCTGACTTCAAAATAGTCCCTGTATTACTTTGGTCCAACTTTGATGCAGCTTGAGGTCCATAGACTTCAATGTTAAACCCTCAAAGTCTCATGCAAATCGCAACTGAATAATATAGATGTGATTTCTGTACTACTTTGTAATATATTTTCATTGTGCCAAAGTTGGACCAAAGTCTTACTGCGGCAGATTTGCAGTAAAATTTAGTTGCATAAGTGTGAAAGGGGCCTTAGGGTTTCAGGCTGAGGAATGCCCTGGCCACAGTTGATTGGGTGCTGATTTGGTGGGAGTGGCAGCTTGCTTTCAGGTTCAGGCCAAGGCTATGTTTGTACCTAAACCCTGCTTATTCCTAGTGATAACTAAAGATCTATAAAGAAATCAGGACCTCCTTTCTCCTGCCTGGTGATCCCTCTAGTGATGACTAAAGATCTATATCCGGTTCCCGACCGCACGCAGGATATTTACTGCTGCAGAGTGGCAGCGTCCCGCGAATCGCCGTATATAAGCGTGCCCACCGCACTCTGTAGGAGTTTGCCCGCGGCTCGGGTGGACCTGATGTCCGCCAGCGAGCCGCAATGACCTGCCAGAGAGAGAGAGCGGGGAACCGCCGATGTAAACACTGCAGTTCCTTGCTCTGTCAGTGGGCATGTAAGAGATCTACTGATCCCTGTCACTGGGATCAGTTAGAGCTCTTATGCCCATGGTAGCCCAGCCCCCTCACAGTCAGAACAAGCTTAGGTAACAGTTAACCCCTAGATCTCCCCCTGCAGGTTAACCCCTTCACTGCCCATGACATTTATACAGTAATCAGTGGATATCTACATTTCTGATCGCTGTATAAATGTCATTGGTCCCAAAAAAGTTTCAAAAATATCCGCCCCTATATCAAAGTCCCTATAAAAATTGCAGATCGCTGCCATTACCAGTAAAAAAAAAAAAATGTATAAACGCCAGAAATGAATTATCATGGTTTGTAAACGTGGCAACATTTACGCAAACCAATCCATAAACGCCGATTGCGATTTTTTTTTTTTTTTACCAAAAATATGAGGAAGAATATAAATCGGCCAAAACCGATGAATATATTATTTTTTATATATATATTGTTTTTTTGGATATGTATTTTAGCAAAAAGTAAGAAATGTTTTTTTTGCAAACTTGTCGCTCTTTTTTTGTTTATAGCGGTGATCAGAAGTGACGCAGAGGTAATCAAATACCACCAAAAGAAAACTCTATTTGTGGGGAAAAAAAGGACATCAACTTTATTTTGTACAGTGTCACACGTCCGCGCAATTGTCAGTTAAAATAACACAGTGCCGTATCGCAAAAAATGGCCTGATCATTAAGGGGGTAAATCCTTCCGTGGCTGGCATGGTTAATGGGAGTGGTTTTATAATTGTCAATCAGCTGCTGCACTTGCAGGATTTTAATGAGGAAAGTGTCAGGGTCTGCATCCATACAGACATGATTTCCCTTTGGGAGTATTTCACCAAAAATTACTTTTTTTGTTGCCCAAAATCTGACTTGTATCTTAGTGCAGACTTCTAGGAAAATCGGTAAGCCAATCACTCTGTCAGGAAATTACATATCTGGGGGGGCGTTCTGTACAGTATACAAAGCGCCTCCAGATTACCATATTGCATTGCATTTTACAGAAAATGACAGCGCTACAAATTGAAAACGAAAGGTAAGATCCGATCTGTCACTGAGCATACTCCCCCTGCCCTCTAGGTGGCAGTGCTGGATATCAGGGCATCGAGTTGCAAGTCACCAGTGCTGTCATATGGGATGAAATGGCGTTGCAGTCAGCGGCATCAAAATGGTTAATTACTCAATTATTCATAAAAATGCATGAGGATATAAAAAAAGCAAGTTAATTTGTGCAGAATCAGAATTATGAAATCTTTTTTCTAAAGCTATAATAGTGTTATGTCATATGACCATTGTAAATACAACTAGCGCTTATTTATTCTGCTTTTGCCAATGTATCCTATCTTCTTTCACCAATTAAAATGTGCAGAATGGCTCAGGGAAAGGGCCTGTTCTGTCAGCATGGGACCTTTTGGATTAGTTACTTCTACAGAGGCAGGCAAGAAACATACAGATAGTGTTTGGCTTTCTTATTTGATTGGAAAGCCCAGAATTGCAGTGCAAACAGTGTATCATAGATGCACTCTGCATTTCATGTTTATTTCTAAAAAGAAATATTTTATTTAATTGAAAATGTATCTAAAACGTATATTTGTAAATGTATAAAATTAAGAAAAAAATGAAGAAAAACCAGTTAAAAGTTAAATGCAACGGGCCCAGATAGATGGTTTAATCTGTCTGATGGGGTGCTTGTGTGTTCTTATTGTTATTTATAGTTTGTATACTTTATAAGTATTTATAGACCAGCTTTAATACTTAATTTATTACATTGTAACCTGCAAAGCAATAACTCTCAATCCCCTTTTATTAATGGAGACTTTGCATAAATACACAGTTGCTCTCCCCGCTCACATACCAATGGTGTATGCTGAGAGCAAATAGCAATAATGTATTATTTTGTTCATTGTTCTGGTTGTAGGAAGCGCATTGCATTGGGTCATGCAGTGGCTCTCGAGCTGTGACTGGACGATCAAGCAGACAGGAATGCTGGGACCTGTAGTCTTATCATTACCAGAGAGCCTCAGGCCTCCTTAGCTGCCAGTTTACCATAGCTCATTAATAATAGTGGGAGGTGTAGGGGGGCTTTTCTACAAGGCCATCTGAGCATCACCCGCTTTTTGGGTTTACAAATATAAAACGATTGGGTGGAGATTCACTTTCAGCGGAATGGCCATAGACCTTTGATGGATTTATGTGACTACAGTGGGGGTAAGGGAGGGGGGTGGCCTGATTATTCAAGTATTGGCACGTTTATGCTGCATGAATGACCATCAAAGATGACCTTCTAAATGTCAGCTGAAAAATCAGACATGCTTGAACATTTTGGATGGTCATGGCCTTTTGAAGAATAAACTCTGGAATTAATGTGGAAATCGTCTTGTGACAAGCAATCTGGATAAGCAGATTGAATGAATAGAAAACATTTGATTGTTCACATTGTTAATAATTTCATTTCTGCATGAAGGTCACCTGACATTACAAAATTAGACGATTCTACAGTGTTTATAAAGCTATTTAAATCTTTTCCCTTTTTATGGTTAATAAATAGAACCTGTACTATGGGGGAAAATGGTGGGCAGAGAGAGGGCAAAGAAATGGTCACCAGTATCGCCCGTGGTCTTCCTGCAGCCGACAAAACCAGAGAAAATTCCCAGCTCAACTCACCAACCAGTCTGCTTACCAACCAAATTAATCTGTCCAACAGTATGCATTAAAAACAGGGGTTTCGTTGGCACACATTTGCAAACACATGCGTAAGCTGCAAGGCCCCTTTATGCTCACCCTGTATTACTTGCACTCCTAACCCTTCTAAATTTATGAGAGTCTCCACAGTGGAAGCAGATGCATTTTAATGGATAGATAAGGGGCAGATGGGTCTCTAGGTAGCCCAATCCTGCTTATAGGCACAGTTGGACACCCAGCACATAGCACAATGGCAGAAAAGATCCCAGTGTGTTCCCTCACCAAATTTACTCCAGTAACAAGCAGATGGCCAGAGTGGATAAAAATCAATGATTTTTAAAAAAAATCTGATTTTTTTTTTTTTTTTTTTTTTTATTTAATTCAATTTTTTTTTAATCAAATTTATTTTAATAAAATGCTTTTTATGTAAAAATCTATCTAAAGATAGTTTTTCTATTTAATATACATTAATAATTTAATTTTTTCAGCATGAAATGGAGCTTAGTTATGTAGCATGAGGCTGTGTATTGTACAATATTTACATTTTTGGTAAACTCATTCAATGAATCCAAGCTCTGCAAGCTGAGTTAACATGCACTGCATTGACGCAGTCACATAATTTCACAATAACCATGAGATAAACCAAAGTTCAGGAATATTCCTTTATCCCATTGTTTTGCAAACCTATGTACATTGCAAACTGTATGACTGAATTGGTTCTGATATTGCTGTTTTACCAACCTGACAGCTTATTATTCTCAATAGGAAACCTCATTTTGTTTACAAATATTAAAGATTCTAACTACCAGCAAGAAGTCCTTACATTTAACCACTTCCTTACTGGGCACTTAAACCCCCCTCCTGCCCAGACCAATTTTTGGCTTTCAGCGATGTCGCGTTTTGAATGAGAATTGCACGGTCGTGCGACGTTGTACCCAAACTAAATTTTGTATAATTTTTTTTCCACAAATAGAGTTTTCTTTTGGTGGTATTTGATCACCTCTGCGTCATTTCTGATCGCCGCTATAAATAAACAAAGAGCGATGATTTTGAAAAAAAAAACAATATTTTTTCCTTTTTGCTATAATAAATATCCAAAAAATAAAAATAAAATAAAATTGATTCAACAGTTTTGGCCGATATATATTCTTCTACATATTTTTGGTAAAAAAAAAATCGCAATAGGCATATATTGACTGGTTTGCGCAAAAGTTATCGCGTCTACAAACTATGGGAATTGATTTATTGCGTTTTTATTATTTATTTATTTTTTACTAGTAATGGTGGTGATCTGCGATTTTTATCGGGACTGCGATATTGGGGCGGACATGTCGGACATTTTTGACACTTTTTTGGGATCAATGCCATTTATACAGCGGTCAGAAATGTAAATGTCCACTGATTACTGTATAAATGTCATTGGCAGTGAAGGGGTTAACTATGTTCCCTAGGTGTGTTCTAACTGTGGGGGGGGGGCTGGGCTGGTCGGGACATAACTGCTCTAACTGATCCCAGTGACAGGGATCAGTAGATCTGTTATGTTCCCTTCAACAGAATGGAGAACCGCCGTGTTTACATCGGCGGTTCCCCATTCTGCAGGTCTGACAGGGGATTGCGGTCTCGGGCGGACATCGCACGCCGCCGCCTGTGAGTGCACGCCAGGAGCGCACACATGGCCAGGACGTCCATGGACGTCCACCCGGCATTTCAGATCCGCGCTGGAGCCGTACTTTGGCTATAGAGCGGATCTGAACGGGGTAAAGAGCACCTGTCATTTCAGATCCATCATGGCAGCGCTTGTTAGCGGGCATCCACTAACCTGCTGCCGCCACATCCCTCACCTTGTTGTGTCACTGCCGCATCACCAGCCATCCCATTAACGTGAATGGGACTGTCACTGAGTCACCAGCGGGTCAGAGGAGGAGCCGCTGAGGGACAGAGTTGACAGTTGCTCTTTAACCACTTTAAGACCGGGCCTCTTTTTGGAGTTTGGTGTTTGCAAGTTAAAACCAGGTTTTTTTGCTATAAAATTACTTGGAACCTCCAAACATTATACAGTCCTGCTCACCATTATTGGCACCCCTTCATGTTTTGCATAACTGAGTGAATGTCTTCAGAAATAAATGGAAATGTACCAAATTTATATCAGCAGGAATTAAAATATCGTTTTTTTGGACCAAAATTGAACGTTTGTGGTTTGAGGTTTTTCTCCGGGCCAGAATTTCACCAATTTCTCGTTGACAGTTGAGACAGGGAGTCGCCGAGGAGGAGACTGGGCGACCACTGAGTCACTGTCAGGGTAAGTGCAATTACCCTACCGACCACTACGCCGTCACTGTGTTGTTCCACTCCCTACACCGCCGTCGTCCAATCACCTACGGGCGATTGTTCGCGACGGTACTACCTAGACTTTACTGTCCACGAGAAATGGGGCAAGTCTAGGCGAGATATCGG
>BLSH010537781.1:643196-657325 GCA_018402905.1 Glandirana rugosa | reverse complement strand
ACCGCTGCGTCATTTCTGATCGCCGCTATAAACAAAAGAAGAGCGACAATTTTGCAAAAAAAAACAAATTTCTTACTTTTTCCTAAAATACAAATCCAAAAAAAAAATATAAAACATTTTTTTTCACCGTTTTTGGCCGAATTATATTCTTCCTCATATTTGCGATAAAAAAATCGCAATCAGTGTTTATTGATTGGTTTGCGCAAAAGTGGTCGCGTTTACGGATGATGAGAATTCATTTTTGGGGTTTTTAATTTTTTTTTATTTTTTACTAAAAATGGCGGCGATCTGCGATTTTTTGCGGTACTGCGATATTGCAGCGGACATGTCGGAACGTTTTGACACTTTTTTGGGACCATTGGCATTTATACAGCGATCAGTGCTATAAAAATGCACTGATTACTGTGTAAATGCCATTGGCAGTGAAGGGGTTAACCTGCAGGGGGCGCACTAAGGGTTAACTATGTTCTCTGGGCGTGTTCTTACTGTATGGGGGACTGCCTAGCTGGGGAAGGGAAGTTATCACAGCCTTCACGTAAAGGAAGGCTGTGATCACAGCCCTTCTACCTCACACAGAGCGGAGGTCCGTGTTTACTTACACGGACCTCCGCTCATTCGCTCCGGGGGGGGGGGCATCGCGGGTGGCCGGCGGCAATCGAAGCCGCCGCACCCGCTCCCTGGCCCCCCCTGGACACAGTGAGCGCGCGCTCACTATACACGTTCCCGCAGCCGCCGTCGTATGACGGCGATTTGCGGGAACGAGCCACTTTGCCGCCGTCAGATGCCGATCGGCGGTCGGCAAGTGGTTAAACACAACATGGAAACACTGACAATACCCATATCAAGTAGCTTGCTCGGTTTACACTTAAAAACTCAGCACAGCATGACAAATTATCAGACTCTGATATTTATAGACAGTTGTAAATATCACAGATTTTTGCAAACTGTCAGTAAATTTACTGGCGGTTGGCAACACTGCTCCCGCTGCACAGTCATTCACTGGGAACATCCGTGTAATGCTGCTTCTCCTCCTCTCAGCTCTTATGCAGCTGAGAACAGAGGGAATGTGATCACTTATAAAAAATGGGAAAAAAGGTATTTATATACTGTATATATTTTTTATATCTATACACAAATGTTTGCCTTTCATGCCAATTTTAAACTAAAGTTGATCGTTTACAATCACTTTAAGGTGAAAAAACACCACACTAACCTTTTCCTCCTTCCCTTTAAACGCTTACCTTAGCCTGTAAGCAATCCAGTGTTGTCCTGGCTTCAGGTCTGCTCTCCCCTCGCTTCCTCTTCTCACAGGGACTCGAGCAGCAGCGGGAGTCATTGGCTTCTGCCACTGTCAGTAAAATGCTGTGAGGAGGAAGGGGGGGCAGAGCCGAGCCACACTGTGTCAATAGATGCACATAGTGCTGCTTGTGGGCGACCCGGTTGGTGCACCCTCCATAGCAAGCCACTTGCTATGTAGGCACACAGAGAAGAGGAGCGGCCTGGAGTGTCTAGGAAAATGCTCTAGGCTTTACAATCACATTAATGAGCACCTCTACGGGCAATTTTTTTTTTTACCCATGCAGTGTGGCAGTGCCCGCAATGTATGGATCAACTACTTGTTTTTCCAGGAAGCGAGCACAATGTTTATACACACCTGATCTTTCGATCCTCCGGAAAACCGAGCTTCACCATGGTCCAGCGGTGGATTGTTCCTGTCTATGGAACAATCCATTTTCAAGGCCACTGGAGCTCGGGGGAGGATTGGCGGATCAGGTAAATATATCTCCCCTGTCCTCTGCCTTTGAATAAAATGAGGCGTTAATCCGTGCGTTCTTGGCACAGCCCCACTACACGGGAGGAAAAAAAATATTTGCCTGGAGTTCAGCTTTCAATAATAAACACAGAGCTGCATTAATGTGTCTTTTTATCTTCCTTGAGCTTAGGTTTAAAACTATACATTCACTTTATGCCCCGTGTGTTGCAGTGCATAGAAATGAAAATCCTTCATGTGCCTTTTAGCATCCCATACACATAATAGCTGGTTTCTGTTATGCATTTAAAACAATTCTGAAGCTTCTGATATTAAGACATTGGTATACCATCCTGATCTGTCTCTGTTTTAGCATTCAGCCGCATGATTAGGGAATTATGTTTCCGATTCCAAGCTACAAGCCAGCAGCTTAGAGGTGTTATACCCAATATGAGAACATGACAATACCTGTAATCCTATGGATTTATCTGTACCAGATAAATGTTGGGAGGAAATGTGTAACACCTTGCCTTAGGTTAAGTTCTCCTTCTGAACGAGGCAAGAAATAGATTGCTTCCCCGCAGGACTTGATAATTTGCCTTCTTAAAGGAAAAAGAGTTGGCACGATTCTAAAGCCGGCCGGCTATCCGATGCCCAGTGGTTTTGGTAATCATACATAGGTTGAGTGGTACACGATTGCATTGTTAGGGAGCAATTATGGTTTTCTTTTGCTGTTTCAAAAGTGCGTAATATAACCTCAGCCAACCCTTCAAAGCTGTCATTTTATGTAATAATTGTAAGGCGACTGAAATGCCGTAATTCAAATCTAATCTGAAGGAAGAGGAATGTTCTGCTAGTCCGTCGTTCTTAATAAAGGCTGATGGTCCATAATAAGTAACCGCATATCAGAAGGCTGTTATTGACTGTCTTGTTTATCCTGATTAATCCTAATGCACTGGTGGGGAGAGTTTCTGCTAATGGATCCTTCACATCAGTTTTCTCTTGTCAAAATGTTAATGTCCCTAAGGGCTTATTCACACCATATGCCTTGCCCAATGCAGTCTCAATAATCCTATTGGTTCGGTTCATGGCAGTGCGCTGCATTGGTGTGTGTTGAAAAAAGTAGAACATGCTGCATCTGTATACAACTCAACATGTTGCTACACACTACACTGCATTACGAAATGCTGCAGTCCATGAAGATGAATTGTCGTCCATCATTTGTGGCTTTCCAGTAAAGCTAAAAAAAAAAAGGGACGCAAACCGTGAGATTGTCATGAAACCATAGTAAACATTCTGTCTTGAAATCTAAGCAAATGTTCATGTCTTATCTGTTGCCTACCTTTGCTGCATGTGTCCAGTTAGGGGCCGGGCCTCAGTCATTTGCATGCTTTTAGTAGGCCCTCCTCAGTTGGCCTGGCAGTAGAAGGCCGCATTGCTGATCAACGTTTGTCTGTGTTTGGCTTGTGTCTGCGATTGTCTCCTTTGGTTGATCTGAGTCTTATCCGTGTATTGATCCTTGGCTTGTCTGACTATTCCTTCCTGCCTGATACCTCGTCTTCTGGTTGTCCTGACCCTTCGCTATTCTTCTGACTATTCTTCTGTTCGTGTGCTGCTGCTTCCCCTCTACCACCTGGGGCCAGCCCAAGCGTGAGCTAGAGGACCCTGGGGGCCACGACCTGGATCCAGTTGCAGCCAAATCCATCCTTACCACTAGAGGCTCTGGTGAACACCCACTGGCTCTTAGATTCCGCACCCTGGGGAAACCGATGCACTAGCTCCCTGAGTTTGTGTCTGTGCTCTAGGGGGCCCTCTCCGCATATCAGCCGTTACTACCTAGCAGCAGTCAGCCATAGGTCCACAACCTTGCAGTGCACTTCGCAACTTTAGCGTGCGCTTCGTGCTTCTGTGGTGCGATTTGCATCCTGCAGTGCACATCCGTCACCTGACCGCAGGCGCCGTGACAGATGTGCTGTAGCTATGCTCTCTCTTTTTCTTTTTCACTCTCGCTCTTTCTTACCCTTTCTTGCCCTCTTATTCTCCCCCCTCCCTTGCCCTCTTTCTCTTTCCCTTTCTTGCTCTCTCTTACTTTCTTGCTCTCTCTTCCTTTCTTGCTCTCTTTTCCTTTTCTTGCTCTCTTTCCCTTTCTTGCTCTCTTTCCCTTTCTTGTTCTCTTTCCCTTTCTTGCTCTCTTACTTTCTTGCATTTGTTTTGTTTGGAGGTGTCAGGGACAAGCCCGACATCGTACAGAGGTATCCTGCTCTGTAGTAGTTTAGCGTTGGCGGCAAGGTTTTGTTTTGCTAATTTGTTTTATTACTTGCAAACTTTTACCAAAATAAAACAGGCAACCCGCCAAAATTTAAGAAAGTTTGCCTGCAAGCTGCCTTCTTCCCACGAAAGGTGATCCCCCACAAGTTAATCGCCCACACGTGGTGGATTCAGCAGGCAACTTTTCAAAATGGAGGAAATGTTGAAGGCCCTGCTGCAAGCCAATGCAGATCAACACAAAATCACACAGAGGCCCCTGCGGCACAACAGGCGGCTCAGCAGGAAGCAACTCTGCAGTCCATTACAGCTCAGCAGGTAACTAACCTCCAGGTCGCACAGGCCGCTGCAGCTCAGCAGGAGGAGACTCGCCAGGCTATCGCAGCACCAAGGGCAGCTCAGCAGGGGGCAACTCGCCAGGCTATCACAGCTCAGTGGGAGGAGAGTCGCCAGGCTATCACAGCACAACAGGAGAAGAACCGTCAGTTTGCGGAAGCCCTGCTGGAGTTAATAAAGGGGCCCGCACCTCCCTTGGCAGTGGAAACAAAATTGGTACGCGCCTCTTCCCACCTGCGGAAAATGACACCTGTGGATGACGTAGAGGCATACCTAACAACTTTTGAATGAGTCGCTCTTCGCGAAGGATGTTCAAAAGAACAATAGTCAGGACTGTTAGCACCTTTTCTGATAGGTGAGCCCCAAAAGGCCTATTTTGATTTAGAACCCGATAAGGCCCAGGACTATGAGTCGTTAAAAATGGAGATACTCGCATGCCTGGGTGTCACCATGGCAGTCCAGGCTCAATGGGTGCATCAGTGGACCTACCGCATGGACCAACCACCCCGCCCCCAAATGTTTGACTTGTTCCATCTCACAAGGAAGTGGTTACAGCCAGAGACTTTGCCAGGCCCTCAGACCATGGAGCTTGTGGTCATCGACTGGTATCTGCGTGCGCTCCCTGCGACTTTGAGGAAGTGGGTCAGTCATGGAGACCTCAATTCGGCAAACCAACTGGTGGACCTCGTGGAGAGATGCAGTGCTGCTAAGGACTTGTGGTACCCATCTGCGCCCCACTCCAATGTATCTATCTTACCCGGTAAGACTGTTCCAGGATTCAAGGGCGTGGTGAAGTTTGTTAAGACTGCTACAGCTAAAGAGACTATGGGCTCTAGACCTGGAGACTGGCCAAAGAAGCTAGGAAGGTCTTGGGGACCCTTGAGAGGACTGGGTGTAGAGCACATACAGTGCTACCGATGTCTTGCTTTGGGACATTTTGCTGCCAATTGTCCTCTAAATGATGAACCAATGCAGTGTAGTAATTTTTATATTAAAAGACGCATGTCTCTTTTTGCACAGCTCGCATACGCTGCATCATTTCTGGGTCGCATGGAAAAACAAATGTGTGCGATTTCTGTTGATCGGAAATCAGTCACTGCACTGCTTTATTCGGGTAGTGTTGTGGCTTTAGTCAACAGCAAGTGTGTGAACCCTGCAAAATTACACCCTAGCACAATCTGGGTTATTTGCAGCCATGGGGACACTCTGGACTACCAGGCTACGGTGGTTGAGATTGTCACCCCTTGGGGCAGCATGACACATTCATTGGGGGTGGTGCCTTCCCTGCATCATGAGGTCCTGGTGGGGAGGGATTTATATATGTATCGCCACGCATGCGATCAATTTGAGACGACTAGCGGGAGTCCGACCCGGGTTTTGCCGGCCACAATGGCAGAGCTGGTTCCGGCCCAGACTTTCTGGTCCACTCAAACCCCTCTCCACCTGCATTTAATGACCAGGATGAGAGCAGAGGAGAGCTTGCACTGTGCTTATGTTTTGTGGGTGTCAGGGACAGCTCCACACTGTATAGAGAGGAACCTGATTGTTTACTTTAGTGCCGGACAGCGAGGTTTTTTTTTCTGTTCTTTTATGTGTTTTTGAGCTTGCAAACCTGTAATAAACCTTGCATGCAGCCAGATTTTAAAGAAACTGACCTCCATGCTGAGTCTTCTCCTCTGAAGAGTGATCCCCACAACCTAATCCCCACACGTGGTGGACTCAGCGGGAATCTTCCTGGAAGATGGAGGATGTGGTAAAAGCCCTGTTACAGGCCACTGCAGCCCAACAAGAGTGCAATCACCAGCAGCAGGAAACCAGCTGCCAAGTTGCACAGGCCGCCGCAGCACAACAATCGGCTCAACAGGAGATGAACCGCAGGTTTGCGGAGGCCCTGGTGGAATTAAAAAAGGGGTCCTCAAGTCCTGTGCCAGTGGCACAAAAGATGGTACATGCCAGCTACCACCTGCAAAAGATGGCACCTGCGGATGACGTAATCGTGAAGGATGGCCAAAAGAGCAGTGGGCGGGACTGTTGGCACCTTTCCTGACAGGTGAGACCCAAAAAGCCTACTTTGATCTAGAACCAGATAAGGCCCAGGACTATGAGACTCTAAAGGCAGAGATACTCGCACGCCTGGGGTTCACCATGGCAGTCCGGGCCCAACGCGTGCATCAGTGGACCTACGGCACCGACAAGCCACATCATTCACAGATGTTTGACCTAGTTCACCTTACCAGGAAATGGTTACAGCCGAAGACTTTTCCAGGTCCCCAAATTGTGGAGTGCGTGGTCATGGACCGCTACCTACGGGCGCTCCCTGCTGAGCTGAGGAAATGGGTCAGCCATGGGGATCCCAAAACTGAAAGCCAACTGGTAGACCTCATGGAGAGATACACGGTTGTTGAGGACTTGCTGTGCCCATCTGTGCCCCACTCCAATGTATCCAGAGGTGAAAGATTACGCGGCGTACCTGGTAAGACTGTGCCAGGGTTCAGGGGCGTGAAGAAATTTGATAAGACTGATACGGTTATAGAGACTGGGGGCTCTAGACCTGGAGCCTGGCCAAAGAAGCCAGGAAGGTCTTTGGGACCCTTGAGAGGACTGGGTATAGAACACATACAGTGCTACCGATGCCATGCATTGGGCCATAATGCTGCCATGATGAATGATGAACCCATGCAATGCGATTATGCTTATGCGAATAGATGTTTTTCTCTTTTTGCCCAGGTCGCATATACAACATCATGTTCAAGTTGCATGGAGAAGAAAATGTGTGTGATTGTTGTTGATGGGAGACCAGACACTCCACTTCTTAGCTTGGGCAGTGTGGTAACATTGGTAAAAAGCAATTGTGTAAATCCTACAGGGTTACACCCTAGCACTGTCGGAGTCATTTGCATCCATGGGGACACCTGTGACTACCAGGCGGCGGTTGAGATTGACCCCCCCTTGTGGTAGTGTAACTCATTCAGTGAGGGTGGTACATTCACTATTTTATGACACCCTAGTGGGCAGGGATTTTCCCCATTTTTAGAAGTTATGGGAAGGCACCAGGGGTCTGGAGAATAGAGCTCCCCCTGCTGCGGAATCACAGGACCTCTTGCCAGACCCGTTTTGACAAATGGAAGGGGAGACTGGTGACAGGACCGAGGAGGGAGGAGACCTTTTCCTGTACTGGCTGGGGAGCCGGAGGAGCTGGAAGATGGCTCACAGCGGGGGGCTAATGACCCAGACCATGTCTTTATCCCTGACGGTGAGAGTGAACCGAATGTACTTGACTTAGAGGTAACAACTATGGGATGTCACTCTCCTCAGCCAGAGAAAACGTGAAGGTGATGGATGGGGAGCCGATGGACCCTAACTGGGGGGGGGTGTCTTTTCCCTACATGGTGCTTAAAAATGATTTGTTGTATCAGGTGGTGAAACACGGGGAGGATGAACTGGAACAGCTGGTGGTTCCCAAACCCTTCCGCAGGATGGTGCTAGATCTGGCTCAATGGCATGTAATGGGGGGGGGACATCTTGGTGTAAAGAAAACCAGGGAGAGAATAACCCCCCCATGTGTGTGTGTGTGTGTGTGTGTGTGTGTGTCTTATAAATCCATCCTTTGATATTTTGTAGTCTAGTCTAACGTCGGCTGCTTTGGTCATTTATGCATCACAACACATTCTAATGATTCAGTGTACACCTTGTATCCAAAGACATTTCATGTCAATACACCCCCACCTCCTTATGGCATGTACTTTACGCTGACTTACAAAAAGCAGGGAATCAGGAACATTCAGCAGCCAATAATTGCAGATTACTGAGGATTTTAGATTAGACGGCAGAGAGTGATTGAGGAAAGAAGGTTTTGTCCAGATAAGCGCTATCGATATGTGGGCACTTGCAGCACCGTGTAGCGATCAATCCGTCGTGTTCCACTAATAATTGCTGTCAATGGGGAACATTTTCAGTAACATTGTAAATGTCAAATACTCATTTTTCTTTTTGTTACTCAACATGGTTCTTCGTGCAAATTTAGGGGGGAAACTAGAGCAAACTTAAAGTTTATCTAAAGCCCAGCCTAATTTTTGGATTGTGTGGGGAAGGTTTACCCCCTCTGTCAGGTTTTTTTTTTTTTTTGTGCGGTTGTATCTTTATTTTAAATGTGTTTTTCGTGGTTCATTGCTATTTGTCAGAGCTGACTGTGATATGGTATGTGCTGATCTCAGAGCCTCTTAACCTGCGCATTTGGCTTAAACCATTGGGCATGTTTTATAGACACTTGGTGGTGTATCTTATGCTAGAAGATGGGTAAGTCGTGTCAACACCAACCTTAAATTTACTGATAGGAATTAGATGGCAGAGGATCTTAAGCTTGTAGAAAACCTTTTCCTATCACCCCTGCTCCCTCTGATGAACTGGCACTGGAAACCTTGCTCATTGCTACTGAACTTGTAAGATCAGCTCTCTTAGGTAGAGCCAACACAGACAGATTGCTATAAGAACAGCTGTATAGTGCCTACACGAATGAACACCCAATGAAGTAGAGAAGGGCAGACCCTCCAACTGTTGTGGAACTACAAATCCCATAATGTCTCTGCCTCTGGGAGTAACTGCCAGTCTTCCCAGCATGCCTCGGCCTCTGGGAGTCATGCTTATATCTGTCAGTTTTGCAGACCCTCATAGGACAACACAACAGCTGGAGAACTGCAGTTGCCCACTCCTACTCTGAAGTTTTTGGCATCTTACCCCCTTGCCCTTGTGATGTGTACAATAAAACTTTACACAGCAGATGGAACCTTGAAGCACTCAGCTCCATCAGTTGACTTCAGATTACTGTGCGCTGAAGATCAGTCAGCAGTATAGGATTATAGAGGGGGATGTTTTGGTTAGATGAGGTGTGCGTGATGTGTGATCTACAGCATCATAAAGTAATCAATAAACTCATCTGTCTAATTTACCAATGATTTGTGTCATTTTGTCCTGAAATTCCTCCTATTTTTTTAGGGGGGATATGTGAGAACTCGCCAGGCAAAGAGACAAGATTTTACATCATTATAGTGATGGATGCATGACCTTGGACGCATACAGACTGTCAGGAGCCATGCATCAATCCCTGTGCAGATGTAAATGCATGGATGTGCAGGAATACCTGTACAGCTTCTCTGTCTGTCAGCCTTTTATTGATTTTTAACAAGAGGCCGCCCATGAGTGTACGGAGCACCTGTGCCTCCCGGGTGCATAAATACAGCTCTTCTGAAGATTGTACAGGCCTCTGCTCCTGTGTGGATGAGCCCTAAAAGCACTTTAAAACAAGCCCTCATTCATCTCTGTTAGCGCAAGTATTGTAAAGAAATTAATTTTCAAAATTCACAGCACAGGCCGTGGGCTCTTCTATTAGAATAGAACCCTGGCGAAATGCAGCCCTCTAATGTATACACACAGCAGGTGTATCTAAGCTGTTGGAAACAGACCGATACAGAATCTATTGTGTGATCTTTCAGGAACTTTGAGAGTGTATAACTTTGCATTAAAAGCAGCTAGAGAGGTAAGCGATGGCTTCTGTGTGTGCACTCATAGCAAGCTGTGTACTATGGAGGCACATGTGTGGGTGCGCTCCCGAGCCCCGCTGTGTGGGTGCGTCCATAGACACACACAGATCGGTTCAGCCACTGGTTTTGCGGTCATATGACCTCATAAAAAAACTTAACAACAAAGCACTTACATTGCAATTTATTAGAAAATGTCTGCAAGGAATGTTAGGGCAATATGAGACAATATGAGGCAGTGGACCCAACCAACAATGATCTCTATATAAGAACTTGGTACTTTTCGTAGGTCACGGGACTGACTCTTGAAGCATTCACTACTGCGGAACCATGTCTGTGATTATAATCCACTGAAGCTTGACATAGATGATAAACGAAAGCAAAATTTCTTGAGTGCCGAAAGAACCACATAAAAAAATGTCTGACACCTGCGAGCAGCGGGTCACGACAAGGCGTCAGACTATTTGAGAGACGGTCAATGGCCATCGATTGCGACCCTGATGGAAGAGGGAGGCCCATATGGCTTACTGTTCTGGCCTGCCTTACGCATACACCATTTTTTGCACTCCCTCCGCAACCCATCTAGGTTTGACCGACCTCTCCCGACATTTGAGGACTATTGTTCAGGCACAGACGATCTGCCCCAAGTCCTTTCCAAATCCTACTCATTACTGAACACTCCGGCAGAACAGCCACGTTTACCATGTTTAGCCAAGTGGGAGGCTGACCTTAACTGCACCTTCACGACGGCTCAGGTTCAGAACACTCTCTGATTCACCCTAAAATCGTCTATCTCTACTAAAATCCAGGAGGCAAACTTCAAAATACTTACCAGATGGTACTATACCCCTGTCAAACTACATGCGTGTTTCCCTGGCTCCACGGATCGGTGTTGGCGCTGCTGGAGAGACGGGAACTATGCTGCACATATTCTGGTCCTGCCCGCAAATACAGGCCTACTGGACGACAATACACACGATTACACAAAAATTTACGGAACATCAAATCCCGAGAGACCCCGCTTTCTTCCTCCTTCACGTCACACAGATCTCTCCCAAGGTCTACAGCAAGTCTATTTTACAACACTTGTTAAACGCGGCCAAAGCCTGTATATCCCTTTACTGGAAAAAACAAAACCCCACCCCCTATAGCCTGCTGGTTTCATAAGGTAGAGCAAATAAGTAAAATGGAAGATCTGATCCTCACCTCTCAGCTCAAAATAGAACACTATAATAAGACCTGGGGATTATGGAACATGTATATCCTGTCTGAAGAGGGCAAGGCACTCCTCGCGGCAACATCCCCTTGAGCCTTCTCACAACCCTCTCTTCGCTTGACCTTCTGCCCACCTTGATGAGATCCATTGCTGCCTCGCGCACATCTGTCCTCATCCTACCTCATCCTACCTCACCCCACCTTTTTCTCTCTACCCTTTACTTTTGTCTTCTCCTCTTTGCTCCATCCTCTTGTTCTTCTTTCACTCCCCTTTTTTTTGTTACTCCATTCTGTTGTTTAGTTAAAGTTTCCATTCCCCGTATCTCTCTCCTTGTCCCTTCTTATCTGAAAAGGGGAGAGCTACCAGTTTACAAATATTTGCTATAAGTACGGTAACCAGACATGTCTTAAGACAGAAGTTCAAGAGCACCGTTTGTAACAGATTTGATTGCTGTCCCGGACCTATCATGCCTTTTGATGTTTGCTTACGCTGTTGATCCTCTATGTTACCCTCACACAATATGGCTGTAATACACTGGTGCTTGCCCTTATAGGGCGTTAATAAAGATTTATATTTTTAAAAAAAAAAAAAAAAAGTCTCAGAAACCACTTCCAAGACTGAATCATGTAGTTAGGTCATTCAATGCAAATAGTAAAAAAGCCCATAATTGGAACTGCCTTGGTGGTACTCCATTCACACTTGTACGACTCCAAGGTTGCGCCGACTTTGGAGTGGAGCTTTGGATGGGCGCAACTTGGATACGACTTTGGCTTTGACCAGTGATAATGGACAACTGTTGCATTGTATAACATTCAGGTGCAACTTAAATGCAACTTTTGAGGGTTAACATTTGAAGTCTAAGGGCCGTTTCACACCTAGGCGATCCGACTTCATAGGTGACTTTGCTAGGCGATTTGAACTCGGCTTCAAGGAGACTTCAGCGCGGCCTCCATGCCAGATGACTGCCTGTGGCCAATCAGAGAAGAGAGGGAGGGGTTACCTTAAAAAAAAATGTATTTTTCTTTTTCCTGTAAAGTCGCTTCTTTAACCACTTGCCGACGGCTGATCGGCAAATGACGGCGACAGAGTGGCTCTGTAACGCGAAACGCCGTCATATGACGGCGGCCGCGAGACAGAGCCTAGTGAGCGCGCGCACACCGCCGGAGGCGCGCCCGCGCGCTCACTGTGTTCGGGGAGGGCCAGGGAGCGGGTGCGGCGGCTTCAATTGCCGCCGGCTACCCGCGATGGCCCCCCCAGAGTGAAGGAGCGGAGGTCCGTGTATGTAAACACGGACCTCCGTTCTGTGAAGGGGGAAGGGCTGTGATCACAGCCTTCCTGTACATGGAGGCTGTGACCACTTCCCTTCCCCAGCTAGGGCAGTCCCCCCACAGTAAGAACACGCCCAGGGAACACCGTTAACCCTTAGAGCGCCCCCTGCAGGTTAACCCCTTCACTGCCAATGGCATTTACACAGTAATCAGTGCATTTTTATAGCACTGATCGCTGTATAAATGCCAATGGTCCCAAAAAAGTGTCAAAATGTTCCGACATGTCCGCTGAAATATCGCAGTACCGCTAAAAATCGCAGCTCGCCGCCATTACTAGTAAAAAATAAAAAAAAATAAAAACCCCAAAAATGAATTCTCATCATCCGTAAACGCGGCCACTTTTGCGCAAACCAATCAATAAACGCCGATTGCGATTTTTTTTTTTATCGCAAATATGAGGAAGAATATAAATCGGCCAAAAACGGTGAAAAAAAATGTTTTTTTATATTTTTTTTTTTTTGGATTTGTATTTTAGCAAAAAGTAAGAAATTTGGGTTTTTTTGCAAAATTGTCGCTCTTCTTTTGTTTATAGCGGCGATCAGAAATGACGCAGAGGTGATCAAATACCACCAAAAGAAAGCTCTATTTGTGGGGAAAAAAAGGACGCAAATTTTGTTTGGGTACAACGTTGCACAACCGCGCAATTGTCAGTTAAAGCGATGCAGCGCCGAATCGCAAAAAGGGCTCCGGTCCTAAAGCTGGAAATCCTTCCGGGGCTGAAGTGGTTATAGACGGTGATCCAACTTGGAAGCAACTTCCATTGACTTCTATGGTCTCAAATCGTCTTGACATCGCCTTGAAATAGTACCGGAACCTTTTCAGAAGTCGCCCTGAAGTTGGAGCAACTTGAGTAGCGCATATTAAGACGGCTTCCATTCATTTCAATGGGATTTCTGATGTCAAGCGATTTGTGTCAGTCTGATTGCAAAATCACCTAGATGTGAACCGTGCCGAAGGCCCTCAAGTTTCATGAATGTCAAACCAGTAGTGCATGAACTTCTTTGAAGTCGCACATATGTGAATGGTTATCATTGGAAAACACGGGCAACGACTTGTCACATGACTTTGAAGTCGCACAAGTGTGAATGGAGCCAAAGGGCTCATTCGAACAGCAGAGGCTCTGTGTTAAGATCCATACACTTACTCCTGCCCATATAGCAAACTTTGGCATGCGAGTGTTTCCGCCCTGCATGTGCATCCACTTCTATGGACTGCCTGCATCCAGCTCCGAAGTGGATGCACATGCATCTGTCAGTGGCTCTACACAGGACGACACAAATCTGCCTTCTGAATGAGCCCTTAATTTAATCTACCCAAAGCTGGAAAGCCAGTTTGAGTGATCTCGCTCACCAGCAACAGTCATAAACTAAAATGTTGTTTGTGGCCCTTTAATGCAAGCGGTTTTTAAATGGTGGATCTCTGAAAAAAACAATAAATTGAAACAGTATCCCCTTCATTACTGAATATAAAAAACAATGTAGAGAAATCAACTTGATGTGTCAGATGACAAGCAAGTAACAATGTCCTTACTGGACCTTCATTTTTATCTTGATCAAACAAAAGCAGCAAAAACCTTTGTAGATCTAGCTTGCTTGTACATTTGTGTTATGTCATTTTTATATAAATTCAATAAAATCATTATCGAAACCCATCTAATTTAATTCCCGAGTAAGTCTTCCGTCTAAACACAGCAGGACACA
>BLSH010537781.1:601738-612984 GCA_018402905.1 Glandirana rugosa | reverse complement strand
CCCCCCCCCCCCCCCCCCCCCCGGTTATCACACGCAGCTAAATTGAGCTGCCCATCCTGAGCTGGTCTAAAGGGAGGGGGGGTGCTGCTGTGTCCACCACCCAGGTATAGTAGCTGAGCTGAGCCGCCCTAAGTTGGTCTGATGTGGGGGGGGGGGGGTGTCCACAGCCCAGGTGACCCACAGACCACATCAGAGCCCAGGTAACCCTGCAGACAGTGACCCACGTCCACATACGATCTGTCCAGCAAGCAGAAGATCACAGCAGCATACCATCCACCTCAGTCCAGCAAGCAACACGCCTTGTTGTCGGCAGGTCACAGCATCTTGCCATCTTCCCTGTGGCCATCAGATCCCATCCAGCAAGCAACACACAGTGTCAGCAGGTCAGTTGCAAAATCCAAATCAAATCATCAATGCCAATGATGTCATTGTCTGCTGTCCCCAGGGACAGATCCAATCCTGAGATCGCCATAGAGTGAGATCTTTGGATCGGATCTGTCCCTGAAGACCGCATATAATGCATAGTATGGGCAGAGCTGCAATGACAGCACTGCCATGCATGCCTGCAAGAGCCCGAATACAAAGGGAGGTTACATTGAGGGGAATACACAAGGAGGTTTCATTGGGGGGGATTAAACAGGGGGGTTATATTGGGAGGAATACACAGGGGGTTACATTGTGGGTTTACATGGGGGGCAATACACTGGAGGGTATTTACACGGGGGGGGGGAGATACACTGTGGGTTTTTACGTGGAGGAGTAAAATGGTGTGGGGATTTTAACTGGGAAATTTACACTATAAATTTACACTCTGCAGCATCAGGACAGAGCACTGCGGCAGGCTAGGGGGGAGAGGTGTGCTGATACTCAATGCCCCGGACTGCTCAGTGACCTGGGTGGGTGACACCATATTTTACCATACCAGGTGACACCAACCCTAGTGACGCCACTGGCTATATACCCTGATCTGTGAGGCTGAGCTATATACTCTGTCCTGTGATGCTGAGCTGTATACTCCTGACACTATGGGTGGAAGCAAGTGGAATGCAGGGGACTAAGTGGGTGAATTCTATAAGGAGTGGGGCTTATGAGAAGTGGAAGGGGTCAAAAAGGAAGGGTCAGGGTCTGGTGCCTCCCCCCATCCTAAAACTTCACCAGCTGCCACTGCTCAGACACATACACCTCAGCTACCCTCTGTGTTCTCTGGGGAAGGGTCTGTGTAGATTACAACCCATGCTGTTCATCTAAACAGCAAGCCAAAATCTTCCACTTGAAGATTTGATTATGGCTTTTCTTGGGAGCCACAGTGTGAAAATGATTTCCACAACACAAAAAAAACAGCAGATCTATGATTAACAGCTGAATATAATTTAAAAATCCTTCAATGATCCCACTTGACACATTGGTGGGAGCCAAGGACAGGTTAGGAATTTATCTACAACCCAAGTGCCATGTCTTTGTTATGGGGGGAAACTGAGCTATTTTACTGGTAAAGCCTCACAACAGGAATAACTATGACTTCATTCACACAGGATGTACATAACCATACACCCATGAAGGGCCGTGTTCACTATGGGGATGCACAGGTGTTCCATGCATCCCTGTACAGACAGTCCTGTTGCTGTCAGTTGGGGTGAAGGGGCTGCACAGATACAGTCACTGCTTCCCAACAGAACATCTGTGTGAGTCCAGTTATGTATAAGGCCTGATTGTACATCCTTGCAAAGGGCCGTGTTTGCCTACACGTGATGCACAGGATTTCCATGCATCCCCTTGATGAGCGCCGTCCTATTCATGTCTATTGGGACACAGCCACTGGTCCCTGTTTGATAGTCATGAGGGTACGTGTCCTCGAACACACACACACACTGTCTGCATTTGGGGACAGGTACCTGCAGGTCTTTGAAATTGGGACCAGCCGCTGTGTCCCAATAGGCATAAGTAGGACTCCCTGCACAAGGATGCATAGATCACCTGTATATCATGTGCAGGCAAAGACGGCCCTTCGCATGGATGTACGCTTGGATGCATCTACATGAGCAAGGCCTTAGATATGGCAGTGTGAATGAGGTCTAATAGCCTATAAATCCATTCTGACTGCTAAATTGTATTAAGAAAATATTGCGTACCTTGTTAAATTGGTTGTAAATCTCAGCCATGAAATATGAACAAAGCATATTCCTCTATCGTGTGTACTTGTCTCAATCCAGAGCGCTAAGCCCCTGTTCACACCAGTGCGGCTTTTAAATCACTCCAGCACAATTTCAAAGCCGCACATCAGTGCAATTGCACTGCCAATTTCACTGCGACTTCATACAACAGAAATTATGCAAATTGTAATGAAATTGGCAAAAAGTAGTGCAGGAAGCTTTTTCAAAGTCCCTGTGACATGAGTCGCAGCTATTTTTTTTTTTGTAAATTCTTTTTATTGGCATTTCGAGAGGTTTACAATACAGAGCCTCTGGGCATTCCCCAGCTCGAAAAATACAACAGCATATAAACCCAATTTCAAGTTACTAACAGAGAACCCAAAAACATTTGCACTGCTCGGTTCCACAGATCCGAGTGATAATCAGTTAGGCATATCCTATACGACAAAATATGTATGTGGTTGCGCTTGTACATAAAACAAACAATCATAACCTAAATACAATCATGAATAGTACATCATACAAATAACAATGTAAAAATTAATATCAGTGTGATCAGAACAAACAAAACAAATATGTATTGTCCACAGTGATTTGATTGAAGAAAAACTTCCAAACTATGTGCAAATGATAGTGTCCTTATGAATATCCAAAATCATGAAAACGTGCACTCAACATAACACCAGAACGTGAAAATCTTCCACCAGAAAACAAAAGATGGGTCCTTACCAGATCCCCTGGACCCCTTGTTAGAGGGGGTCAGGGGAAGCTTTGTGGATATAAACCTCCACAAGGTTACCACGGTCCTCTCTCTGGGGTATTTCCAATCACCAGGGGTCATCAACGTCACTCAAAGAAATAATGAACCATACATAGTGTAATATTTTCTTAAAAACATATAGAATTTAATAAAATATTGCACTTACAAACATCCAGAAAAACAGCGCAGGGATGCCCCGGAAGACGTCCTTTGGAGACGAAATCGATAGGGCGGAAGTGCTGTCTCAGATCCACAGCTTTTCTGATGTACCACGCTAGCTGTGACAATTGATGATTACACGCGCTGTTTTTCTGGATGTTTGTAAGTGCAATATTTTATTAAATTCTATATGTTAGTTAGTATGCTCCGAATACTGCAGAGGGAAGGGCCAAGATTCCCCACTGACGTCAGCCCTGCTCCGAGCAGTGCAGTGGAAGATGCCAACATGCCCTGTTCTGAGCACTGCAAAGGGAGGGGCCGCTGATGTCAGCCCTGCTCTGAGCAATGCAGAGGGAGGGGCCGAGATCCCCGCTGACATCAGCCTTGCTCCGAGCACTGCAGAGGGAGGAGCTGCTGATGTGAGCACTGCAGAGGGAGGGATCGAGATCCCCACTGCAGTGGAAGATGACGGCATACCCTCTGACGTGAGCCCTGTTCTGAGCACGGCAGAGGGAGGGGCGGATGATGTCAGCCCTGCTCTGAGCAATGCAGAGGGAGGGGTCGAGATCCCCGCTGATGTCAGCCCTGCTCCCAATACTGCAGAGGGAGGGGCCGAGATCCCCGCTGACATCAGCCGTGCTCCGAGCACTGCAGCGGGAGGGGCCGAGATGTCCGCTGATGTCAGCCCTGCTCCCACTACTGCAGAGGAAGATGCCGAGATACCTTCTGACGTGAGCCCTTTTCCGAGCACTGCAGAGGGAGGGGCTGCTGATGTCAGTCCTGCTCCGAGCACTGCAGAGGGAGGGGCCAAGATCCTTGTTGACGTAGCCCCGCTCCGAGCACTGCAGAGGGAGATGCTGAGATACCCGCTGACGTCAGCTCCGCTCCGGGCACCGCAGAGGGAGGGGTCGAGATCCCCGCTGACATCAGCCGTGCTCCGAGCACTGCAGAGGGAGGGGCCGAGATAACCGCTGTCGTGAGCCCCACTCCGAGCACTGCAGAGGGAGGGACCGCTGACGTCAGCTGGGAGAAGAGGAGGAGAGCTCCGGCAGGTCACATGAGCTCCCAGAAGCACTGTAAATAAGGTATTTTTTGTACTTTTTACAGCATGGATTACATTATTTTACAAGGAATAACGGGCTTATTTTTGGTGGTAGTGCTTATATTGCAGCCCTCCTAGAAAATTGAGATAGCTCTTGTTTTTAGAGTCAGATCGCGCCGTCTAGTCAGACGCCGCACATCCGGCCGTGGGGCGTGACATCGATACGTGGTCAGATGCACCACCCCACCCCAGGCGCCCAACAGGTGGGGGAGGAGGGGAGGGCCCCGAGCACACATCGCAGCTCCCCGGAAGTGGCGAGGACACCTGAGTCGGAGCCCCGGACACCCACTGGAGGGGGATTGCGCCCACACCAGTGCCAATGGGTGCCAATGGGAGGCTCTCCAAATATGCTGCATGTTGGTACATGTTAAAGAAAATAAAAAGTATGTATAAAATGGAATTATTTTTAATGCCACCTTGGATTGATAGCTCGAAGGCCGGAGTAAGCCCATTAATGCATAAATATGCATAAGCTAGTGGGGGCAAAATACATAAAATCTATCCAGGGCAACCCCCTCCCTCCCTTCCCGGACTGGCCACAGGCAAAGTCGCCTAGCAAAGTCACGCTGAAGTCGGGTCGCCCCGTTGTGAATGCAGCCTAACACTGTAGTAGTAAGATTTTGCTTATTGGCATAGATTCAAAGTAGTAAGGCTTAATGTTAGGGAAAAAAAGGACATACACAGATATTGCACCATACTATACATCGTTAGTATGCTGACAGATCTCAGATATGCATTTCTGTGGTTGTATACATTTGTAGACGGGGCAGTGATTTGAATACATTCTACCCCCGGCTGAGTTTTCTCATTACCTGACGTCAGTTTTACATCATTTCCATTCCATTCTAACCAATAAATGTCACGCAGACAGGCAGAAGACATGTAAATGGGGTGATGTATTGTATAGTTTCTTTTCTGCGTGACAGCTGATGCCGTTTATTATTAGGCCTATTTGTATACAAAGTGGTCAGTAGATTGCGGTCATTAATTCATGTTTTATGTATCGCTTTTTTCTGTTTTCAGTTGCATGTATTGCTACAATTAGATAGTTACATTGTCAGGCTGAAAAAAGACACAAGTCCATCTAGCTCAGCCAAAAAAAAAGGAGAAAAAATTGAAAAATTATATATAACCATACAATCCCATATACAATCCTTCACTCACAGTTGATCCAGAGGAAGGCAAAAAACCCCAGCAAAGCATGGATCCAATTTGCTATATCGGGGGAAAAAATTCCCTCCTGATTCCCCGAGAGGCAATCTAATTCACCCTGGATCAACTTTACCTAAAAATGTTAGTACCCAGTTATATTATTTACATTAAGGAAAGAATCCAGGCCTTTTTTAAAGCAATCAACCATGCTGGCCAAAACCACCTCTGGAGGGAGTCTATTCCACATTTTCACAGCTCTTACTGTGAAGAAACCTTTCCGTATTTGTAGATGAAATCTTTTTTCCTCTAGACGTAAAGTGTGCCCCCTTGTCCTTTGTGATGACCTTAAAGTAAATAACTCAACACCAAGTTCACTATATGGACCACTTATGTATTTGTACATGTTGATCATATCCCCCCTTAATCTCCTCTTCTCAAGAGAGAATAAATTCAGCTCCTCTAATCTTTCCTCATAGCTGAGCTCCTCCATGCCTCTTATTAGTTTGGTTGCCCTTCTCTGCACTTTCTCCAGTTCCCCGAATATCCTATTTGAGAACTGGTGCCCAAAACTGAACTGCATATTCCAGATGAGGTCTTACTAATGATTTGTAGAGGGGTAAAATGTCTCTGTCTCTGGAGTCCATACCTCTCTTAATACAAGAAAGGACATGTAAAAATCATCTTTTTTTTTTTTTTTTGCTAGAAAATTACTCAGAACTCCCAAACATTATATATGTTATGCTTTAGCAGACACCCTGGGGAATAAAATGGTGGTCATTGCAACTTTTTATGTCCCACTGGGCTGAGTCCTGCTGTCTTTGTCAATGGACGCAGCAGCGGAACTCAGGAATGCGCCCACGTGGGTGCTTCCATGGAAAGCTGGTCGTCGTTGGGGAACCCAATGAAGGGGAGGAGCCAGGAGCACTACCGGGACACTCCAAAAGAGGAGGATCAGGGCTGCTCTGTGCAAAACCACTGCACAGAGCAGATGAGTATAACATATCTGTTATTTTTGGAAAAAAAAATTGAACCTTTACAATCACTTTAAAAATCTCCATGGACATCGGCTTAAACATTTTTACAGGTTACCTGTTTAAAGAGGAGTTCTACTGCTAGAATTCGGCCAGCTCTATGGTAAAGGGCTGCCGCCAGCCGATTCATTCTCCAGCTTGCCGTTCGCACAAATGCGAGCCGGTAGAAGCACCGGAGGGCTGGGGGAGGGATGTCCCCTCACACCACCTGTAAAAATCAAGCAGTGGAACAGTCGCTATAATTGTTTTTACGCTGCAGGGAATCACGGGCAGAAAAAGAAGATATCTGAATGATCTCTGCAGCGGCAGGCATCATTCAGATATCCCCGCTCAAAGTCCACAACGTTATATGATGGCGTTGGGCGGGAAGTGGTTAAAGTGAAAATAATAAACAAACAAACCCCCTCCCGCCACTTTCCCATTGTCTCCGCCACTTACCGGACCCGCCGGTAGAAGCGAAGATAGAAATATTTAAAGTCCCCAATGGAGATTTTTAAGTTTATCCTCATTCCACAAGCGGGCGCAATTTTGAAGCATGACACGTTGGGTATCAATTTACTCAGCATAACATTATCTTTCACAATATAGGAAAAAAATGGGCTAACTTTACTGTTGTCTTACTTTTTAACTCAAAAAGTGATATTTTTTACGGTGTGACATAAAGTATTGCAACGAGCGCCATATTATTTTCTAGGGTGTTAGAAAAAATATATATATATAATGTTTGGAGGTTCTAAGTAATTTTATAGCAAAAAAAAAATGGTTTTAACTTGTAAACACCGAATCTCAAAAAGAGGCTTGGTCTTTAAGTGGTTAATAATACCAGCTCATACCAGTACCCCACCTCCACCTTGCTGGCATCTGAGTCAAAGTGGAGCTCTTTATTGATCCAGCCACAGGCCCATCCATCTGGTCCATCAAGAGTCACTCTCATCTCATCAGTCCATAAAACCTTTGAAAAACCTGTCTTCAGATATTTCTTGGCCCAGTCTTGAAGCTTCAACTTATGTGTCTTGTTCAGTGGTGGTCAGGTTTCACCCATCCATACCTTGGCCATGTCTCTGAGCACTGAACACCTTGTACTTCTGAGCACTCCAGGTAGGTTGTAGTTGTGGAATGTTGCAGAACTGGAGGATAATGGGTTCCTGGTAGATTTTTGTTTGTTTCTTCTCAAATCTTTCATAGATAATTTGCGTCTTTTTTTTTTCTCAACATGTCCCTGTTGACTGTTTGCAGCAAAATGTTTCATGGTTCTGTGATTATGCCCCAATATCTTAGCAATTTCATGAGTGCTGCATCCCTCTGAAAGACTTTTTTTTTTTTTTTTTTTTTTTTTTACAATTTTTGACTTTTTAGGCCTCATACACACGGGCGTATCTAAAAAAATAAACAAAACGTCAGGTCCGACGTCAAGGAAAAAAAGTCGACGTTTTTGGCGTTATGCATTGGCGTTTTTGAGCGTTAGTGAGCGTCGGCGTCAATAGGCGTTTTTTAAAAAAAAGTCATCCCTCTGCTATTTTTCAACCTAAAAACGTCGGCGTCAAAAAACGCCGGAAAACGCCGGTACAATATTAGGTGGCGTTTGGCGTTTTGTGGCGTCAAAAAACATCAAAACGTTACAGCCTCAGAACGCGATGGCCATGGGTTCTACTTTCTGCTCACTAACGCCGACGCCACCTACAGCTCAAAAACGCAGACGTTTTTATGGGGCCATTGACTAACATGGAGAGCTGCAAAAAACGCCGGCGTCAAAAAACGTCCGTGTGTATGAGGCCTTAGAGTTGGTTGAATCTCTTTTTTGGCCTATTTTGCCTGGGAGAAAGAAGCTGTCTAATAATTATGCACACATTGATATAGGGTGTTTATCTCCTTAGGCTACAATCTCCCTCATTACACAAATACACATCACCTGATATGCTTAAATCGAATAAGCATTCAAGTTTATACAGCTTGGAGTTGGAGTTGCCTAATAATTGTGTGCATGGTGTACATACCGTTCAGTGTATGATTCTTACCTGCCTGCGCAGCAAAGTGTACACCGTCAGCATTTCTTGGTGCCAAGATAAATGAACTCCTGTGCACATACAATGCTAACCTCATCCCTGGCCGGCCAATCAGAATGAACCCAGAAGATGATGTTAAGAAGGTAACACTAAACAATATCATGTGCACTGCTTTATGCACACTACATGTCCCATAGTCCATCTCATTAGTGAGCAAGAGAGGGTGGCTATGCTCCTACATACAGTAGGACTATGGAGAATGAATTTAGCCACCCTCTAACAAGAAGTCAGATCACCGCAAAAAAAAAAGAATTTGGAGGAGGCTGACAGCAAAAGAAGACTTTTTTGAGTTTGAGAATACATATGTGAATAGAATTTCTTTTTTATAAACCAGAGTTCAATGTCACTTTAAAGTGGTTGTAAACCTCAGACATAAAATATGAACAATTCATATCCCACTGTAGAGTGTACTTGTCTCAATCCAGAGCGCTAAGTGTCATTTATGTCTCTCCCTTCTGCTATCTGCATGAATCACTTCTGTCAAGTTTTCATGACACCAAGAGCAAACAGGTGACAGAGGATGGACCTCCAGCTAATTGACAGCAGTGTTAATTTCGTCAACGAATATATTTTCGTCAGCGGCATTTTTACAGTGGCAAAAACAAAAAGTACACCATATTTTCGTCCTCTGAGGAAAACTATGACAACAATCAGTGTTTGTTTGCTAAGTGCTGTTGAGGTGTTGAATACTGGGTGTTGTCAATTAGCATATGTAATAGAGGTGGGCTGTTGACCAAATTGGTGCTTAATTAGTGTTGTATTTAAGACGGTAAGCAACTCTTGTAGAGTTTACTCTTGATAGTTGCTCTTTCCAATTGCAGCAGTACAGAAGTGCAGTAGGACAAAAGTGCATAGTTTTAAAAAAACAGTAGTTTGGAGACAGCAGGAGTTTGGAGACAGCCAACTCTATTTGATTAGTACCTGTGTTTGAATTTAAGTAAATCTCTCTTTAAAGATGTTTGGTTTAGTTCAGTGCAATACTTGTTTGGCATTTATTTTTCGTGGTGCTTTGTGGAAGCTGGGATGCTGTCCCATTTGTATGCAGGTTTCTAGTCTACGTGATGACATTGCCTGTCTAAATTCCTTGGTTTGTGCTCTGCAGTCTGAGATCAGGAGGTTGTCTAAGCCAGTTTGTTGTGTTGAGCTGCCCTGTAATAATCCACCTCTTCCTCAAAGACTGCGCAGGAGAAGGGCAGTGTGGACAACTGTTGGGTCTGGAAGAGTAAGGCCTGTGGACCATAAACATGTAGCTTTTGGTTTGACACTACATAACCCCTATAGTGTTCTTTCTTTCTGAGCTAGAAGCAGATACAAAGGCTGCAAACATAGCTGCTTGTGAGATTAGCAACCCTTCTCTGCACATGGAGGAGCTTGAGAAAAAAATGCAATTCCAAAAGTAATTGTTTTATCTGAGGCTGCTCACCAGGCAAGAATTGTGGATAAGGCTCCTAAAAGGAGAAGTCATCTTCTTATTGGTGATTCAATTGTAAGAGGTGTTGCTATAGGAAATCATGTGGAAGTGTCAAAGGAAGTTAGGTGTTTGCCTGGTGCTACTGTTAGGAGAGATAAGGGGCGCATTGTAAGAATTGTCAAAAAAGCTAGCGAAGAGTGCAATGTTGATGTTGTTGTGCACCTTGGCACAAATGATTTGTCCCAGAATGATGTGCCAGGCCAGGATCTTCAACAGTTAGGGTGTACTGTTACATTTTCAGAGGTCTTACCTGTGCATAATGGACAACACAAGAAAGTACTTCGGATAGCAGAGTTCAATGTTTGGTTAAAGAATTGGTGCAAAGCTGAAGGTTTTGGTTATGTTAGTCATGATGCTACCCGGTGGTCGGACATTGAACTTTACAAGAGAGATGGCCTGCATCGCTCACACAAGGGCACAGAGCTTCTTGGTATGGAATTTAGCAACTTTTTGGGCATGCATTTAAACTGAGAAATGAGGACAGAGATATAATTGTTGAGGAGAGTTTCTGTCCCCAGCAGGTTGAAACAAATGTGAGGATTCATGTTGGTAATGACTGGGCTGATGAGGTGGTCACTTCAGTTGAAGTTTCTGTTAATAAAAAGGAAGCAGTTGAAAGTTGTGTTTGCCATGTCATGTGCACTAATGCCCGTAGTTTAGGCAACAAGCTTTGTGAACTGACAGCTCTTATGTCTAGGGATAACTTGGACCTTGTTGCAATTACAGAGACATGGTTCAAGGATTCAAATGACTGGGAAATAACTATACCAGGGTACACACTATACAGGAATGACAGAGTAGGGAAGAGGGGAGGTGGAGTTGCCATATATGTAAAAAATGGCATAAAACTTACATTAATTCAAAAGACAAATGAAATACTTGAAACCCTCTGGGTCTGCCTTCCAACCAGGGAGGGATCTTCCCTTGGAATTGGAATAGTATACAGACCCCCAGGACAGAGTGAAGATTATGATAACTTGTTGATTGATGAGATAACTCAAATGGCAATGAAGGGAGAGGTTTTGATTATGGGCGACTTCAACATGCCTGACGTTAACTGGAATTCTCAAACTGCTATTACAAGCAGGAGCAGGGATGTAATGGAAGCGCTGAATGGGGTTTCTCTAAAACAGTTAGTAAAAAGCCCAACCCGAGGTGATCATATTCTTGACCTAGTACTGACAAATGGGGATCAACTGTCTGATGTTGAGGTGGGGGAGAATTTGGGTACTAGTGATCACCAATGTCTTTGGTTTGATATTAAAACAAGAACTGAAAAATCATATACAAAAACAAAAGTTTTAGATTTTTTTGGTTTCTGTAACCACTAGTGATCTCGAGTTTAAGAAGGGGTGGAC
>BLSH010537781.1:566641-576805 GCA_018402905.1 Glandirana rugosa | reverse complement strand
GTTTATTCTTTTCATTTGAATGAGCATATTGTTCTTCCCTCATTGTGCCCGCACCCGTCGCATCCCAAGGAATTTGAACTACATTCTTTGGATGTGGTGAGGGCCTTGCGGGTGTATTTGTTTTCTACAGCTTCTTTTCGGAAGTCTGATTCTTTATTTGTGCTGACGGAAGGTTCAAGACAGGGTATGGGGCCTCGTCGGCTACCATTTCTCGTTGGATTAGGAAGACCGTGACTCATGCATATGAGGTTCGGGGCAAGGTTCCCCCTTTTCCAGTCACGGCACATTCCACCACCAGGTGTGCAAAGCGGCTACTTGGGCCTCAGTGCACACGTTTACTAAGTTTTACAAAGTTGATGTTTCAGCATCGGCGGATGCTGCTTTTGGCCGCAAAGTTTTGCAAGCGGCAGTGTAGGCGCGACTGGCGCCGCCTGAGAGGGCTTTTTTTGTTGGGTACAGTTGTTATAGTTTCCCGCACCTCTTGATTGACACACCTTTGGGACATCCCCACTTGTCTAATGAAGGGCTGCGTCTGTCAGTGAACGTAAGAGTAAAAGGGATTTTATTATAACTTGCCGTAAAATCCTTTTCTCTGAGTTCACTGACAGACGCAGCACCCACCCCTCTGTTGAATCTGTACGGCTTGTTACGAACTGATATGCTATTGTCTAGCAGGGGGTTATATGCTAAGGTGAGGACGGCCCCCTGGGAGGTGCCAACCTATGCTTTTGTTTTATTTTGCCTAGTCTACTCCTAGTGATATGAGCATAAACCCCACTTGTCTAATGAAGGGCTGCGTCTGTCAGTGAACTCAGAGAAAAGGATCTTACGGTAAGTTATAATAAAATCCCTTTTTTTTGGGCTGGAGTGTGATTCTGCATACCTTCAAAGGTTACAGAGATTTAAAAAAAAGGTTGAGAAACACTGTTCTAGAGCAATGTTCAGGGTGTAAAAAGAAATGCAAACGTATACATGTTAACTCCTTCTAGGGACCTAGAAAAAACTAGTCTAGAAAAAAAAAAAAAAGTTTCTTCAAACCCCTAGCATGAATTTGTGTGCGTACACTTCTTTTTTTTTTTTTTTTTTTTTAACTTTCAAAGATTTTTATTGTTATATTCATTAAATGCAAAGAAAGGAAATTTGCTCTCAATAATGATTTCACGAAGAAAAAATGATAACATTGAATATAACTATTGTTTTTGTACATGACTACAAAATACTTGGAATAAACCATTAAACATATATATGAAGTTCTCATTTGGACTTATTATTTGACTAATTTACTCTATTTACCCCAATGGGTACATGCTGTAAATAAGGTAAGAGAAGTTTGATAACTATTACTAGAAAAAAGTTTTTTTATATAATAAAGGAGTTACCAGTAGTTGATGTACCTGAAAGAGACCATTATAACATAGAAGGACTTTGAATTACTATGTCAGTTTTGGTAGGCCCCTTTTAGAGTTCTAGCTGCTTTGGGGTGCATAATCCAATTATGCCAACGTTTTTGGAAGCTATTAAACCTATAATTCTTTTGGTATAGCATTTCGTAGTGTGCTTGAGTGTTAAGTCTAATAATGATGTCCGATAGATTAGGGGCTTCATTTGATTTCCATAATTTTGATATTGTTAATTTTGCTGCAGTTAGGATATGGGCCACAATAGAGCTGTATTGTTGGCGATATATATCCAAGTTTAAATTCAGGAATGCCATCTCTGGGGAAATTTTGAGCAAGTTCCCTGTTACTGAGGCTACAAGTGACGATACCGAGTTCCAGAAACTGGTCAAGTTTTACAATCCCACATCATATGGTATGGTGTTCCTCTTTGGTTATTACATCTCCAACATATTGGGATATTTTACCTAGTCTGCATGGTGTCATATACCATCTGTTTAATATCTTCTGGGAGTTATACAAGATGAGGCTTTGTTACTAATGACCATGGCTTTATTCCACGTGTCCATAGGAAAAGATTGTGCTAAATCTTTTTCCCATTTTAACATATTGTAGGTTTTCTGATTTTTAGAAAGCTGGGGTAGGGATTTGTAAAAAAAAAAGTTATTCCTTTCATTTTTGTGCTTTTTTTATTGGTGATATAGTCCCAAATTTGGGTGGGTACAATCCATCCCTTACTAGGGTTTAAATTTTTAATGTGTTTACGATTTGTTTATTTTGTTGGCTAATCTTTCCCTGTCCTTTGGGTTGAGAGAGTCAAAGAAGTTGAGGCCTTGGTTAGTCCATGTATTAGGTATTATTCTGAACTTGCAGTATTGTAAAACGTTTATTGGTAGTGCTAGATTATGTTCATCTTCAAAGATTAAGGGGTTTGAGGGTAAATGTTTAGTTGCTAATAATGTGGCTTTTATGGAAAGAAATTTGTGAATAGTTATTTTAGGTATAAGATTGTAGGCTATTGTTAAAGCTAAGAGATCATAGCTTTTAGTGTATTCTTTTTCTATAGATAACCATAGTTTGTCCTCTGTCGCTGAAATCCAATATTTCCATTGTCTAGTAATGTGGCGTGATAGTACTTAGGTAGATCCGGTAGATTCATGCCTCCTATCTTTTTGGGGAGGTTCAGGATAGAGAATGCTATTCTCGCTTTCTTACCGTTCCATATGAGATTCCTTTATTTTTGTGTTTATTTGAGTGAAAAATTTTGAGGGCAAGGTAATTGGTAGAGATCTAAAAAGGTATAATATTTTAGGCAATGAGTTCATCTTGTAAGCTGCCATTTTTCCTATCCAGGTGTTTTGTTTTCTGAAAGTCTTTTGTAATTTGAACAAGCAATTTTGGGTAATTAATGTCATATAATTTGTTTGTAGGGAATGTGAGATTGATACCTAGGCAGGATATTACTTGAGAGTCCCAATTATATTTCACTATCTCTATTAGGGTGGCAATTGACTCTTTGGTGATATTCATGGGGAGAATTTGACATTTATTGTGGTTGATTTTATAATAGGAGACTTTTCCGAATGAGTCGAGTGACGTATGGACTTCTTTCAGGGATTGGTTTGGATTAGTAAGGGATAGTATTATATCATTGGCGAAAAGACAGATTTTATGTTCTCTTTTGCCTATTTTAATTCCTGTGATGTTACTGTTGGAGCGTATGGATTCAGCCAGGGGCTCAATAGCTAGGGAAAATATAATAGGAGAAAGGGGGCATCCTTGCCTTGTACCATTTGTCATATCAAAGCTTTCAGATATTCTGGCGGAGGTCAATACTTTAGCTGAGGGATGAGTATACAGTGACATGATTGCTTCATGAATAAATCCTGAAAATCCAAAAGTTTTAAGTGTTTCTGAAATATAACTCCAGTGGACTCGAATGCCTTCTCTGCATCCAAGGCTAGGAGCAGAGAAGGGATCTGAGTTTTTTCTGCGTGATTTAAAAGATTGATCATTCATCTTGTACTGTCAGGGGCTTGCCTACCTTTGACAAATCCGACTTGATCTGGATTTATGAGACCTGGTGTAATTTCTAATTTTTGTTATGATTTTGGTGTATATCTTAAGATCCGAATTGAGTAAGAAGATGGGTCTGTAATTTAAAGGGGAGGTAGAGTCTTTGTCAGGTTTAGGGATAGTCACAATTATTGCCTCTAGCATCTCTTGGGGGAATTTGCTATTTTCGATAACTTCGTTATACATTTTCGTTAAGATAGGGAGCGAGTATAGTGTGAAATGATTTATAGTGCTCAGTAGATAAGCCATCCTTGCCTGGAGTTTTGTGTAGGGGGAGGACATGAATAACTTTTATGGTTTCCTCTCCTGTAATTGGATGATTCATTTTTGCTAGTGAATCTGAGTCTATTTTGGGAAGTCTTACTTTTTTTAAGGAATTCTCTTATGTTGTTTAACCACTTCAATACTATGCACTTAGAACACTTTCCTACCAGACCAATTTTCAGCTTTCAGTGCTGTTGCGCTTTGAATGACAATTGCGCGGTCGTGCGACGCTGTACCCAAACATGTTTTTATCATTTTGTTCCCACAAATAGAGCTTTCTTTTGGTGGTGTTTGATCACCTCTGCGGTTTTTATTTTTTGCGCTACAAATAAAAAAAGACCGAAACTTTTGAAAAAAAAAAACATTTTCTCTGTTTCTGTCACAAAACTTTGTAAATAAGTACATTTTCTCCATCACTGATGGGCACTGATGAGGCTACACGGACGGTCACTAATGAGGCAGTACTGATTGGCAATGATGAGGTGGCACTGACGGGCACTAATGATGAGGCACTTACATGCAGCCATGATGGGCACTGATAGGCGGCACTGTAAGCAGCACTGATGGACGCTGGTAGGTGGCACTGATATGCAGCACTGACAGGCACTGATATGCAGCACTGACGGACACTGATATGCAGCTTTGATGGACTCTGATAAGCGGCACTGATGGGCACTGGGGCGGGACTGATTGGCATTCATAGGCGGAACTGGGCACTGATGGGTGGCACTGATAGGTGGCACTGGTGGGCACTGATAGGTGGTACTGGTTCACACTAATAGGGGCACTGGTGGGCAGATGCACTGATAGGGGCCATTTCCCTGGTGGTCTAGGGTGGCATCTGAAGGTGGCACTGAGTGCCATCCATATTGGGCACTGTGCCCCTTACCTGGTGGTCTAGGGTGGTCTCCCTGGTGGTCATGATTGGCTCCCTGGTGGCCCTGGGTGGGCACATCCCTGGCGGTCCCTGGGCAGGCTCTCTGGTGGTCTAGGGTGGCTATCCAAGGGGGTGTGCGCTGATAAACCATCAGCACAGACACCCCCCCCCCCCTCAGGAGAGCAGCCGATCAGCTCTCCACCGCTCAGGTTTGCAGACCCGAGTACAGGAAAAGCCAATAAACGGCTTTCCTGCTTACACTGAGACCAGCCGTGATTGGTCACGGCTGATCACATGGTAAAGTGCTTCCGATTGAAGCTCTTCACCGAGATCGGTAATGCGGGGGGTCAGACTGATCCCCCACACCACTGATCGCCATGATGTGTGCGCCCCCCCCCTTGGCATGTTATCCTGAGGACATCATATGACGCCCAGTCAGGATAACTCAAACACTTTCCGGCCTTCATTCTGAATACGGCCGTAGGGAAGTGGTTAAGGTGGGTTGTATTGTTTGGGGATCTCTTTTAAGGTTATATAGTTCTTCATAGTAATTCGAAAAAGTATCTGCTGTGGATTAGAGAGAGTTTTCTTTATTTTATGATGATTCAATTTTTGACGTTTTTGTTTGTTCTGTCTGTGTCGGAGTAGATTTGCTAATAGTTTCCCTGCCCTATTATTTTGGGAATAATAGTTGAGCTTTAGTTTTTTGAGATATTTATCTTGTTTGGAAATTAGTATATCACAAAGTTAATTTCTTTGACTTTTAAGTTGTTGATAGATATTGGTGTTAGGGGATTTTTTTATGCTTTTTTTTCTAATTTAGCTATATTAGTCAGAAGGTCATTGGTTCTCTTGAGACGACTTTTTTTTTCCCTGGAGGCCATTTGGATTAGTAAGCTTCTGATGTAGGCTTTATGCGCACACCATACATTAGTAAAAGGAAGTTGAGTTATTGTCATTCGGTTCAAAATAATCTTTGAGTTTGACCTTCAGTGCCGACGTGTTCCTCTCTTGGGAGAATAGGCAAGTATCATTTTTCCAGAGGTTTGCTTTATTTTGTTGATCTCCTATCTCTATTTCCATAGTGTTAGGTGCATGGTCGGACCATGTAATATTATGTATTTGCACGTCAGTAATTTGTTGTAAGAGCAACCTGTCCGCAATAAAGTAGTCAATTCTTGAGTATGTTTTGTGCCTGTTAGAAAAAAATCTGAAGCCTCTTTCATTTGAAGGGAGGCATCCACAGGGGTCAAATAGGTCCTCTTGTAGAAAGAAGTTGCCAAGTCCTGATTTTTTTTTTTTGTAGTGTCCAAGATGGGATCCATTGGGGAGTTAAAGTCCCCGCAGATGATTAAGTGCCCTTTTTGTAACTTCCTTACTTTCTTTATTATTTCTTGATAAATCTCTTAGGTTGCTTGTTTGGGGCATAAATGTTCACTATTGTGTAGGTTACGTTGTCAATTGCAGCAACCAAGATGATGTAGCGTCCTTATCTATATTAATATCCAGGGGTTGGAATGTGACAGAGTCCTTGATGGCTGTGATAACCCCTTTCTTTTTCTTCGGGCCACTGGAGCAAAAAATGTGTGGGTATTTTGAATGGGAAAATTTTTGAGATTTGTCAGCGGCAAAGTGTGATTTCTGCACAATTAATATATCTGCACTGAATTTGAGTGCATCATTCCATAGGGCTTTCCTTTTTATATGGGCTATTTAGTCCCTTTGCATTGATTGAGAGAAGTGTAAGTTGTGGTATTTTCAATGATTATATTGGTAGGTGGTAGTTTCCAGGTACTTGAGGGAGGCCTCGTAATTCTAGGTTCACTTCCATTAGTGTGAGTGGTTCTTGATGACATCATTCGGTTCCTGATTCCTTTAGAGGTGGGTAGTGATGATGAGAGCTCAATAGTGTTGACTTCATGAAGACGGGAAGAAGAATAGCAGAAAAAAAAGGTAGTAAAAAGATGTAACAGGTTGTAGAACAACTAGTCTGTGCTGCACTTTGCACATTGAACTTGGGGGGTATAATTGCTTTTTGGAGCAATGAGATCCCTGAACATTGGGGTAGTCCTGAGGTTTTAGTTTTTATAGGACTTTGTAAAGGAGGATATTGGGCGAATTGTTTAGATATCTTTTGGTTACTTTATTTCTGATGCCACTGTTGAGCAATCCTTTCTGGTTGTGATTTCCTGAATGGAGGATCTTCCTCTATGGGTAGCAGGCCCCATTTTTCCAACAGCTTAAGCCTATTCTCCAATGAATATATTGAATGGGTAGTGTTTTTCCATTCAATAAGTAATTTGGTGGGGAATCCCCATTTATAGATAATTTTGTGGTTCCTTAGTATTTTTGTTAACGAACAGCAGCATCTCCTTCATGTCTGTGTCATTTATAGGCTGCCCTGTTGTGGGGAAAAGCATTAAGCTTCTCAGCATAGGGGTTTGTGTAAGGCTGTGCTTCCTGTGGATTTAGTGAGATTCCACTTCTTGCTCCTCTATTAATGACAATCTTCTTCTTTGCTTCAGAGGGCTGTTAATTTCAGCTGTGCTGGGGTCACTGGTATTGTGGATTAGATCTGTGTGGCTGCCTTCTCCTCTCCCGTGCTGCTGAGTGTGCCGGGCTTATGAATTCTCTGACTTTGTGGGGGCTGCGATCCTTTCTTTTCCCCATCTGTGCCCACTTGTGCCTGCTGTCCTACGGTGCTGATCTGGGGTCTCAGGGATGCTCTGTATGGCTTCTAGCCGCTACAGGAAGCCTCAAGGGCACAGAGCTCCTCTAAAGTGCGGCCATTCACCTCCGCTGCCAGCCATGCCCCGCGTGCGTACACTTCTAAACATTATTGTGCAAATATAATGTATCATTGCACATGTTTTTACACTGGATCTTTCTGCCAGCTAACTACACAAAAAAAAGAAAAAGTTTTGGCTATACATTCACAGTAAAGCTGATCTGCAGGAATAATTCAGAACTACACTCGTGGTGGCATTTACTATGTTTCTTTTACCCTGCAGTGCAAGGGTTAAATCCTCTTTTTGGTGCTGTGATGTTTTTAACCTTTAAAGTGCTACAATAAAGATTTGGAAGTGTCCTACCCAAGTGTGCGGCCATCCACATTTCCTTATTCAGTTACTTTGGTGGTGAGCACATTGCTGTAGGGTTGGCATATGGACAGACTTGGAGCGATGCTTGATTTTTGTTAGACTCATTTTTGTCTGGGGTACCTTTTAAGTGCAGTTTTACGTAACTTATTGCTACACTCCCACAGGCTTTCTCCTCTCCATGTGAACAATCCCCCAAAGTCTCTTCTTTTCTGTCGGTAGCAGTCTGATGCAATCACATACAATGCAGGACTACTAGTCCCATATTGTAAGTGGGGATGCTAAGGGTCTGCCCACATTGGAGAGAGGTGTAGAGTACTGGCTGCTAGGAGAGTGAGGGATATGGTAAGTAAAACTGTTTTTTAACACTACACTAGACAAAAACGAGGATTTAACCATTGCAGTGCTAGGGCAGCCCCACTGCAAGTGTCGTTTTGAATTTTCCCCACAGTTCAGCTTCTGCTAACCAGTGTATAATTCAGTTGTGGGAGGAAACTCCTATAAACACGTGGTAAATATGCAGGCTCCATGCAGATATTGTCCTAGGTGGGTTTAATAATGGTTTTAGAAATCTAGGTATTCATTCGTTGTGTTTTTTGTGCTTCTTTTATCTATTTAGAGTGCAGAGTTTCATGGATCGAGAGGGACGGAGACCTCGTCTGCTCGTGGCAAAAATGGGGCAGGATGGCCATGACAGGGGGGCAAAGGTTATTGCCACTGGGTTTGCTGACCTTGGATTCGATGTGGACATTGGACCCCTTTTCCAGGTAAGAGTGGCATTACCGAAACATATTGTGCATATACATCAGTGGGTTAAACAGCACTCCAGACAGCCGATCGCTGAACTGCTCATAATAGCTAATAGATGCTGCGTCTGCACAAACACCAGAAAGTCCACTAGATTATTTGGAGTGTTTGCAAAACAAGAATGCCAAGGTAATGTGGAACAGTCCAAACTTAGTTTCATCACAATAATCGTTTAAAAAATAAACCATTTTTGGGGAATTTTAAGGGTCCCTCCTTATCAAGACTTGATGGTGCTAGTGCTTAACTGGAATGGAAGTTCTGAACAAAGTTTTGAGTGGGGAGGGGGTTTTGGGTTTATATCTTTTATAGCAGCATAAGGTCTGCTTCAGTCTCTGGTTTAGCATCTTCTACCAATGAGCGGAGCAGATCTTATGCTGTATTCTAAGGGTCGCTAAACATTCTACACAAAAGGGACAAATTAATGTCCTTCAGACTTTAGGAGGGCCAGAATGAGGCCAGTGGAAGTAAAAAAATCTGTCAGTCGATGGGAGTAAGAAAATGACATTGGACCTGTGGTCAGTAGGAGGAGGAATAGTGTCCAATCGTTGGTGTCAGTGGAAGGAATAGTGCCTTGTATCCGTGGGAGAAATAGTGCCCCATTGTTGGTGGCAGTGGGAAGAATAGGGTCCCATAGTTGGTGCCAGTGTAAGGAATAGTGCCTTGTATCAGTGGGAGAAATAGTGTCCCGTTGTTGGTGGCAGTGGGAAGAATAGGGTCCCATAGTTGGTGTCAGTGGAAGGAATCGTGCCCTAACATCTGGATAAACGCAAGCAAAGGCCACAGGCCAGTGTTTTTAGACCACTGCTGTATTCAAACTTTATGGATTTGTCAATGTTTTACTGTTGTCTGGATCTTTCTCTTCACTTCCTGTTTATTGGATGAAAGTGAAGGAAGCTTAGAACCGTTGTTAGGACTGTTGTATTCTGTGTCTCCAAGATTTCACCTCACTTCCTGTCCAGAAGATAGTTGTCCGTTAGAATGGGAACCCTGGAAAAATCTCTTTATGGGGACACAGCCTGAATACTAAAACTGAGAGACTGTCTAACCCTTCTGCGCGCTATCTAACACTGGAAATTTGAAAAAAATTGTTTGTTGCTGAACGGGCCACTGAAGTGTTGTAATGATATATCAACAGGGTTTAAAAGATAAGCGAACTTTAAAACCAATCGCATTTATCTTTTTTGCCCCTTCCCCTGACCTAACCTATTCTCCTTCTACAGATGCATATTTGCCCTAATCTGACGGCCGCAGATCCACTGTTAGTTTACATTCAGCGGTGCAAGTCTTCACTGTTCTGGCTGTCCTTATGCATTACAGCTCCATAGAATGTAGACAGTCTATGGTATTGTCCCTGGCCTGGTGACACAGCCCCATAGAAATCTATGGGGCACTAATGCTCAGGCACCATTGGATGTAAACCAAGAGTGGAATTGTGTGAGGGATGTATGCACCTGTAGGGTAAGGGGGTAGGCTAGGATAAGTCAGGGGAAGTTCACATAATCTTTAATCACGGAATCAGGAAAAGCAGACCTCTGTTAGCTTAAAGTGTTACTAAACCCAGCATATAAAAACAACCCCCCAATCCAGTCCCCTTCCCCGTTTTTTCTATTTACGCTAACCAAAATTTCAAGCGAATAGAAAATTT
>BLSH010537781.1:527384-543806 GCA_018402905.1 Glandirana rugosa | reverse complement strand
ATGTTGGGGCTCTGTATGTGGCCAGGCTGTGTAAAATTGTCACACATGTGGTATCGCCATACTCGGAGGAGTAGCAGAATATATTTTGGGGTGTCATTTTTGCTAGGTACATGCTGTGTGTTAGAAATATTGTATAAATGGAAAACGTTGTGTAAAAAAAAATGCGTTTTCATTTTCTTTCCACATTTTCCAAAAACTTGTGGAAAAAATGACATGTTCAAAAGACTCATTATGCCTCCTAGAATATACGTTGGGGTGTTTGCCTTCCAAAATGGGGTCATTTTTTGGGCGTTTCCATTGTCCTGGTGCTCCAGGACCATCCAAAGGGCAAGAGGTAGTCAAGAAATTATATGTGCAACTCATGCTCCTAGAAAGCTTGATGGTGCTCCCTGCATGTTGGGCCTCTGTATGTGGCCAAGCTGTGTAAAAGTCTCACACATGTGGTATCGCCATACTCAGGAGGAGTAGTAGAATGTGTTTTGGGGTGTAATTTGTGGTAGGCATATGCTGGGTGTGAGAAATACCCAAAGAATTGTGGGAAAAAATGACAACTTCAAAAAATTCACCATGCCTCTTACTAAATACCTTGGAATGTCTACTTTCCAAAAAGGGGTCATTTGGGGGGTATTTGTACATTCCTGGTTTGTTAGGGTCTCGAGAAATTAGATAGGCCATCAGTACATCAGGTGTGATCAATATTCAGTGATTGGCACCATAGCTTGTAGACTCTATAACCTTCACAAAAACCAAATAATATACACTAACTTGTTTTGTTTTTTTACCAAAGATATGTAGCAGTATACATTTTGGCCAAAATTTATGAAGAAAAATTACTAATTTGCTAAATTTTATAACAGAAACAAAGAAAAATTCATTTTTTTACAAAATTTTGCATTTTTTTTAAATTATAACGCAAAAAATAAAAAAACCAGCGTTGATTAAATACCGCCAAAAGAAAGCTCTATTTGTATGAAAAAAAAGGACACAAATTTCATATGGGTACAGTGTTGCATGACTGAGTAATTGTCATTCAAATTGTGAGAGCACTGAAAGCTGAAAATTGGTTTGGTTGTTAAGGGGGTTTAAGTGCCCAGTGGTTAATAACCAGGCCATTTTTTTCGATACGGCACTGCATTTCTTTAACTTACAATTGTGCGGTCATTCAATGCCGTACCCAAATAAAATTGATGTCCTTTTTTCCCCACAAATAGAGCTTTCTTTTGGTGGTAGTTGATCACCTCTGTGTTTTTTATTTTTTGCACTATAAACAAAAAAGTCAGACCGTTTTGAAAACAATATTTTATACTTTTTGCTATAAAACATGTCCAATAAAAAATGTAAAAAAATCTAATTTCTTCATCAGTTTAGGCCAATATGTATTCTGTTACATGTTTTTGGTAAAGAGAAAAAAAAATCCCAATAAGCGTATATTGATTGGTTTGCACAAAATTATAGTGTCTACAAAATATGGGATATTTTTATGGAATTTTTATTTATTTTTACTAGTAATGGCAGCGATCAGTGACTTATAGCGGGACTGCGCCATTGCAGTGGATAAATCGGACACTAAGTGACACTTTTTGGGGACCAGTGACACCAATACAGGGATCAGTGCTAAAAAATATGCACTGTCACTACTAATGACACTAGCAGGGAAGGAGTTAACATCAAGGGCGATCAAAGGGTTGAATGTGTCCCTAGGGAGTGCTTGCTAACTGTGGGGGGGGGGTGCTTGTACTGTAAGAAGACAGAGATTCATGTTCCTGCTTAGCAGAAACACAAGATCTCTGTCGTCCCTTGTCACAGAACAGCGATCTGCCTTGTTTACATAGGTAGACCACCGTTCTGCCTCTGTTGCGAACGGTTGGTGTGTCCTGGTGGACATCGGGTCCGCCGGACCTGCTGATTGGCTCTCACAGTGTCCAGTCTTGCGTGCCACAAACCCGGAAGAGACAACCACTTACAGGTACGTGACTTAACTTGTAGGAGCTGATGCCCCACAGTATATATACGTGGGGAAGTCGGTAAGTGGTTAAATAAATTGCTTGGGTCAGTCTGGCCCAAACAAATTATTTTCATGCCAGAATGATCTGGCTGATGGGGCCGCTCCAATATACTATAATAGCATTAGCCATATAGGTAAATGGCACTTCTCCTGAATGGTGGAGAAGCACTCAGCCTGACTTTCCTTAAAGTGGTTATGAAGGCTGAAGGTTTTTTACCTTCTTGCATTCTGTGCATGAAAGTAAAAAACCTTCAGTGTGCAGCACCCCTAATACTTACCTAAGCCTGATCTCGATCCATTGATGTACACAAGACCCGAGGCTCTCTTGGGTCTCTCCCTAGTGATTGGCTGGAATGCAGCAGCAGGAGACATTGGCTCCCTCTGCTGTCAATCACAGCCAGCGAGCGGGGGGCGCAGAGAGCATGCTCGGGAGCAAGCACGCAGGAGTGCCCCCACAGCAAGTTGATTGCTATGGGGGCACTCGGCAAGGGGGAGGGGTCCAGAGTGCCGGCAGGTACCGAGAAGAAGAGAACCGGGGCTGCTGTGTGCAAAACCACTTCACAGAGCAGGTAAGTATGACATGTTTGTTATTTTTTTTAAATAGAAATGTTTCCTTTACAATCACTTTTATTCCAGCAGCAGATGGGAAGTCGTCCATACTGCTGCCACAACACTACATGTAGCTTTGCTACCAAAGTCTTTTACAGCTGCCAGGCTGTTCTGGCATGGAGTTTCTAAGGCAAAGATTAAAAGGGAAAAAACAAGGGAAGCGCTCCCCTAGTGTAAAAACGTCTTTTTATTAAGGACAAAACATAAAGTAACCATTACAGTCACATTTCCCTGATGTACACAAGCCTTTCACAAAGGGCTGGTTGTCTTTGATCCTCCAATGCATGCAGGATTGTTTTGTACAGTCCTCACATAAAGAAAACCAAAAAAAAGACCTTTACCTTCCTTGATTGAGGCTGAGGATGGGCTCAGGCTTGTTCGGAACGTGCCCGAGCCCGCCAGGTAGTGAACCCTGCACTGCACTAATCACAGGCAGTGAGACATTCCCTGATCACTGCAGCCGTGCACTGGGGAAATGTCTCACTGCCTGTGATTAGTGCAGTGCAGGGTTCACTTCCTGGTGGGCACGTTCGGTTCCGAACAAGCTGTGCCCAACCTTAATTGAAACCAATCCTCCTCCATTTGTGTCTCACGTGGTTCCCCTCCCAGACGCTGCAGATCACAGTAGGAGGTTTCAGCAGCAGAGACAGTGCTGTCAATCAAAGAAGCAATGGGAAGAAAGCTTGTGAATTAGCAGTGGCAATGCTGATAGCCATAGTTCTGTAACATTGTTTTATTTTACTGTGGTGCAAGCAGGCACAGCCTACATGAGTGACAACTCTGCTTTGCATTCAGGAGCACTGCAGCATAGTTGCCTCCCCATCCCAAGAAGCTACATTAGATGGCCTTCGCTGGCAGGATCAACAGGTATTTGTGGGCCTTTTCAGGGGAACCAAGAGAAAACTGTAAATGGAGGTGCACTTATTAAAACGGAAGTAAACCCACCTGCTTAACAGTTTCAGAAAACATATATGGAAGAATAATAGTTACTGTATCCCACGCTACTACCTATGTATGGCCTGTATATAAAGGTCAAAGATCATGGATGGCTGCAAGCAGCCAAATTGTGTTCCCACAATGTGAACTAAAATAAAAACAAAATACCTGTTGCTGCGCCTATTCCCTAATGGTGTGTATCAAATAATAAAACTGTAATAACAAACCATTCCTTGAAATAAGTGTGCATCAATAATAAGCACTCAAAATCCTCTACATATCACAATAGGTGTAAATGAATAAACCGTGACAGTCTGTATGATACTTCCAATTATATATTGGGTATAAACAGTGAATAAAATGTGTATGTTATATTACAGTGAAACTGTATAAATTGCAGCTTTTCAAATGTGCTTCAAAATAATCCAAATTGTGACGCGATTTAAAGTGAATTAAAAATGATCTCCAGCAGGGGCGTTGCTAGGTCTACAAAAGATCTGGGGCTAGAGCCCATAGCAGCAAAGTAGAGTCATACGCTTGAGCGGGCATACACACACACATATATATATATATATATATATATATATATATATATATATATATATATAAACATCATTGCATTTCTGTGGATCCCCTTACATCAGGGTCCCCAGAGAGCACCCCCATTTACTTCAGTGTCCCCAGAGAGCCCCTTCCTTACATCTGGGTCCCCAGAGAGTCCCTTCCTTACAACAGGGTCTCCAGAGAGCCCCTTCTTTACATCAGGGTCCACAGAGAGCCTCTTCCTTACATCAGGGTCCACAGAGAGCCCCACCTTACATCAGGGTCCCCAGAAAACACCCCTATACATCAGGGTCCCCAGAGAACCTCCCCATATATCAGGGTCCCTAAAGTTCCTCCCCATACATCAGTGTACCCAGAGAGCCTCCCCATACATCAGGTGGAGGCGAGGGCCGAGCCGGAGCCTGTGCTACCACGGCTCAGTCTGCCCCTACCTCCTGCATTCCGGACCGAGACATACCTACAAATTGCAGAACTGCACCCACCCGGGTAAGAGACTCGGGGCTATAGGCCCCAGACTCGGGGCTGTAGCCCCAATAGCCACCCCCTAGCAACGCCCCTGATCTCCAGGTAATGTGCCAAATCTTCAGTGACTCCCACCACCTTACAACTATTGCACTTACCTCCACATTTGACCTGTCATACCAGGTCAGATTTTGCTTTCCTCTAATGTGGATCCCAAAGTACTGGGCTCCAGTATTAATTTAGTCGACTAAAACGATTAAAATACGACTAAAACTAAAATGACATTTTAGTCAAAAGACTAAGACTAAAACTAAATTTAAATTTGATGTCAAAATTAACACTGGTCTGCAGTACACCTCTTACCCACCCCACATCTGTACATGTCATCCTCACTTCTCCCCTCTCCCTATTACTGCACTCATCACCTCTTTCTAACTCTAAGCCCACATTCTAACAAAACCAGGATGCTCAAGCATGTCCCCTCATATAAATCATATTTCCATGTTGCCTCCCTTTCTCTTCTGCTTCTCCTAGCCTCTGGAGATATTTCCCCAAACCCTGGGCCTCCCTCATTTAACCACACCCAACACACCCATCACCACCACCCCACACCCTCTGGCAGTAGTCACGATCTACGCAATTTAATCTCCATTCCCCTTCTTCCCAAAACCAGCCTCCCCTTCTCTTGTGCCCTCTGGAACGCCCGCTCTGTCTGTAACAAACTCACTGCTGTTCATGATCTATTTGTCACTAATTCCTTTAATCGACTTGCTACCACCGAAACCTGGCTCCAGGAATGCGATTCTCCTTCTGCTTCCCTGTCCAACGGTGGCCTTCTCTGGACTCACTCCCCTAGGCCTAATGGACGCAAGGGAGGTGGAGTGGGATTCCTCTTATCCCCACAGAGCACCTTTCAGGTTCTTCACGCTCCTCCCTCTCTTTCACTCTCATCATTTGAAGCCCACTGTATACGTCTATTCTCTTCAACCTCCCTAAGAATTGCTGTGATCTACCGGCCTCCTGGACCACTGTCAGCTTTCCTTGATGACTTTTCTACCTGGCTACCCTACTTTCTCTCTTCTGAAATTCCTACAATCCTTCCTGGTGACTTCAACATCCCGGTTAGCACTAACCCTACTGCTACTTCTAAACGTCTTAGTCTAACCTCCTCATTTGACCTGAAGCAATAGGTACAGGCTTCTACTCTGATGGAAACACCCTCAACCTTGTCTTCTATCTATGCGCTCCATGTAACTTCTCCAACAATCCTTTTCCCCTCTCCGACCACCACCTTATTCGTTTCTCTCTGTCCCTGTCTTGCACCACCTTTCCCTCCAATCGCCTAACCATCACCCGTAGAGACTATTGCCAACTCAACACTCCTCTCCTCTCTTCTGCTACTGACCACCTCTATGAAAAAATCTCATCTTGTCCTGCCCCAACCAAGCCACTGCCATCTACAATAAATCCCTGTCCTCCACCCTGGACAAGCTCGCTCCCCTCACTACACATAAAATCAGGCCTCGACCCCTACAACCCTGGCAATCAGACAACACCAGAAATCTCAAAAAGCGTAGCCGCACTCTTGAGCGTCTGTGGCACAAGACAAAGTCTCTCAAAGACTTTAACCAATACAAATCTGCCCTCCATAAATACAATTCTTGCCTCCACACTGCCAAGCAGACCTATGTTACCACTCTTATTAACACCTTCTCATCCAATCTCCGTCAACTCTTCTACTACCTTCAACTCCCTACTTCATCCTCCACCACTTCCGCCCACTAACATACTCACTGCCCAGGTGTAGTGTTGAGTGAACCCGGACTGTAACGTTCGGGTCCGTACCGAACTTTGGGGTGTCCGGGACCCGGACCCGAACACGGACGTTTCAAAAAACATTTGGGTTCTGGTAGTTGATCACGCATGTTGAATAGCTGCAGGACAGCCAATCAACAAGCGTTTCACTGGTTTGCCCTTAGAAGCCATCACAGCCATACCTACTAATGGCATGGCTGTGATTGGCCAGTGCATCATGTTACCCAGCCTCTATATGAGGCTGGAGTCACAGTGCTGCATGTCACATGCTCTTGGGTTAGTGTAGGGAGAGGATGCTGCCGGCGTTTTTGTGAGGGACAGATTGCAGACATTTTAACATCTGATCCTGCATCCTGAGGTTACTACTACTGTTGCTCTGAGAGACAGATTGCAGAAATTTGAGATTTCACATACTGCTGCTTTGAGTGACAGATTGCAGATCAAACCCTTCATAACACAGTGATCGTTACGATCGTACACAACGATCAGATTGTGCGATCGTACACAACGATCAGATTGTGGGAGTAATTTGAGATTTCACATACTGCTGCATTGAGCGATCTGACTGCACTAGGTAGAGGCTTCTGCTTAGAGGGACAGATTATTGTTCAAAAATCATCTCCTAGTTCTAAAGGGAGAGGTTCTAGCTGTAGCTGTAAGTGACACATTATTGTTCAAAAATCATCTCCTAGTTTATTTGAATTTAATTTATTTTCCCTATCCCCATTTTTTTGTAGGGCACTTGCCCTACTCTTACCCCCATTTTACTTCCTTTTGCAGCCCTCTAGCACTTGCCAGAACTTTGTTACAGCCATTTTTGTGCCTAAAAGTTCGGGTCCCCATTGACTTTAATGGGGTTTGGGGTCCGGGATAACGTTCGGGCAACGTTCGGTGCCGAACCCAGACTTTTTCCCAAAGTTCGTTCGGACCCGCAGAACCCGAACATCCAGAGGTTCGCTCAACTCTACCCAGGAGATTGTTAATCACTTCAAAAGCAAGATTGACACAATTCGTGATGACATCTCCACTCTACAGGCATCTTCCCCAGTTAACACCCCACGTCAACAAACACAATCGACACTATCCTTATTCAAACCTGCTACTATAAATGAGGTTGCTAAACTCCTTTCTAATGCCCACCTAACCACCTGTCCCCTGGACCCTATTCCCTCTCAAATACTACGGTCACCCTCTGACTCTATATAAAGAAATTAGGATTTATATTTCTTTATATTTACCTACTACCCTCGCTTGGGCAGTTCGGTGGTGGCAGCAGCTCTTAGAGCATATCTGATCCGGTTGCGCGGAACAAATATACATTTCTTTCACCCTCTGACTCTATCCTGCACTCTCTAACTCGTATCTTCAATTTCTCCCTCTCTTCTGGTATCTTCCCCAATGCTCTAAAATATGAATTGGTCACCCCCATACTCAAAGAGCCATCCCTGGACCCTACCGATCTTAACAATCTATGCCCTATCTCCTTGCTCCCCTTTTCCCCTTACTCCTCGAACGCCTAGTCTACAACCGAGTGACCACCTTGTTAAGAATAACTTTCTTGACCCCCTTCAATCTGGATTTCGCCCCCTCAACACTCCACAGGAACTGCCCTTCTTAAACTCACAAATGACCTACTAACTGCAAAAACCAATGGACACTACTCTGTACTCCTACTTCGGCTGCCTTTGATACAGTTGACCACCCCCTCCTCCTCAAAAAACTTTACTCCCTCGGTCTCCGTGACTGTGCTCTTCAGTAGCTCTCGTCCTCCCTATCCCAACGCACCTTCAGTGTCGCGTACAATTCTACCTCCTCCTCTCCTCTTCCTTTCTGTGTCGGGGTCCCCCAAGGTTCTGTTCTTGGTCCTCTCTTATTTTCAATATACACATCTTCTCTGGGCCGGCTGATAGCCTCCCACGGCTTTCAATATCATTTCTATGCCGACAATACCCAAATCTACCTCTCCACCCCTCAACTCACTCCATCAGTCTCCTCACGCATCACTAATTTATTAACAGACATATCTGCCTGGATGTCACACCACAATCTGTCAGACTGTCCCCAAATCTATCCACCTTCAGGCGATCCCTGAAAACTTTTCTCTTCAGGGAAGCCTATCCTGCCACCACCTAACAACTACACTTCTTATTTTCTCAGTCAGCTCATCGCCCACAGTTATTGCCCTTTCGTATCACTTAACCCTCCCTCCTCTAGTTAGAAAAGAAGAAGATAGCGGCACTTACAGAGAGTAAAAACCTCCTTTTATTGTGCAAAAATAGGAATGAAAGACATGCCACACACACTCAACCCACGGAGGGTCAGCAGACGCGTTTCACACTCCTGTGCTTAATCCTTGATAATTACCCAGAGTGAGTATGCCTGCTTATAGCTCCCCAGCCACCTGTGCTATTGCTCCCCAGTAACAAGCGCTATTAGTTCTGGTTATTCACATCCATATATGCTTGGTCTATGGATCTATGGGTCTCTTTGCTTTGTATGTCCTCGGTCCTTTATTGTGTGGGGACATTTGGGGGGTGGGAAACGGGTATTGCCAGCCCTATCCCTGCATGTCTCCCCACATTTGCTTACAGTACATTGTGCATATTCCGATATTTAGGAATTGAATTGTGTTTTACAACATACAGTATGTCGGTCTGTTGGGGTGTTGCTTTCTGTATATGGACATATATAAAGTGAAATTGATTGGTACTTCAGCCATGTTCAACATTTATATCACATGCATTTATACCCATTGTGGGGGGTTGGCTGAAGGGGGATCACCATCCCTGGCAAAAGGTAGTCCAAGTGGCAGGTTTCCTTAAAAACAGAAAATAAATCCTTGCCATCGAGGCTCTTACTAAACATCTCCAGTTTTCCTAACTGAGCGGTGAAGGGCTTCTCCCAGTCACCCCCAAAACAAAGACAATGCAAACCTTTTTGCTTCAGTCATAATGCAGACTTCAGTTTATCAGCTCTCAGGTTTGATGGATCCTGAGTCCCAGGCAAGAGCAATCTGCTCTAGACCTGCTTCCTTTATACCACCTGTTGATGGACACAAATGGACCGCAAAATCTGGTCCAGAACGCAGCCTGCCAAGGTGGCTGGTAAAACCTGGACTGGATTCTACCTTAGTTTCCTGCAAGTGAACGCATGCGAGGTGAAACATAACATCCATTGATCACCTCGCCTTTCATAACGCTATACCATATATTTTAGATATATGCATATATGAACACATTTTGGTTTATATTCACGTTTATCATTTTTTTCTTTTCCTTAGTATTGTTATGCATATGTATATACTTTTATCATTTCTTTGTATTCTGTGCATTTGTTCTTTGTATATATGTATATTGTTTTATATGGCATGGTTTAGTGTTGTATGTGTTTGCTGGGCTCTGTAGTCACGTTGGACGTATCGTCCGCCTTGCATTTTTGTGGGATTGGTTCCACGTGTGACTGGAGAGCTGTAAGCAGGCATACACACTCTGGGTAATGAGCAAGGAGTGCCGTTATCTTCTTTTCTACCTGCATATGGGGTTTGCAGGCACCCAGGGTTTTTTGGCAGCTGAAGATCTCATAGGAGAGCCTTTGGAGCGGTGCTCACCCCATTTTACTGGGCTCCTCTGCACGCCTCCTATCCTCCTCTGGTATCCTGAGCCTGTTCCTGTAATGATGTGTATGGCCCTTTAAATTGGCGGTTCTGCCACTGTGTATAAACTCGAACAAGAAAGGGCATCCTCATAGTATAGTATGTTAAATTAGAGTGTTTATTAATCACTTCAGCCCCGGAAGGATTTCCCCCTTTATAACCAGAGCACTTTTTGCGATTCGGCACTTTGTCGCTTTAACTGACAATTGCACGGTCGTGCGACATTGTATGCAAACTTTTGGTGGTATTTGATCACCTCTGCGGTTTTTATTTTTTATATACAAAGAGCGACCATTTTGCAAAAAAAAAAAAAAACATTATTTATTACTTTTTGCTAAAAATACATATCCAAAAAAATATATAAAAAAAAAATGTATTCATTAGTTTAGGCCGATATATATTCTTCCTCGTATTTTTGGTAAAAAAAATCTGCGTATATTGTTTGTTTTGAGCAAAAGTTGCAGCATTTCTGAATTATGAGAATTCATTTATGGGGTTTTCATTTCTTTATTTTTTTTACTAGTAATGGCAGTGATCTGCGCTTTTTAGCGGCATTGCAGCAGACATGTCGGACACTTTTAACACTATTTTGGGACCATTGGCATTTATACAGTGATCAGTGCTATGAAAATGCACTGATTACTGTGTAAATGTCACTGGCAGGGAACGGGTTAACACTAGGGGGCGATCAAAGGGTTAACTGTGTTCCCTGCTTTGTGTTTCTAACTGTGTGGGGGCTGGGCTGACAAGGGGAGGAGAGTGATCATTGCTCCCATATACAGGGAACAGAAGATCACACTCCTCTCCCCTGTCAGAACGGAGATCCATGTGTTTACATGCACGGTCACTGCAGAGAAGCGATCGCAGGTAGCCTACACAGTAGGCCCAAGATCCTCGATCTTGCAGCCGCCGTCAGGTGACAGCGATCTGCGATATCGAGCCAGACTGCCACGGTCAAATGATGGCGGGCGGTCATTAAGTGGTTAAGAAAAGTAGCACTTACATTACAGTTTAAAACCTTGTATTTCAGAATGACAGCAGGGCTCTGAGGCTACCGTGTCACTTCCAATCTCAGCAGTGATACTCTGCTCCACCCAACGCGTGTCATCATGTGACTTCCTCAGGATAGTCCTGAGGGCCTAGCTAGTGATTTTGTGTACTGCGGGAGATGCTTTTACTAGGGGAAGGCATGGATCTGTGTCCCTGCTTTGCAGGAACACAGAATCCATGCCTTCCCTACTGACAAAACAGCAGTCTCCCTTGTTTACATAGGCAAACTGCCGTTCTGCCTCTGTACCGAATGATCTGGTTCCGATGGACATCAAGTCCACGGTACCCACAGATCCGCTCCCGCTGTGTATAATCACAGTGGGAGCGGGTCTCCCGTGGTGTGCATGCATGCCCCATACCAGTAGGTGCAGTATCATGTATATACAGTATCTCACAAAATTGAGTACACCCTTCACATTTTTGTAAATATTTTATTATATCTTTTCATGTGACAACACTGAAGAAATTACACTTTGCTACAATGTAAAGTGGTGAGTGTACAGCTTGTAGAACAGTGTAAATTTGCTGTCCCCTCAAAATAACTTAACACACAGCCATTAATGTCTAAGCCACCAGAGCTTCACAGGTTACCAGTGGAGTCCTCTTCCATTCCTCCATGAGGACATCACGGAGCTGGTAAATGTTAAAGACCTTGAGCTCCACCATCTTCCATTTGAGGATGCCCCATGGATGCTCAATAGGGTTTAGGTCTGGAGATATCCATGGCCAGTCCATCACCTTTACCCTCAGCTTCTTTAGCAAGGCAGTGGTCATCTTGGAGGTGTGTTTGGGGTCGTTATCATGTTTGAATACTGCCCTATGGCCCAGTCTCCGAAGGGAGGGGATCATGCTATGCCTCAGTATGTCACTGTACATGTTGCAATTCATGGATGAACTGTAGCTCCCCACTGCCAGCAGCACTCACGCAGCCCCAAACCATGACACTGCCATGCTTGACTGTAAGCAAGAAACACTTGTCTTTGTACTCCTCCCCTGGTTGCCGCCACACATGCTTAACACCATCTGAACCAAATAAGTTTATCTTGGTCTCATCAGACCACAGGACATGGTTCCAGTAATCCATGTCCTTAGTCTGCTTGTCTTCAACAAACTGCTGGCTTTCTTGTGCATCATCTTTAGAAAAGGCTTCCTTCTGGGACAACAGCCATGCAGACCAATTTGATGCAGTGTGTGGTGTATGGTCTGAGCACTGACAGGCTGCCCCCCACCCCTTCAGCCTTTGCAGCAATGCTGGCAGCACTCATACGTCTATTTCCCAAAGTCAACCTCTGGATATGACGCTCAGCACATGCACCCAACTTCTTTGGTCGACCATGGCGAGGCCTGTTCTGGGTGGCACCTGTCCTGTTAAACCGCTGTATGGTCTTGGCCACCGTGCTGCAGCTCAGTTTCAGAGTCTTGGCAATTTTCTTATAACCTAGGCCATCTTTATGTAGAGCAAAAATCCTTGTTTTCAGATACTCAGAGTTCTTTGCCAGGAGGTGCCATGTTAAACTTCCAGTAACCAGTATGAGAAAGTGAGAGCGATAACAAATTTAACACACCTGCTCCCCATTCACACCTGAGACCTTGTAACACTAACGAGTCACATGACATGGGGGAGGGAAAATGGCTAATTGGGCACTTTTGTTGCCAGCGGTTTAGACATTAATGGACATTAAGACATTAATGTGTTACGTTATTTTGAGGAGACAGCAAATTTACACTGTTATACAAGCTGTACTCTCACTACTTTACATTGTAGCAAAGTGTCATTTCTTCAGTGTTGTCACATGAAAAGATATAATTAAATATTTACAAAAATGTGATGGGTGTACTCACTTTTGTGAGATACTGTGTGTGTGTATGTGTGTGTATATCCTGTGCCGCGTGGCCACCTTGTAGCAGTAAACTGCTATAGGGTGGTCGGCAAGTGGTTAATTGGTCCCTCTCCAAATTGACCCTAATATGTGTATGTGTGAATGTGATTTAGGGACCTTCAATTGTAAGCTACTTAAGGGCAGGGACTGATGTGACTATTCAATATATATATGCAAAGCACTTCTTAAATTGTCTGCGCTATAGAAGTACCTGTAATAATAAATAATATTTTAGCTTATATGTCTATTTTAAAGGAGTTGTAAAGGCAGCAGGTTTTTTATCGTAATGCATTCTATGCATTACGATAAAAAAAACCTTCTCTTTGTGCCAGCCACCCCAGCACCCCCCTAATTACTTACCTGAGCCCCTTCTCTATGCAGCGATGTCCACGAGTGTCTTAGCTGTCCCAGACACTCCTCCTGAGCTCCCTCGGCTGTCCCTCGACTGTCAGTCAAAATCAGTCAGCCAATCCGGGGAGAGGAGGGGTGGGGCCAGGTTGGGGCTCCATGTCTGAATGGATACACGGGGCTCTGACTCGGCTTCGGTGGCCCCTGTAGCAAGCTGCTGGCTGAGGGGCACTCACCAGAGGGAGGGGCCAGGAAAAGCAAAGAGGGACCTTGGAAGAGGAGGATCTGGGCTGCTCTGTGCAAAACCAACTGCACAGAGGAGGTAAGTATAACATGTTTGTTTTTGTTTTTTTTAAAAAATGAGCCTTTACAATCACTTTAGGGTAGGTAATGTTGGCTTTTCTGATTTTAGTTCAGCAGAATTGTTTACTGGATAGTGTTAGTAAGCTCATTAATTGCTTTTAATTGTTGCCTGAAGGTACTCATTTTGTATATGATGGCACAATTGCTATTTATTATTTATCATAACGGCAGCAAACAAAACGAAAGATATGCCGTTTAAAAATGTGTTTCCATTTATCCTTTGTGTCATCAGCATAATTGCTCACATATTCATATCCATGTCCCAAATTGCTCTCTGAGTCATCTATTTTCTTAAACTCTTTTTCAATAAAGTTTCACAAATACAATTGAACAACCAGAGGCGTGGAATCGCACCTCTTGCTTTGCAGAAAAAAAGAAACAAAAGTAAAAAGTGTGTGTGGGGGGGGGGGGATTTGTTTTCTCAAGAAGACCTGATGGAGGGTACAATTGCAGGTGTCTTGTGTTCTACAGGTACATCCGGCCATGTCATTTATTTTGTCAATTTATTTTTTTAATTGGGAACTAAAATATTTTTTATTATAAATTATACTTTGTTTTATGTTTCATGTTAATATTTTTTTTATTATGGGTCTTATTATGAATAATTTTATTATGTCTTTTATTAATTGTTACTCCTAATATACAATTATACTCCAACCCGTATTGATATTGGTATTTACTTGGTGTCAGTTATGGTTCTTAGTAGTATTTCATAATTTTTATTTATATTATTCCATTATATTTTATGACTCCACATAATTTTGCTACCCTGTGAATATAAAATGTCAAGTCGATGACATATATTATGATATACTGTATTAAAAGTATAAATATATCTATAGTATTTATTGGATCACTTTAGAATAGGTTTACAACTTTTTTGTTTGCCTTTATTTAACCTTTAATGCTAGTGACAGACCGCATCATATCCAGTATGTTATTTTTTATTTTACCAACAGTTACCCTTGGTATTACAGGAAAAAAAATATATCAGAATAATATTCATCCACTCAATATTCCTTATAGGGATAGGTCTTCCCATAGAGAGTGCTAAGAACACTTCATTTGGGTTGAAATCCTTAGTGCTGGTTCGAACTGTTGCGATTTCTGATGCAACTTGAGTTGCACAGAAGTACGCATAACAAGGAAAATCCCATTATTTTCAATGGTGCTCATTCACATCAGTGTGACTCTGTGTGGTGTGATTTTGGAAAAGGTTCCTGTGCTATTTTGGTGCGGTTTCAGTGCAATTTGGCTCCAAAGAATATGCTAACCACACCCAAAGTCGCATCAAAGTTGCACTACATAATCACACTGAAAAGCACATCACAGTAGTGTGAACAAAGCCTTAAAGTAGTTGTGAACATACAATGTTAGATACCTTTTAATACAGTTATAACTATGCAGTCACCACAACTGCTTTTGCTTAGTTTCAGACATTATCTTTTTTGCATCGCTTCTTCCTGATAGTAGTGAGTGGGGTTTACAGGACACTGTGCACACACACAACGTGTTTGTATTCCAGCTTGAGGCAAGATGCAGGCTGTGATTGGGTGGGGGGTGTGTGCCAGAAGCAGGCTGTGATTGGTCAGCAAGTGAGGGGGCTGAACAAAGTACCCAGAACAGGCATGCTGTATGTCTGCAAAGTATCCTGTACCTCTGAATGGCCAGCCAAAGGATGAAAACTGACCATGTAAGAAAAGATCAACTTCCCTGCTTTCTGTTGTCCATTTAGAACAAGGAAGAAAAGTGACTGTCAGAATCAACCAGGTATTTCAGATACTCAGAAGTACATGAACATCTTATAGAATATTATTTATAAAATAAATATATGTGAACATACACAGGAAAAAAAATATTTAGGGTGACCTACACTTTAAGATAATTTCCTGAAGCAAAACATTTTCCTATCAAGCACCTTGGAGAGTATGGGCCTTTATAGTTGTCTGATGTCTCATTGTGAAGTTTAAAATATCTTTGTATGTTTCAGTATTCACACCAGAATCTGAATAATTTGGATGGATTTCCCCATACTTTAGTCCATATAGGTAGGTGTGCTATTCAGGTGTTCAAAATATTTGCCCATTTAGTGTATATAGGCTAATTGAGCCTTGCAGACTAATTACTCCATAATAATTCTACAGGAAATGCTTTCCAAAAGATTTTGAAGTGTATATGTGGGAATTTGGGATTATTCAGCTTTCATCCTTACTCTATATTTACACTTGTCTATATTTATATTTGGCCAACAAGCCCATATAGGTTTGATGGTCAGGTATACATGAACCTTTGCCCATGTCATTTCACTCCAAAATGAATTGCCATTTTTCACCCCTTCCTATTGCACCAATTTTTTATTAACCGGTTCCCGACCGGCATTTACTGCTGCAGAGTGGCGTTGTAGCACGGATCACCGTCTATAAACTGCGGCACGCACATGTGTGGCTAGTGGGCAGGAGCGCGCCGGCGGCGGCACACTCTTGTGCCCGCCGCACTCTGCAGGAGTGTGCCCAAGGCTCGGGCAGACCCGATGTCTGCTGGCAAGCTGCGATTGCTTGGGAAAGGAAAAACACGATGAACCGCCGATGTAAACACGGCGGTTCCCCGCATTGTCAGGCAGCATGACGGAGATCTACTGATCCCTGTCACTGGGTTCAGTTAGATCTATTATGCTCCTGACAGCCCAGCCCCCTCACAGTTAAAACATGCCTAGGGATCGCCCCCCCGCAGATCGCCGC
>BLSH010537781.1:494618-516231 GCA_018402905.1 Glandirana rugosa | reverse complement strand
TCATTTCTGGGGTTTTTATTTTTTTTTTATTTTTTACTAGTAATGGCGGCGATCTGCGATTTTTAGCGGTACTGCGATATTGCAGCGGACATGTCGGACCATTTTGACACTTTTTTGGGACCAATGACATTTATTCAGCGATCAGAAATTTAAATGTCCACTGATTACTGTATAAATGTCATTGGCAGTGAAGGGGTTAACCTGCAGGGGGAGAGCTAGGGGTTAATCGTGTTCCCTGGGTGTGTTCTTACTGTGGGGGGGGTTGGGCTAACATGGGCATGAGAGATCTAACTGATCCCAGTGACAGGGATCAGTAGATCTCTCATGCCCCACTGACAGGGCGGGGAACCGCCGTGTTTACATCGGCGGTTGCCCGTTCTTTTCCCTGTAGCCGCTCATCGCGGCTCGCCGGCGGACATTGGGTCCGCCCGAGCCGCGGGCACACTCCTCAGGAGTGCGGCGCGCGCGCGCCCCCTGGTGGCCAAAATGTGAATCGCCGCTTATTTACGGCGATTCGCGCAGGGCTCCCCGACTGCCGCCGTGAAAAGACGGCGCGCGGTCGGGAAGCAGTTAAGTGATACACTATGAGGGTCCTTCTTGCTTGTTCCCCATGATTATACATGCTGGAGAGGAACGAGTGCCTGCGGATGCGGTTCTTGGGAAGGTCATTGTGATGAGCCCCCTCTATTCTTGGAAACATGAGCCTATCTATCTTTGACCTCTGGTGAGCCCCCAATGTGTGCACACGCATGTGGTGACTGATGGTGAAGGATACGCTATCAAAAACAGCATAGCTGCACAATTTAAGGAGTATTTATCCCTGCACTTTATTCAATGTTGCACAATTGATTTTTTTGCACCACCACCTTGGTTTTTGCATTTAAGTGATTGAAGGTGAAGGACTCAGCTTTGAAGCAAGTTGGCTGTTTGATTCAAGGAGGACATACCTTTGCACTTCATTGAGGATTGCACTGTTGAGACTTTTTGCACTAGCACTTTGTTTGTATTTTTTGCACTAAATTGTTTTGCACAATATATATTCAGTTTTAGGGCTGCTTTCACTATCACGGATATAGCTGACCTTTTGGAGTTTTTTATATATTTATAGCAGCTGCTTTATTTCCATTTTTAATCACTTTATATATTTGTTAATAAGGAGCGCAGTGTTACTGTTCTATTTATAAGTTTGCAGTTGTGCCATACGCTTTTCATTTTCTGATGATGGATTGAACAGTACTCTGTGAGATGTTCAAAGCTTGGGATATTCTTCTATAACCTAACCCTGCTTTAAAGTTCTCCACAACTTTATCCCTGTCCTGTCTGGTGTGTTCCTTGGCCTTCGTGATGCTGTTTGTTCACTAAGGTTCTCCAACAAACCTCTGAGGGCTTCACAGGACTGCAGTATTTATACTGAGATTAAATTACACACAGGTGGACTCTATTTACTAATTAGGTGACTTCTGATGACAATTGGTTCCACCAGATTTTAATTAGGGGTATCAGAGCAAAGGGGGCTTTAGACAAATGCACGCCACACTTTTCACATATTTATTTGTAACAAAATTCGAAAACTATTTATCATTTTCCTTCCACTTCACAATCATGTGCCGCTTTGTGTTGGTCTATCACATAAAATCCCAATAAAATACATTTTCATTTTTGGCTGTAAAATTACAAAATGTGGAAAATTTCAAGGGGTATGAATACTTTTTCAAGGCACTGTAGATTGTGTTTAGGAATATGAAGGACTATCAAACATATGATGAAAAAAATGCATAAACAGCAGTTAAAGAATAACTCAAATTTTTGTTAAGAAAAAAAACAATATCCTCTGGGTAATCTATGTAAATTGCAAGTATTTTACCAGTTTTTATTAATACTTAATTGCAATATGGTTTTTATAGCAATTGTTTATGCTATATTTTTTTTTTTTTTTCTCCATGAAAGTGGAGATATTGTTTGCTGTGTGGGTACAAACCAAAAGATCCAGATTTCTAGGAATCTGAATTTCTATGAAAATATTGACTTTTCCTGCTAATCTGGAGCTTGGCCTTGGCTCTCCTTGCTCCTAATCCTCAGTATCGTCAATGAGGAGGCCTGTTGTAGTAAAGGACCAGTAGAAAGCGTTAGGAGAAGGGAGGAGGTAGGGTTTGATTTTTACATCTCTCATATATTAAAAAGAGGTTATAATTTCCTCTGTGTCTTAATTCATTAAATCCATCTGATTGCTCTTTAAATGTCAGCAGTTTATTGGACACCTATGAGGTCCGCACATGTTCTGAAGGAACACTTTTCTTCTAAGAATGGTAATCAGCAATTTTTTTTTTCTGCTTCTGTGTTAGACTCCACGTGAGGTCGCCCAGCAGGCCGTGGATGCAGATGTGCACTGTGTGGGTGTGAGCACGCTGGCCGCAGGTCATAAAACGCTCGTTCCAGAACTCATCAAAGAGCTGAGTGCCTTAGGACGCCCGGATATTCTGGTTATGTGCGGAGGGGTCATCCCGCCACAGGTAATTTTCCTGCATGATGATTTCTAGTCTATTTATTTCAGGTACTTCTATAGCGCCGTCGCGTTACGCAGTGCTTTACATATGCATTGTACATTCACATCAGTCACTACACTCAAGGAGCTTATAATCTAAGGTCCCTAACTCACATTCATACATTTTACACAGGAGCCAATTAACCTACCAGCATGTCTTTGGAGTCAATACAGCTAACTCCTGCTGATCAATAAATCAGAGCAAAGGGGATTTTTTTTTTATAAATTATTATATAAAGCAATACTAGACCAATTCTAGTCCATAGCATGCCAATGAGTCTGAAAAACTGCTGGGAAATGTCCATAAACCTACCAAAATGTTTTCTTTTCATTTTTAATAATTTTGAATCTCTCCACTGAGTCTGGCTTCAGCCATTTTAACTGTGGGCAGCTGAAGCTGGTGCCTGTTCACTTCCTGGATTTACACAGACACACACAGAGGCACACGTCCAGCTCTGCAGCTCTTGTTGGCCCTCTTTGACTCATTCCCCCTCCCTTCCTGGCAAACTCTAATGAGAGAGAGCTGTGCATGATGTCAAATGCCTAGGCTTTTTTCCATACAAGAAAGAGGAATATTACTTCCCAAAGTTAAAATAACAAGGGCAGAAGATTTACTAGATGGAAAGATGAAAAAATGACTGAAGTTCCACTTTAACTGTCTTCCAGCTAGTGTCATTAGTACAGTGTACAGTATTATCACTGATCACGGTAATATGTGTCAGCGAGGTCAGTGTCAGTTAGTGACCCTCCCAGTTAGTATCTGTTAGTGCCTACCACCCTGTCAGTTACGCTATAAGTCTCTGATCACCGCCATTACAGTATAGTGTCTATAACTGCTCCAGTATATATATACCATAGTTTATAGTCATGAGTGGTCAATAATGCAGTGTATAAATTGCTAACTGTATAAAGATAATAAAAAAAACTTGCGCTTTGAACAAATAAAGACTGCTGCACTTTAAAGGATTAGTTCATCTTTGTTAACCTTTTTTTTTTTTCCTAAATTCCAGCTCCCCTATGTATCGTACCAATATAGCATTCATGGACTTTTTTTGCAAAAATATCAAAGCTTTCCATAAAATTTACAGACACTTACCTTACTGTCCTCCATCCATGTTTCCAAATGTATCTATTGCTTCTTCCTAGACAGACTTTAGGTCAAGACACAGGAAGGAGTTTAAATGGGAAATCCGCGCTAATGTATAAAATAAATGATAATAATTTAGAGTTAACTATGTGAGGTGCTGCAAAACTAGGAAAACCATCCAAAATAGATATAATTAAAAGAAATTGTGCAACCCTATGTGATAATGAATAATAATTTCTTAAGAGAGTATATACTTATAAATTATAAATATGTGCTACTTATAGGGCATACATAAGCAGTGAACTCAATACAGACGTGAAAACATCGAAAATCAAACATCATAAAAATGTAAATTCTAAATAAAACATAAATAAACAAAAAATTGTTTCCACCATAAAAAGTGCAAAAAATTTTTTCTTGTGTGTGTGTGTGTGTATATATATATAAATAACAGAAGTCCAGAAATTCGGATTGAAAAATTAAGTTCCGAAGAGTAGAATAGATACTTCCACCAAGTGTATAAAAAGAGATAACGTTCTGTGTCACGCCACACTCTGAATGTATCGACTCTTACCAGAGATGTAAATATACTTGGTTTTAGACACAGGGAACGTAGCGGCCAAAAAGCCACGGTATGTAAGAGAGTTGGAGTGTCACTACATCCTCAGATGTTCCGTTGGGCTCATGGTAGCCATCGTTTTGGTGATTGGTGGATCAACTATGTTATTGGCTATACGACTCCTTAAGTTAGACACTCCTCTGTAAACGACTTGTGGCTGCTCAGGGAGAGCTTTGGCGATTGTATCTCTTTTTTAGCAAATTAATTGTCCTTTGTGCTCTTTCATCCATTTCAGCCCCTGAAGGATTAGCCCCTTTATAACCAGAGCATTTTTTTGCGATTCGGCACTGCATCACCTTAACTGACAATTGTGCGGTCGTGCAACGTTTTACCCAAATAGAGCTTTTCTTTTGGTGGTATTTGATCACAATTTTGAGCGACAATTTTGAAAAAAAACCCAATATTTTTTACTTTGTGCTACAATACATATCCATAAAGAAAAATGATTCATCAGTTTAGGCTGATATGTAGTCTTCCTCATATGCTTGGTAAAAAAAAAAAATCGCAATAAGCGTATATTGATTGGTTTGCGCAAAAGTTATAACGTTTGCAAACTATGAGAATTGATTTATGGAATTTTTTATTTTTTTTTACTAGTAATGGCGGTGATCTGCGATTTATAGTGGGACTGGGATATTGCAGCGGACAGATCAGACACTTTTGACACTTTTTTTGGGCCACTGACATTTATACAGCGACCAGTGCTATAAATAGCCTCTGATTACTGTATAAATGTCACTGGCAGGGAAGGGGTTAACACTAGGGGGCGATCAAGGGTTGAATGTGTTCCCTGCCAGTGTGTTCTAACTGTGTGGGGGCTGGGCTGACTGAGGGAGGAGAGTGATCATTGCTCCCATATACTGGGAGCATACAATCACTCTCCTCTCCCCTGTCAGAACGGGGATCCGCTTGTTTACATTCACGGATCCACTTTCTGTCACTGCGGGGGAGCGATCGCGGGTGGCTGGTGGACATTGAGTTGGCTCCCCCGCCAGCATGTGAGCGCGGCCCCGGCGGCGCATGCGTGCCCACAATACTCGCTCCTGCACCTGCCATCAGGTGACAGCGATTCGCCCAGGAGAGACATGTTGCCTCCGTCAAGCCACAGCGGGCAGTCAGCAACTGGTTAACAAGCAATATTGGATAGTTACTATATGTATTTAGTCTTGTAAGTGATATTTTTTCCTACTCCTATAAAAAACATACAGCATACTAGAAAAATAAGCAGTTTGGGGGCAGATAGTTCACCTAAGTGCTGAAAAAACTCTCAGTGACAGATTGCCATGGTGCAAGCTGCCAGAGAACAGTACAGCACATGCAAGAGAGATTTTCACAAAGAAATTTTCATCAAAAGCAAAACCTGGCAGAGGTTCAAGTGACCACCACGTGTGAGGACAAATATATCAAAAGAACGACCTTCTGAGACAGAAAAGCAAGATTCAAAGCAAACTGAACAAAGAACACACATTACCAGTTACTAAAGTCAAGTCAATGGGATCGTAGACCACACAATAACTGTAAATGTTTAATATAAGTCTAGGGCTTACCAAGACTTACGGATGAAGACTGAAAGAAAATCTTTGTTTACAGATCAGGAAAAAAATGAAAGCTTACAGTAATAAAGGTTTTGGTTCCATAAAAAGTGACTGCATTAGAGGACAAAATAGTCATGTGTGCTGGTGGAATTATTCAGATTAAATCATTAAAGAACAATTCCTGGTGTGGATTAGTGGTTCAGCTTGGACCAATGTAACTATATACAGTATATATGACACATGTGGGATCCCTCTAGAAAATGAAATCACTGTAGTTGACCCCACTATTCCAGTGGTCTCCACTAAATTCTGGGTCTTGTACCGTGCAACAGCCCTGCTGACTTGTGAACACAATAGGCCGGCCATTTGGCATGGCATGATTAAGAGATCACTCTGAATTTTCTCAATGAATACAAAGCATTCTATGGTGGTAGAGAACATGATATCACCTTCCACCTCTTCCATTTAACGAATGCTTTGCATTCATTGAGAAACGAAGCAGCAGTCTCTGAATACCACCCATACCAAGCAGCTGACCCCTCAAATGCAGCAGGGCAGCTGCTCGGCACAGGATCTGAAAGCTAGTAGGTATCTCTCTACTAGCAGTGCCTACCACTGTGATTTTGAGCTGCTAGAGCAGGGTTAGTAAATTAAAATTCAAGGAGGTCCGATAATGTACGTATGTCTATCAAAAAATGAGAATTGTACCGTTTTCAAAGCATTTCAACAGTATTTATCCCCCATCAGAGTTCTTCTTTACATCAGGTGTCTCCATCAGAATGCCCCATAAATCAGGTGTCCCCACCAGAGTTCTTCTTTACATCAGGTGTGCCCTTCAGTGTGCCTCCATAAATCAGGTGTGCCCTTCAGTGTGCCTTAATAGATTAGGTGTGTCCTTCAGTGTGCCTCCATAGATCAGGTGTGCCCATCAGTGTGCTCCCATATATAGGGTATCCCCATCAGCGTGCACCCTTAGATCAGGTATCGTTATCAGTATGCCCACATACAACAGGGGTCCCAATCAGAGTGCCCATACTTAAATTATAGTTGTGAACCATCAAAGTGCACATTTAGATTGGTAGAGCCCATCTAAGTAAACCTTGTACCTGATGGGTATGTCTCTGTAGCCAGGCGGGTAGGGGGCGAGAGCAGGAGCTTGAAGAAGCATGCTGTAAGGGGCAAGAGCTGGGTGGAGAAACCTGCTGAACAGGACCGTGTGCACAAGTGATGTCATTGGTTTCTAGGGTGCCAGCAGTCCTAGCAACCAATGACATTGCTGTGGTGCTCTAGCGCTGCAGACTGGCGGGCTAATGGTCCAGACTGGAGTGTCACTTGGTTCGGGTCTCCCATTTAATGAAGGCTTTTCTAGAGGGAACCCATAGGTATAGTATATGAATAGTTAGAGCTGGACCAATGTAACCATGTAAAAATATCCATACCTGGAGTTCTTAATTGCTAAAAATCTATGAAGGTGGTGGCTTTTAAAGGCATGCAGCTTTGATTAAAATAATACTCGGTGATCTTGCCATAAAGGAACTTGTTCTGCCATTTCTTATGAGGTGACAACTCTCTCTCCCTGCTTGCTTTCCTGGGTTGTGACCCTGTCAGATGCACTTCCAGTGGACAAGGTAAATAGACTGTGCACTCTAAGTGCATTTGCTCCAGAGCTTAGTAAATGAGGTAAAGCTTCACTTTGCAAAGAATACCCAATCATGTGCATGGAAAATAAAAAAGAAACCACATTTTTTCTTGCACATGACTGGATTATGGAAGTCAGCAGAGCTTCTGCTCATTTACTTAGGTCTGGAGCAACTGCTCATGCAGAATGCAACTGCAGAGTGCACAGTCTATTTGCCTTTAGTAAATCAACCCCTAAAAGTGATCATTCCAATACTCTCTTTTCACAGGCACGTTCTGCAATTTTCACCATTACAAAGCCAAAGAAATACCATGGAGCCATGTTTGACATTCTAACTTTAACCACTTCCCGCCCAGCGACGTCATATGACATCACAGACTTTAAGTTGGGATAGCTGAATGATGCCTGCAGCTACAGGCATCATTCAAATATCTCCTTTTAGCTCCGGCGATTCCCTGCACCATAAGCACATCAGCTGCTTGATCGTTCTTACAGGCAGCAGGAGGGGACGTCACCCTCCCGCCACACTCCGGTGCTTCTCCCTGCTCGCCTGTACAATCGGCGAGAGGGAGAAGCAATCGGCCCTTTCCGGAAGCTTACCATAGAGCATCCGGTGGGCCAGACGTACGATCTTTCGGAGGCCGGGTGCAATGTTGTGACGTCACACCCGACCTCTGCATTTGAAAAAATGCCTCTGCTTCAGCTGGGAAGCATGGATTTTTTTTTTTTTTTTTCAGGCTTCCCAGCCTAGAGGCGAGATGTGGGGACTTATTGAACCCAGATCTCACTGTAAAGAGGACCTGTCATGCAGTATTCCTATTACAAGGAAAGTGTACATTCCTTGCAATAAGAATTAAAGTGATCAAAAAAAGTGTCAAAATAGAAAAATAAGAGTAAAATAAACAAAAAAAAAAATGTAAAGCTTGCGCGCAGAAGCGAACGCTTGCGTAAGTCGCGCCCACATATGTAAACAACGTTCAAACCACACATGCAAGGTATCACCGCAAACGTTAGAGCAAGAGCAATAATTCTAGTGCTAGACCTCCTTTGTAACTCTAAACAGGTAACCTATAAAACATTTTAAAGCGTCCCCTATGGGGATTTTTAAGTACCGAAGTTGAGCGCCATTCCACGAGTATGCGCAATTTCAAAGCATGACATGTATTCTAATTACTCGGCGTAACATCATCTTTCACATTATGCAAAAAAATTGGGCTAACTTTACTGTTTTGTTTTTTTTTCAGTGCATGAAACATTGGGGGTTTTTTTTTCCGTGTGAGATAAAAAGTTGCAGCAACCTCTATTTTATTCCCTAGGGTCTCTGCTAAAAAAAATATATATCTATGTATAATGTTTGGGGGTTCTGAGTAATTTTCTAGCAAAAAAATGTGGATTTTTACATGTAGGAGCGAAGTGTCAGAATTGGCCCGGTAGGGAAGTGGTTAAATAGGCTGTAGATCAGCAATACACATGATAAAAAGAATTTTAAAAAATTAATTTGTTTTCTTCAAAAAAAAAATTTGCACTTGTTTATGATAGAGTGCTTTAGCAAACTAAATGCCGTCCAGTTAGAATTTCGATTTATTTTGAGACAAATTGTGAGTAAATACAAAAACACTTTGATGATCAAAAACACATACTGAAGACTGGTCTCCATATAGCCTCTGTGTCCTATACCTTATTTATAATTTCTTACAATCTCTGCCGCCTGTTGTGAGCAGCCTATGGTGTGCTCAACTGTTGAGGTATCCTTTTACCCTTTGTGTATTTGAATAACCTGCCTGTTTCAGGCCTATATGTTGCTTTACTACCTATAATGAACATTTTCACAATGCCATTTCCAACCAGACCAATAGCAGGGTTCCGGATAGAATGTACAGTGCCCAGGAAAATGCATTTCAAAAAAGGTGAGAGCGTTCATTCCGATCTCTTTCACACCCCCCGTACCGGGGCCCCGCCATGCTTACCGGGCTCCGCTTGCCCATCGGCGGGCCCGGGATGTCCATGGCGGGTGCTGGTATGTAGAGGGGAAGGAGAAGAGTGGATACATATCCGCTCTCCTCCCCTTCTTGCAGTGACCTGGAAAGCGACGTCTCTGACGTTACTTCCGGATCATGTTCTCGGTGTCCCCGGCTAGCTCAGCCGGGAAATAATGTTTTGCAATGTGATCTGCATTGCAAATAAATTAAGCGGTGTACAGGGGAGACGTGCAGGGTCTTTTAGACCCTGCATGTCTCAGTAAAGAGAACATGTCACATAAAAATCATCACATAGGGGACTTTTTGTCCCCTATTTGATGAAAAAAAAAAAAGTTAAGCAAAAAAAATAGTTACACCCAAGTGCATAAAATCACCCCCAAAATTTTTTTTGAGGCCCCCCCACCCCCACATATACACAAGCACGAACGTAAACGCATGCGTTGGGGTGCCTACGTGTGAAAACGTTGATTGCAATACACGTTACATATCACTGCGCATGCCAGTGAGAGAGCAATAATTTTAACACAAGACCTACTCCGTAACACTAAACTGATACCTATAGGGAGCTTCTGAAGCGTTGTCCTATAGAAAATATATGGTACTGAAGTTTGACGCCATCTCACGTGGCGCACAAAAATTTAAGGTTAGGCATGTCTATTTACTGGGTGCAACCTCATCTTTTATATTTTACCAAAAAGGTGGGTGTTTTTTACAGAATTTTGCATTTCCTAGACTTTTGCGATAATATCATGTGACATAAAAAAATTGGAACTACCACTATTTTATTCTCTAACATGTCTGCTTTCAGAAAATATATATTGTTTGGGGGTTTTGTTTAATTTTAAGGCCAAAAATGATTTTTTGTAAACGTGTGCAAAAAACGGCTCTGGCAGCGAAAGGGATAATGAGTGAAATAAGTATTTGGCCCCTTCGCAAAACATGACTTCGTACTTGGTGGCAAAACCCTTGTTGGCATTCACTGAGGTCAGACGTTTCTTGTAGTTGGCCATCAGGTTTGCAGACATCTCAGGAGGGATTTTTTTCCCACTCCCTTATTATTAAAGTTTCAATGCTGACGTTTGGTAACTCAAACCTTCAGCTCCCTCCACATATTCTCTATGGGAGGTCTGGAGACTGGCTAGGCCTCTCCAGGACCTTAATGTGCTTCTTCTTGAGCCACTCCTTTGTTGCCTTAGCCGTGTGTTTTGGGTCATTGTCATTGAAATACCCATCCACGAGCCATTTTCAATGCCCTGGCTAAGGGAAGGAGGTTCTCACCCCAGATTTTATAGTATATGGCCCTGTCCATCGTCCCTTTGATGCAGTGAAGTTGTCCTGTCCTCTTAGCAGAAAAACACCATCAAAGCATAATGTTTCCACCTCCATGTTTGACTGTGGGGATGGTGTTCTTGGGGTCATAGGCAGCATTCCTCCTCCTCCAAACACGACAAGTTGAGTTTATGCCAAAGAGCTCGATTTTGGTCTCATCTGACCATAACACTTTCACCTAGTTTGCCGCTGAATCATTCAAATGTTCATTGGCAAACTTCAGACATGTCTGTAGATGTACTCTTTTGAGCTGGTGGACCTTGCGGGTGCTGCAGGATTTCAGTCCTTCACGGCGTAGTGTGTTACCAATTGTTTTTTGTGACTATGGTCCCAACTGCCTTGAGATCACTGATAAGATTCTACTATGTAGTTCTGGGCTGATTCCTAACCATTATGATCATTGAAGCTCCACGAGGTGAGACCTTGCATGGAGCCCCAGACCGAGGGAAATTGACAGTTATTTTGTGTTTCTTCCATTTGCAAACAATCGCACCAACTGTTGTCACCCTCTCACCAAGTTGCTTGCCGATTGTCTTGTAGCCCATTATAGCCTTATGTAGGTCTGCAATCTTGTCCCTGACATCCTTGGACAGCCCTTTGGTCTTGGCCATGGTGAAGAGATTGGAATCTGATTGAGTGCTTCTGTGGACAGCTGTTTAAACAGGTAATGATATATAAAGATTGCACTGATGTGCAATAGGACAAGAGCAGTTTGTTTTGGGGGACTGCTCACCATGAGATGTCAGCCCCATCACCCTATATTAGGATATTAGCAAGATTACCCCCCTTTTTAATTACTCTTTTCGCAGAATATAACACGCTTTCTCCTGATGAGTGACCCCAAAAGTCACGAAACACATAGAGCCACCACTGTCGTGTTTTCTGCTACTACTATGCGCTATTCTATCAACTTATTATACGATATATCGGGGGTACCACCCTTAGGAACTTCAGAATATGGGCCATGCAGCGTGTTACTGTTTATTTTACTGTGTACATGTATATGAAATTGATGGATGGAACCTGTATCATGTATTGTATTGAATTTTTACCTATAATCATGTTCTACCTTATTGGATCACGTATGTGACCATTTATATGTTTAACTGATGATTACTGCATAAATAAATTAATTTGCTACCTCAATCGACCTATATCCATCAATATTACATTCAGACCACCACATCCTTCACTCAAAGTCCCACCCTCTTCTCCTATTGCACATCAGTGCAATCTTTATGTATCATATTCAGGGATGGAAGCCAGAGCCTTACCAGGCTATCTCCAAGCTTCAATTAAAGTCCCACCCCTTGTTCCCCGACCCTTTCCTCATAAACTATTAGGGATGGAAGGTTGCGGTGTTGTCTAATTGGTTTAATTAGTTTATCACTCATGTCTGCCTCCTTTTGGTCCTATTAAGAATTGATCCAACCTACCCTTCATCATTATGCTTGATATAATTTAATCCTCAATATCTCTTATTATAATTTTTGCCAGTCTCCCGCGGTTGTTTGCTGTTTGTGTGACTGTGGGTGGCCGGGGTCCGGGTCTCGTTGTGCCCGGGGGCTGTGACGCGCACTGCGGGCTCCCTCCCCATTGGGAGGAGGCGGGGCTCTGTCATTGCGCGTCAACATCACGCCATCCTGCCACATGCACGGCGCCCCCTGTGACGTTGCGAGGCGTGCGGGATCCACCATTCTCGTGGACAGCATGGGAGGTTGTGAGGCCTTGCTGTGCGCGGTTTCCGGCGCACGGGTGCCTCCTCTTCCCGCAGCCCACGTGTGTGACGTTGGTGGCTTGCAGTGGTGGCGGCGCCTATATATGGGCGCCACCTGGGGCGGATTGATCACCGGGAATTGAGCACCAGCAACACATGAGCACACTTCACTTTATGCTACATTCAGGTAACATGTTATTGTACCTTTTAACCCCACGATTGTGTGGTTCTTCTGTTGCTGTTATCTCATTACTTCATTCACTCTGGTCAGCCTATATCTACCAGCAATTTCCATTTCTCTCCACTGCACCTCATCATCCCTCCTCTCCCCCTTCCCCTATCCGCAACACTGTCTCCTACATGCTGCTTCTCCTATCTTTTTCACCACCCTGGTAGTCCACCCAACCCCCCCCCCCTTGACTGGTTTTTCTCACTCCCCCCACTGCACTCACTCTTTTCCTCCACTATCAATTGCTCAGTTGATCATTTACATGAACTCTCCCTATTACAGACCACACACTTCACTGTTTGGCTTTATTGGCCTCATCCCGGTACCCGATCACGCTCTGGTGGTTTGTCCGTATGGGTTGCCGCTGCCCTGCTTGCCGCCATAGCCCCCGACCATGATGTTCCCGGATAGCCCCTTACCTCTGATGCCGCACAACTGGCTTGCAACCTGTGTGAATGTATATATACATTTTTATTCAGTTTGTTTTGGGGACTGCTCACCATGAGATGTCAGCCCCATCACCCTATATTAGGATATTAGCAAGATTACCCCCCTTTTTAATTACTCTTTTCGCAGAATATAACACGCTTGCTCCTGATGAGTGACCCCAAAAGTCACGAAACGCGTAGAGCCACCACTGTCGTGTTTTCTGCTACTACTATGCGCTATGCTATCAACTTATTATACGATATATCGGGGGTACCACCCTTAGGAACTTCAGAATATGGGCCATGCAGCGTGTTACTGTTTATTTTACTGTGTACATGTATATGAAATTGATGGATGGGGAACCTGTATCATGTATTGTATGAATTTTTACCTATAATCATGTTCTACCTTATTGGATCACGTATGTGACCATTTATATGTTTAACTGATGATTACTGCATAAATAAATTAATTTACTACCTCAATCGACCTATATCCATCAATATTACATTCAGACCACCACATCCTTCACTCAAAGTCCCACCCTCTTGTCCTATTGCACATCAGTGCAATCTTTATGTATCATATTCAGGGATGGAAGCCAGAGCCTTACCAGGCTATCTCCAAGCTTCAATTAAAGTCCCACCCCTTGTTCCCCGACCCTTTCCTCATAAACAGGTAACAAGCCGAGATTAGGCGCACTCCCTTTAAGAGAGTGCGCCTAATCTCAGCTTGTTACCTGTATAGAAGACACCTGAGAGCCAGAAATCTTGCTGATTGCTAGGGGATCAAATACTTATTTCCGGGGCTTTTTTTAGCAGAGAAAAGGTGTAGGAACTCATCCCCCTCCCTAGGCCACACCTGTCTCCGCCCCCTACTCACCGCTATAACTGTCCCTTGTCTCCACCCCTAAACACCTCCTAGCACCACCCCTTTAGAGAACAGGTATAATGTAAGACAAAGCACGACAATTCCCGGTCGCCATGGCAAACAGAAATCGCTTCCTGGCGAGCGGCACCCGATCCTTCTCTTCCCCTTACTAACCGCGTCTCTGTAGAGCCATTCTCTGCCTGAGGCTAGCTGACAGCTATGATGTCACATCCTGGGGCGGGGCATCACATCATAGCCCCGCCCCAGGATGTGACATCATAAAGAGTGGGGGCTCAGGATGACGTCAGCGGGTGGCCCCACCCCATACCTATATAAGGCAACTGCGCAGCACGGACCCGGCATTCGAATGGGAGAGAGTCAACATCTCCAGAAAAGAAGAGGGAGAAGCCAGCCGAGGACACAGCGGCAAAAGAGTAGAAGATCCCTCAGAAGACAGAAACTCCGCAGAAGACCCCTCAGAAGACCCTGCAAAAGAGATGCAGAAAGAAGACGACAGAGAGGGAGAAGAGCGGGGAGAAGACGCCGGAGCTGACTTAATAAAATATTTTAAAAAGCCGAGTAGTGTGTTTTTTTTGTACACTATTTTTTCAGGTGAATGGGTACCCCATACTCATTCACATAGGGTGGGGGGGCCAGCATCTGGGGGCCCCCCTGTTAAAGGGGGCTTCCAGATTCTGATAAGCCCCCACCCGCAGACCCGGACCACCAACGGCCAGGGTTGTCGAGAAGATGCTCTTGTCCCCATCTACATGCCGCAGAGCCCCCCTACCCCAAAGCACCCATACTCCCCATGTTGAAGGCATGCGGCCTGGTACAATCCAGGAGGGGGGGGGGGGGCTCGCTCGTCCCCATCTCCTTTCCTGTCCTGCCAGGCTGCATGCTCGGATAAGGGTCTAGTATAGATTTTGGGGGGCCCTACGCTGTTTTTTCGGCGTGGGGGTTCCTCTTAAAATCCATGCCAGATCGAAGGGCCTGGTACCTCTTGCGGGGGGGGGGCCCGCATGCAAATTTTTGCGGGGGTTGCCCTTCAAGATCCTCAGCACGCAAAACGCGCTGCAAGTCAGATCATCATGATCCAACTTCTCGTGCGACTTCTATTCAAATCAATGGGCTCCCATAGGGAACCATTGATTTTGAATAGAATGCCTGACAAGGCTTAATGCTGTGTATACTACGTTAAGCCACGTTATAGCCACGTCAAAAACGCCATAACGCTGCAGCTTCGGAACGCGCTGATCCCGCGTTCTAGTTACAGCTCGCCGACGCCCTCTAAAGCTCAAAAACGGCAGCGTTTTTAAGGGGCCATTGAATAACATGAAGAGCTGTAAAAAAAACGCTCAAAAACGTGGCTGTAAAAAACATGCCTGTGTGTATGAGGCCTAAAAGCGGAGTTCCACCCAAAAGTGGAATGTCCGCTGGTTGGATTCCTCCCCCCAGGTGTCCCCACTTTCGAGGGGGAGGGGGAAGAGAACACCTGTCTTTAGACAGGTGTCCTTTTCCAAACATCTGGGAGCTCGGGCCTGGAGCCATCTGGCCAATAGCAGAGTGCAGCGGAGCCTCTCGCATGTGCAGTAAGGTGCCCGGCCTGAAGCTGTAATACCACACGTCCGGGTTCCCTTACCCGCAAAGGATGCAGCTGCACCCGACCCCCGATCCGAAGATAGGCGGCGGGTGCCGACATCACTGGACTCCAGGACAGGTAAGTGTCCTATTATTAAAAGTCAGCAGCTACAGTATGTGTAGCTGCTGACTTTTAATTTTTTTTTTTTTTCCAGGTGGACCTCCGCTTTAAAGACAACCTTTTTTGACATTTGTTGCTTACAAGTAAAAATCCAGTATTTTTTGCTAGAAAATTACTTAAAACCCCCAATCATTATATATTTTTTGTTAGCAGAGACCCTATAGAATAAAATAGATGTTGTTACAATATTTTATGTTGCATTGTATTTGCGCAGCAGTCTTTCAAATGCAATATTTTTTGGAAAAAATACACTTTAATGAACTAAAAAAATACACAGTAACGTAAGCCCTTTTTTTTGTATAATATGAAAGATGACGTTACACTGCGAGAATCGTGATCTTTATTCTAAGCAACAAAATTGTGATTTTCGTTTTAGCCAGATATGTGCAGCTCTACTGTGTGCTGTGAGGTGGAGCAGGATATGCAGAAGAGTCTTTTTCTATGGTTGAGTTTCATGGTGACCGGAAACCCACCAGAGCAATGAAAAGTTACTCTGGGGACACACACATGTAGGCAGGAAGCAGCTGCAAAGAGGCAGCAGAAGATCAGTAGCACTGGAATACTTCTTTAACCTTTTTTTTGTATTTTATGTAAAGTGTCACAAACGCTTCATTTAGATGTGCAGTTGGGTGGTAAAAATGTGCAGTAGAGACATGTTTTTGCCACCCACCAACGGCCACCCTTAAGCTGCATTAGGCAGCAGATGAGGGCGTTTTACATGCCGCAGTGACCATGCATTTAGCGTAAAAAGGAGTTTCCCCATAACAGGTTTTTAGTGTCACTCTTTCTTGCCACACTATAACCCTGATGTAATGGTGTGACAGGCTGCTCTGCTGTAAGTTAGGGTTAGGGGGGTGCAAATTACTTGCCTTACCCTGGGCGCTGACAACCCCACGCTACGCTAATAAAAAACTGGCTCCTAACTTTTTTAGCTGGCTCCTAGAATCAAAGCAAATTTGTCAAGCCCTGATGTAAGGGCTATACAAGTAATTTGTTAATAAAATAATGTAGTAAAATGCAAAAAAACATGAGAAATATCCACCACTTACCAAAGTAAGCTCAGAGGCGCTTCCAGATGATTTCAACCATCCCATATCCCTTAAAGGGCTCCATTCCCAGCTCAGAGACCGACCCATTCCCGGCTCAGAGACCGACCCATTCCCGGCTCAGAGACCGACCCATTCCCGGCTCAGAGACCGACCCATTCCCGGCTCAGAGACCGACCCATTCCCGGCTCAGAGACTGACCCATTCCCGGCTCAGAGACCGCCCCACTCCCGGCTCAGAGACCGCCCCACTCCCGGCTCAGAGACCGCCCCACTCCCGGCTCAGAGACCGCCCCACTCCCGGCTCAGAGACCGCCCCATTCCCGGCTCAGAGACCGCCCCATTCCCAGCTCAGACCGCCCCATTCCCAGCCCCCTAACCGGCTCAGGGACAGCCCCCTAACCGGCTCAGGGACAGCCCCATATCCCGCTCAGGGACACTCACAGACCCACATCCAAGCACAACCATAGCAACAAAGCCCAATCCTGCTTGAATAATTTACCAACAAAGGCTGCACAGCTTCTCTGCAATTATGCTTCACATGTCGTGCGCACGCTCTCTCTCCCCACACCGCTCCGAGAGCGGCTGTCGCTGAAAGTGTGCAGTGAGAGGCAGAGTGCAGATGATATCACTCCACTCACCACTGTCTCAGGCAGGCCGCAGCCAGAACTATATGCCATTGCCGTCTTTTGCGGCCGCCCTGCTTCACACTCACATTCAGACTCACTAAACATGCCTGACAGAGGTGCCGGAATGGTGTTTATTTCACTCATTGAAATGCAAATCAATTTATAACCTTTTTGAAATGCATTTTTCTGGATTTGTTTGTTATTCTGTCTCACACTCTTAAAATAAACCTCCCATTAAAATTATAGACTGATAATTTCTTTGTCAGTGGGTAAACAAACAAAATCAGCAGATCAATTACTTTTTTCCCCTCACTATATACTTTTTATTCTCTGAGATAATCTAAGTTGTATAATTTTTTTTATGAACTAAGTTGTCCTGGTGATGAAGATGACTCCATAGATGGATAGACAGAGAGAGAGGATGTTCTGAAATCTTGGGATAGTATTTGGAGAAATTACTTGCTTTTGTTATCTCTGCTTGAGGAGGATTATTTCAACTGTACAGATTTAGATCATGCTGGTTAAGCTGCAGTTAGCGATACTGCCAAATATGATTTTTAATCAAAAGCAGGTTTATTGAGAAATAGAAAAAAGAACATTGTACATGGTACAGTTCGTCAGCAGCACAGATAAGACATGTACAAAATTAATGTGGTTACAAATATGCAATGTCTCAGGTACAGAGTTGCATATCAGCATTTTGGAATGTAGGCTTGATGCGGTTTACATTTCTTGCGAATCCTAGGCACATCTCCATTTACAGCCCCATGGTGAGCGCTACATTTCGTAGCCCTGGTAGGGTTAACCACAGGTCTCCCCCCTCTGACATCCATCTATTCCATACTTTAGAGAACTTTAAGGGGGACATCCTCTATGCACATATATCAGATTTTTATAGGGGAGGGTACTATTCACTTCTTGTTTCCACTGCTGTACTGTAGGAGGCATTGCCTGCATCCAGCCACTCGCTGAGTTCCCTCGCACTAAACAGCGTCTCGTAAGAATGTGGCAAGGGATCTGTCTATCTCTGAGTCCGGTTGGAGACCCAGTAAGCACAACTTGGGGTCAAGGACCGCTGGGGAGCCCATCACATCATGTAGGAATTGGATTATTACATGTATCCAATAGTCTTGGATTCGTGGACACGTCCAGATAAGATGGATAAAGGAGCCCCTATCCGCATTGGACACAGGATACTGCGCGTGGGTTGGAAGTGGGAGAGTTGTGGTGGTGTGAGATACGCTTGGTGGACTATGTATATTTGTGTCTATCTGATACTTTGAGTGATGTTAGTTTAACATTGGCAAGGATATCCTGCCAGTCATCGTCCTCTATGGCCCCTATTGCAGCCTCCCATCTAGTTTTATCTTTATAGGCCAGGGCCGAGGACTGGGGAAGTTGTAGGATTGAGTACAACATAGAAATGAATTTGGCAGGCTCAGCACCGAGGATAACATCGATGATGGGGGATATCTAGAGAAATTGTTGCACTCCGTAATTGGGTATTCACTGCGTGCCGGAGTTGAAAGAACCTGAACAGGAGGCAATTGGGAAGTGAGACTTCTTCCTTGAGGACTTGAAAGGTTTTGGGTCCCGCTTCGATCAGAACATGGTGTATGTACAGTATGCCCCTAGAGATCCAGACAGTGGGGTCCGGGATAGTAAGTAGTTCTGGGAGTTGATTGTTATACCATAGGGGAGTGTGGGAGTGGATTTGTGGGACATTTAACTTGCGCAGGGCAGGTGCTATATCTTCTGATAGTGTGCCTGCATACTGTCGTTGAAGCGGGCTTGGCCTCGCACTGGCCTCTCTCTAATGATGGTCTGTAGCGGGGTGTATGCGGGATGGTCAGTTTGGTGGTTCAACATATTTTGATATTTCTGGGCTTCTTGCTTGGTATATTAGTAGAGGTGGGATAGTTGAGAAGCAATGTAGTAGTCACGGAAATCAGGGAGAGCAATGCCTCCTAGAGTAGTGGGGTTTTTAAGAGTGTTCCAGGATAGGTTATGCCTTCCATGGCCCCAAACTAAGGAGTTTAAAATAGAATCTAGTATCTTAAAAAAACGGAGGGGGCTATAGAGTGGAGCATGCCATAGGAGATACAGAATCTTAGGCAGCTGTATCATTTTAATAAGATTACTCCTGCCCGATACTCCCAAAGGCAGCCTGGCCCATATTTGTATTTTGGTTTTAACTAGGGTGACAAGGGGTTCCAGATTGAGGGAGAAGTAATCTTTGAGATGTCTAGTGGTGTAGACCCCCAGATACTTAAGGAGTGCCACTCTCGGTAGGGGGTGGGTGAAGGATTGTAAGGGGAAGGGAAACTGATCTATAGGGAGGATGTGAGACTTGGTCCAATTGATCCGCAGTCCCGAGTGTTGGCCTATGGTTTCTATGACTTGTAGCACTGACTGCAGCGATGGTCCAGGGTCTGCAAAGTATAAGATGGTATCATCAGCATACAATCTGATCTCCTCTATTGTGTCTCCTAGGCGTAGTTCTCTAATATCTGGGTGCGCCCGGATAGCCAGCGACATAGGCTAGGCCACCAAGGCATACAGTAGGGGAAAGTGTACACCCTTTTTTGGTACCCCTCTCCAGAGGGAAGTGGTCAGACATCCAACCGTTAACAAGAACTCTGGCCCTAGGGGACTGGTACAGCTATGTTATCCATCTGATAAAATTGGGGCCAAACCCATATCTCCTCAGGCATTTTACTGAATTGAATGCCTTGGCGGCATCCAAGGCCACTATCACCCTAGTGCCAGAGTTCTCATGCGGCGCCTGTAGGTTCATGAAGAGGCGGCATATATTTATGGCCGTATTCTTCCCAGGCATAAAGGTCGTCTGGTCAGGGTGTATCAGAGATAGGATAACTCTGTTTAGTCGGGATACTAGAATTTTAGCTAGAATTTTCACATCTACCTGGAGTAGTGAAATGGGGCAATAGGAGTCTGGATATGTAGGGTCCTTTCCAGGTTTGGGGACAACTATAATTTGGGCTTCTTGCATGGAAGATGGGAGGGCACCTGAATCGAATATGTGTTTGTAATAGGGCCTGTAGTTTAGGAATCAGTATCTCTGAATATTTGGCATAGAATTCGACTGGCAATCCATCAGCCCCCGGGGCTTTAGATTTAGCCATATGCAAAAGTTGAGCTGTACTTTAAGGTTAGTTAGGCTGTCATGTGTAGGATGTTGGGCAAATTCCTCTTCTAGCTCATGGAGTTTATCCATGGAGAGTTGCATTAGCGTGCCAGAGGAGCTTTTTAGCCTATTGATCCTAATTGTGAGGGTCATACGCGCATGGAGTTTGAACGTCTCCCACCCCTCCCCAACCGGGGCAGAGTTTCGGTTTGGGGCAAAGAAGAATTTAAACTCCTCAGTTATGATGTCATGGTCGTTCAATGCCAAGAGCCAGTAAGGGTTTAATCTCCAGGAGCGGAGGGGGGGGGCAAGCATCGCTAGCGTCACCCAGTAGGGAGCATGGTCGGATAATATCTTGGGTGCAAAGCCGGCCTCTAGGAGTTTGGGCAAAAGGGGCTTGGATATAAATATAAAATTGATCCGGGACATGGTCCTGTGACTTGCCAAGTAGCAGGAGTAGGCTCTAGTATCTGGCTGCAGGTGTCTCCATGAGTCCACCAATGCAAAATCTGTCAGTATTTTGTATAATCTAGTATGGGACGGAGGGGTCTGTGACAAATCACGTGATCCGACCCAATCCAGAGCCGGGATCATTGTCATATTGAAATCCCCCATCCACACAGCCGGGACCGTCGGGTACAGGGACATGTAGGCAAAGCCCTCATTAATGACTTCCGAGCTGTACGGGGGAGGGGGGGGGCCACATGCCAGAATTAAGACAGGGGTGCCTTGAATATTAACATTCATAAAAACATATCTTCCATACCGGTCCGACTGGAGTGCATTAATTTCAAAGGGCATAGATTTGGCAATCAAAAGAGAGACCCCCTTGGATTGATGTGTGTGTGTTGCATGGTATAGCCACCCTATCCAGGGTCTTCTCAAGGCAGCCTGCAGATGGCCTGTTATGTGGGTTTCCACCAACGCTATGATGTCGGCTTTTTGAGATTTAGATACGGGAAACTTTAATTACGTGAGGTCAGCCTGGCCATACCTTCTATACAAAAATACTTACAATTATAAGTTCCGTGGGGACAGAATTAAGACCGTACAC
>BLSH010537781.1:483967-494608 GCA_018402905.1 Glandirana rugosa | reverse complement strand
CACCAACGCTATGATGTCGGCTTTTTGAGATTTCAAATATTTGAGGATAGCTGTCTGTTTAACCTTATCCCGTAGTCCTCTGACATTCCACATCATAAGTTTAACACTAGCCAATGGGGGGGCAGGATATCTTGGAGATGTGGGTTCAGTCGGACCGGCATGTCTGAGATTACATGACTTTTCCTAACACACCAGTAAGTTAAGGATATTAGAGCATTCTTATAGCCAATCCGAATGTCACTGCTAACAATAAGAAGATCATTTCTCAAATATTGTGAATGTATGGGCGCTCAACAGGAGCACCATCTAATTCTCCCAGCTCCACGCCGCCCAAACATGGCGTGAGCATTTGCTTCCCAAACATAGGTGTAAAAACAGTCATCCAGCAGAAGGTACTTTCTGGAATCAACAACCTTTGGTGGATGTCGGGGCCTCCCAGACGGGGAAGCCGACCATACCCATAGTAGATTAGACGAAAAAGTGGAAATAAGAAAATAAAAGGAAAAAACATAAACAGTGCTAAGGGGGCAAATTTTTCACTGCACAGTGCGTGGAAGGACAGCCACATATAGTCCGCTCCTCACTGAGGGTGGTGGATAGAGACTGCTCTCATAGATAAGTGAGGAGGTTTGTAAAGGGGTAGCACTTGTATTTTGTCCTCTGGACCAGTCCATATATGCACTGCAGGGGTTTTCAGGATATTCTCAGCTACATGTCCATTTCCATTTAACCTGTCCAAGTCCCCTCTGCAGTGTCAGGATTGTCACAGGGTGGTCTGGAGCAGGGGTAAGGTCACTTACGTTACGTTGTGGCGTCCGGCCATTCATGAGGGTTACCCGTGGTTATCCAGCCACGAGGAGGCCCTGTCTGAGTCATCAAAGAATTGTACGCGGCCTTCAACCTCGACTCGGAGACGCACGGGGAACAACATGGCGTACTTCACATTTTGCGCGTGGGGTCTCCTCTTCACTTCCTGGAACTTCCCGGGATCTCTGCCTTTGGACCTTCCCAGAGAAATCGGGGAAAACAGCCAGATGGGTGTTGCTGTAGGGGATATTTCCCTTCTCTCTGGTGAGGCGTAGGATCCTATCTCAGTCACGTAAGTTGAGAAATTTTGCTATAAATGTGCGTGGCAGAGCACCGACAGGTGGGAGACGTGCAGGAATGTGGTGTGCCCGATCCACCGCAAACATGGCCATAATTTTTGATCAGCAGTTCCTCCAAGAAGCCGGCTGGGTCAGAGCCCTCCGCCTTTTCAGGGAGACCCACAAATCTGAGGTTGCCTGCCAAATATGATTTAAAGTTCTTTACAAACTTTTCGCATATTGTAGTGTAACAACCTGGAAAAACATTTAATCAGAATTTTTACCATTTGATTTACGCAACATACACTATATTATCAAAAGTATTGGGACACCTACCTTTACACACACATGATCTTTAGAAGCATCCCAGTCTTAGTCCATAGGGTTAAATATTGGTCCACCCTTTGCAGCTATAACAGCTTCACTGCTTCTGGGAAGTCTGTCAACATGGTTTAGGAGTGTGTCTATGGGAATGTTTGACCAGTCTTCCAGAAGCATATTTGTGAGGCCAGGCACTGATGTTTCGCAGTTTCCGCTCTAAGTAACCCCAAAGGTTTTCTATCAGGTTGAGGTCAGGACTCTGTGCAGGCTCATCCATGTCTTTATGGACCTTGCTTTGTGCACTGGTACGCATTCATGTTGGAACAGGAAGGGGCCATCCCCATACTGTTCAGAGCATGATATTGTCCAAAATGTCTTGTTATGCTGACGCCTTAAGATTTCCCTTCACTGGAACTAAGGGGCCAAGGCCAGCCCCACACCATAATCCACCCTCCACCAAAGGATTTAGACCAGTGCACAAAGCAAGGTCCATAAAGCCACGATTAGATTGGAAGCTCAATGGGGGTAGGGACTAATGTGAATGTACAGTATGTACAGCATTTCGTAAATTGTCAGTGCACTATAAATACCTGTAAGAAATTAATGGAATCTTAAGTAGATTTGGATGTGTTTCTTACAATTGTTGAAATAAATACCATTTTTGGGGGTGAACTCAGGCCTTTAGACTGGAGCATAGAGTTTGTATGGAATCTTGGCAGGGAATGCTTTGCATGCAGTTTTTGCAGTCAGATCAGCCTATCATATACTGAGCATAGCCAGCTGGAAGATATTACCTCCTGTAGAGTTGAGTACACTGTCTTCCTTGAAAAGAAAGCTGACAAATATTGTGCAATACAAAGTATCAGAACACAATATAGATATTTATGTTTATGGACTGAATATGTTTTAGGTATGCTAAAGGTACAGGTGTAAACAGTTTCCCTTGAACCCTTCCCCTCCCAGCCCCAGCATCCCTTTAATAGGGCCTGTACACCCAAGAGGCAGGAGGGATCAGTGGTCATGTGGCCACTGTCATTGGTTTTCACAGTGGTCACATGACTAGGAGCTGGTCCTGTTGGTGAACGATTGTTAGTGGGGACTAAGGGCAGTCTTTGACAGTGTGGTCTCTATGCTAGAAGTTCACTCTCCGCACAGAAACATCTGCCACCCAACGGCACATATGTCCACCCTTTTGGCTGCCGCACATGCACTATATTACCAAAAACATTGGGACACCTGCCTTTACACGCACATTAACTTTACTGGCATCCCAGTCTTAGTCCATAGGGTTCAATATTGAGTTGGCCCACCCTTTGCAGCTATAACAGCTTCAACTCTTCTGAGAAGGCTGTCCACAAGGTTTAGGAGTGTGCCTATGGGAATGTTTGACCATTCTTCCAGAAGTGCATTTGTGAGGTCAAGCACTGATGTTGGACGAGAAGGCCTGGCTTGCCTCCTCTCTAATTCATCCCAAAGGTGTTGTATCTGGTTGAGGTCAGGACTCTGTGCAGGCCAGTCAAGTTTCTCCACCCTTAACTCGCTCATCCATGTCTTTATGGACCTTGCTGAAGCGCAGTCATGTTGGAACAGGAAGGGGCCATCTCCAAACTGGGAGCATAAAATTGTCCAAAATGCCTTTGTATGCTGACGTCTTAAGAGTTCCCTTCACTGGAACTAGGGGGTCAAGCCCAACCCCTGAAAAACTACCCCACACCATAATCTGCACCAAATGATTTGGACCGGTTCACCAAGCAAAGCCCCGCCCATGTATCCTGGGCTCTGCTTGCCCATCTGCAGATGGGCAAGCGGAGGCCGGGATCAACATAATGGGTGCCGCTGGGTAAAGATGAGGGAGCAGAATGGACACATATCTCCTCCTCCCCACCTTGTTGCTGACCCGGAAAGTGTCGTGTTTGATGTAATTTCCGGGTCCGCCTCTCGGTGTCCCTGCCCAGCATACCCAGGAATGAATGTAATGCAATGTGATCTGCATTGCATTGCATTCAGTGGAGCAAGGTGAGACATTTAGGATCTTTTAGACCCTGAATGTCTCATAAAAGAGAACATGTCAACAAAAAAATAATGTCGTCTAAGTCAGAGTTTCTCAACCTGTGGTACGCGTACCCCTAGAAGTACGTGCACCACGGGCAGGGGGTACACCGGCTGTGTTGGGGGACAGGGTGCCAACGGGTAAAAGGTTTAATGTAGCGGCGGCTTGCTGTATACAGCCTCCGCTACATAGTATTGCAATTGCAGAGCTACCCGCAGCAGAGCGTTACGAGAGTGCCTCACACACTCTTCCCCGACAGGAGCTTCTTGTCAGGATGTCACTGAGGCTGGGAGTGGGGAATGGAAGAGGAGTGCTGCCTCTGCTCGGAGCGTCCTCTGTCATGGACAAGTGAGTGAGCAGAGGCTGATAACACTACAGTCGGTAATGTTATCTGTACTCTGCAGTGCTTAACTTTTTTTTTTTTTTTTTGAAGGGGGGGGGGGGTTAATTAATCTACAATGCATTTGTAATATGCAGCATGGAAGGGGTAAATGTATTGCCATTGGTTACTGATACATTAGTGACCAGTAGCAGTTAATTAACCCTTTTGTGCTGCGTTAGTGGCAGTGTTAATTAATCCTTTTATGATGCAGCATGAAGGGGTTAATAAACACTGACACTGGTGTCACTAATGCAGCACATAGGGGTTTTTGTCACTGATCACTAATGCATCAGTAACCATTGGCAATACATTAACCCCTTACATGCTGCATATTACAAATGTGGCTGTATTTCTGGGTACTGATCAGGCTGCATTGCTGGGCACTGATCAGGCTGCATTGTTGGGCACAGATCAGGCTCCAATGCTGGGCACTGATCAGGCTGCATTGCTGGGCACTGATCAGGCTGCATCGCTGGGCACTGATCGGGCTGCATTTGATGGGCACTGGCAAGGCTGCATTTGATGGGCACTGGCAAGGCTGCATTTGATGGGCACTGATCAGGCTGCATTTGATGGGCACTGGCAAGGCTGCATTTGATGGGCACTGGCAAGGCTGCATTTGATGGGCACTGGCAAGGCTGCAATTGATGGGCACTGGCAAGGCTGCATGTGATGGGCACTGATCAGGCTGCATTTGATGGGCACTGATCAGGCTGCATTTGATGGGCACTGATCAGGCTGCATTTGATGGACACTGGTAAGGCTGCATTTGATGGGCACTGGTAAGGCTGCATTTGATGGGCACTGGTAAGGCTGCATTTGATGGGCACTGGTGAGGCTGCATTTGATGGGCACTGGTGAGGCTGCATTTGATGGGCACTGGTGAGGCTGCATTGATGGGCACTGGTGAGGCTGCATTGATGGGCACTGGTGAGGCTGCATTTGATGATGATTTTGCACACAAACAAAAACCATCACAAACACACACAGAAACCATCACAAACATATTCTGACATTACACACACATAAACCATGACACCCAAGCAATAGAAATTACTTTCTCTAGTCAGGGGTACTTAGGAATTTTTTTAGATATGCAGGGGTACTACACCGTAAAAGGTTGAGGAACACTGCTCTAAGTGATCAAAAAAATGTTTTTAAATAGTTAAAAATTAACTGTACACATTAAACCCCCCCCCCCAAACCCAAAAAAAAGAATTTAGGCCCTCCCCCCCACCTCCACATATACACACATACGAACGTAAACAAATTGCGATACACACTTTAGAGAGAGAGATATATTTCTACCACCAGACCTCCTCCGTAATGCTACTGAGGTTTGACACCATTTCACGGGTGGGCACAAATTTGAGGTTTAACATGTTGGGTATCTGTTTACTCGGTGCAACCTCATCTTTTATATTTTACCAAAAAATGATGTAATTTATTGCGTTTCTGTGCCCTAAATCTTTAGTGTATTTTTATAGACCTTTACAGTAATATTGTGTTACATGTGACACGTGTGCAAAAACGGCAGCAAAATGGTTAAATGCAGTTACAATTGTTAGGGGGGAAAAAAACAAAATTCTGGTAAGTATGTTGAATTATCCTTTATATTGGCTAGTAAAGGGCCGAATGTATTTTGTTGTCAGTCTGACATTGTGAATCTACATACAGGAGGAGAGACTAAAGCTGACCACAGTCGGTGTTGATGGGGGAATCCATCTCTCAGAGCTGTTGTGTTCTCCCAGCAGGGGAGGGACAGGGGAAGTTGCCTTTGCCGGAAGAACACAGTGATTACTGCTAGTGGCTATAATAGCTGCTGGCAATAATCACCTGTAAAATCCGACAGGCTGGTTCCACCCAAGTCAATCGATTGAGAAACTTGGGGATACATTCAGCCTGGCCATACATGGTCCAAATGTCTGCCGATCCCTGCTGAACCAGTTGGGATTCAAACTGTCTATGGCCGACTTAAGGAGGACCTCATTAGTATGCTTCTGCTTCTTTATTGTACAATCATTGGATTAGGGGCAAGGAGGTGACACCATTGTATTCTTTTATGGTAACATAAAATATGATCTCATCCACCCATACTTGCAGCATGGTAGGAATATGTACATTACCAATGAGGCTGAACAGAATCAGTTGTTTTTTCAGGTAAAACAGTTCGTACATATGACTTAACCCAAGTTTAACTTTATTACAATGTTAAAACATCTGCTGGAGTGTGGCTGTGATAGATTGTACTACTATTTTCTGTCTCCAGTTTTAATTAATCTATTCCACCTTTCCCTCATTCTCACATAACTCCTAACATATTTCCTCTGATTTCTACAGGACTATGACTTCCTATATAATGCTGGAGTCTCCAGCGTGTTTGGACCAGGAACCCGAATTCCCAAGGCTGCTGTCCAAGTAATTGATGATATTGAACGAAGCCTGGAAAAACGTCAGCAGTCCCTTTAAAGTAATGGCCTCAAGATATGTCCAATGATTCTGCTGTTTGGTGATCAGTGGGTGGAGTCAGTGACCAGTGGGAGGAGTTACTGATGACATTTTGTCTCCTAGAGAGTTTTGTCAACTTTGATTGACCTGTTTCATGTGACTTTCATGACTTTTCTTATATGCCATCAAATATTTCTGTTTTAATAAGTGCTGAGTGTTAAAAAAAATGTAAAAAATTTGTTAAAATGTAATTTAAAATAAAATAACATTTTTTGTAAGTTGATGACTACATATTACTGGCTTGGAACCAGAAGTAGAAATGTTGGGTTTTCCGTTATACAGGCTAATGTCCAGTTTAGCCACACATTTCTAAACTTAGTTTTTAAAGTTGAAGACTCTATTCTCAAAAAATGTCCCTTCCACCCTATTAAAAACAAATCTGTGTACTTACCAATTTGTAATCTGCTCCTGTCTGGTCCCGTGATCTTGCAGGTCTGGCTCCCCTATGTAAGGCATCTCTCAACAAGGCTGTGAACTCCTGCAGCCCTCCTTTCCCATGCAGTAGCTGCTCACTGACACAGGGGAGCCGTACCTCTTGGACTACGTGACTGGAGCAGAGCGGATTAAGAATAGGTAAGTACACGAGTCATTTTTTTATACTGGGTAGGCAGGATAAGTAGGAGGAGGGAGGAAACATTTTTAACAATAGTTATAGTTTGGCTTTTCTTCCGTTTTAAAGAGGACCTGTATTGTGGAAGCTGTGCCCGATTAAAGGAAAGAAGATCACCATGGACTAATCGCCATTATTGTCTGCAGGCTCCCTGCATCTGATCTTTTCCTCATTACAGACTTACCATGCTTTGTTTTGCATTGTATCTATGCATGGAGACAGCCACCTCGGTAAAAGCAGGGCTTTATTTTCTCACTTCAGAGCTTCCTCCTAATGACTGGTGACCTGATGGTGTAAGAATTAAGAAGCAGCAGACAAGGTGTATAAAGCAGAGGTCTGCAGGAAGACTGAAGCAGACACAGGGTGATCCTTGCACTGTGGGTCATCAGACATAGCTTTCTCTCCAGCAAGGAGAACTGTAAGCAGCAAAGTGATGAATTCACTAAATTTCATTCCAAATCTTGTAGGACTACAGGGAGGGGGAAAAAAGTATTTGATCTGCTGATTTTGTACCTTTGCTCACTGACAAAGAAATGATCAGTCTATAATTTTAATGGAATGTTTATTTTTACAGTGAGCGACAGAATAACTACGAAAAAATCCATAAAACCGCATTTAAAAAAGTTATAAATTGATTTGCATTTTAATGAGTGAAACAAGTATTTGACCCCTTCACAAATCATGACTCAGTAATTGGTGGCAAAAACCCTTGTTGGCAATCACAGAGGTCTTTTTTTTTTTCATTATTGACATTTTTCAATGCAAGAAACAGAAAAAAGAAGTAAATCAGAAAATAACAAATGTTTTCTCTGGATTGCATATATAAAGAAATAGAAAAAGTACAATGAACTTGTAAAAAGCTACATCTGTTAATCTGAGGGCATAGAATGACGCACAGGGGATTATAATAGCTTGTTCCTAATCAAATATCAGTAAGAGCCATCCCCTATCCTGCTCATTATATCAACACATTCGTAATACACAATAATGTAATCTGCATTTCCATGAGAGACTATAAAAGACAATAAAAGGATGAAAAGTAGAGGAAAGGAGAGAAAAATTAACCAGAAATAAAGGGAAGAAGAGGGGAAGAAAAAAAAGAGAGTACACATGCCTTCAGTTTAAATCAGTCAGCTAGGATCATCACTCCTGGGCCCGCCGGCTCCGCCCTATAGGAGGCAGAAAGGGGTCCCTAACAGTTACGGGGAGGGTCTACCTTAAGGTGCCAAGGCTCCCATATTTTGTTGTGGTGATCTACCCTGACTGTTAATCAAGCGGACATAGATTCCATAACCTCCATATCCATAATCCTCGCGTATAGATCCATTAGTGTTGAGGGATTCTTTTTTTTTTTTTTCAGTAGAGGGCTACTAAACATCGAGCTGCCGTTAGGCTATGTATAGTTAGTTTTTTGGTCAGACGGTTTTTTGTAGTTGGCCACCAGGTTTGCACACATCTCAGGAGGAATTTTGTCCCACTCCTCTGCAGATTCTCTCCAAGTCATTAAGGTTTCAAGGCTGACGTTTGGTAACTCAAACCTTCAGCTCCCTCCACATATTTTCTATGGGATTAAGGTATGGAGCAGTGTTTCGCAACCTTTTTGCCTTCGGGGAACCCTTGGCAAAGAGTTTGAGATCTCAGAGAACCCGTGAAAAAAAAAATTCAGAACTACAGCTCACTGGACATTGGATCTGATCAGCGAGCTGTAGATATAACAGCAATAAAGAAACAGTATCAAATAGAATAGATATTGTAAAAACACTTACTTCCTTAATGTGAAACTTAGGCTTGCTTTTTTCTGCACAGATGCTCAATTCTGGGTTGAACTTGAGATAAGCAGGTGTCCCCTTTTAGAGCCCCCTTTCCAGCAGGTGTCCCTTTTAGAGCCCTCTCTTTCCAGCAGGTGTCCCTTTTAGAGCCCCCTTTCCAGCAGGTGTCCCATTTAGAGCCCCCCTTTCCAGCAGGTGTCCATTTTAGAGCCCCCTTTCCAGCAGGTGTCCCACTCAGCCATGTGCTCTGATGGCTCTCTGTCCCTCTTGCACTCTGCACTGCCACAGCTATAAGACTCTTATAGCTGTGGTAATGCAGAGTGCATGGGAAACAGAGAGCCATTGGAGCACATTGCACAGTGCAGGGGGGGGGGAGGCAGAGAGCTGATGACCTTCGGATTGAGCCTCGTGTGTTCATTCCCGGTGAGCACCGCCATATAACATCTCCTCCTTCTTTGGCTCCCGTTCCCGCTCTCTCCACTCCTCCCCTGCTCCGCCCCCTAAGCTGAAACTACAGAGATACCATTGGGTATCCATGTGCGCTGAGTGTCAGTGACTCAGCACGCATTAAGGATGAGATTGGTGGTATACTTCCGCCATAATTCCGTGGAACCCCTGGGGACTTCCCGTGGATCCCCAGTTGAGAAAAATTGGTCTGGAGACTGGCTAGGCCACTCCAGGACCTTAATGTCCTTCTTCTTGAGTCACTCTTTTGTTGCCTTGGCCGTGTGTTTGTTTTGGGTCATTGTCATGCTGGAATACCCATCCACAACCCATTTTCAATGCCCTGGCTGAGGGAAGGAGGTTCTCACCCAAGATTTGACGGTACATGACCCCGTCCATCTTCCCCTTGATGCAGTGAAGTTGTCCTGTCCCCTTAGCAGAAAAACACCCCCAAAGCATTATGTTTCCACCTCCATGTTTGACGGTGGGGATTGTGTTCTTGAGGTCATGGGCAGCGCAGCATTCCTCCTCCAAACATGGCGAATTGAGTTGATGCCAAAGAACTTGATTTTGGTCTCATCTGACTACAACACTTTCAACCAATTCTCCTCTGAATCATTCAGATGTTCATTAGCAAACTTCAGACAGGCCTGTACATGTGCTTTCATGAGCAGGGGGACCTTGCGGGCGCTGCAAATTTCAGTCCTTCACGGCATAGTGTGTTACCAATTGTGTTCTTGGTGGCTATGGTCCCCGCTGCCTTGAGATCATTGACAAGATTCTCCCATGTAGTTCTGGGCTGATTCTTCACCATTCTCATGATCATTGAAACTCCACGAGATGAGATCTTGCATGGAGCCCCAGACTGATAGAGATTGACAGTTATTTTGTGTTTTTTCCATTTGCAAATAATCGCATCAACTGTTAACACCCTCACCAAGCTGCTTGGCGATGGTCTTGTAGCCAATTCCAGCCTTATGTAGGTCCACAGTCTTGTCCCCGAAATCCTTGGGACAGCTCTATGGTCTTGGCCATGGTGGATAGATTGGAATCTGATTGATTGATTGATTTGATTGATTCTGTGGATAGGTGTATTTTATACAGGTAACAAGCTGAAATTAGGAGCAATCCCTTTAACTGGTTCCCGACCGCGCGCCGTCTTTTCACGGCGGCAGTCGGGGAGCCCTGCGCGAATCGCCGTAAATAAGCGGCGATTCGCATTTGGCCACCAGGGGGCGCATTGTACCCGTACTCTCTAGATTGACTAGGGTCACTGTCCCTAGTCATCTAGAGAGTACGGGGTGACTGTCCCGCCCCTTGGCCGCCAAGGGGCAAGAAAAGGGACATCGGTGAGTAGCGCCGAGCGGCCGCCTGTAGCCCAGGCGGGCTCGGCGCCCGTGTGAGGGGTCCTCACGCCGCCCACGCGCGCGGGGGACCACCGGTTTACGCTTAGCGGCGAATAAATGCCGCTA
>BLSH010537781.1:473506-483957 GCA_018402905.1 Glandirana rugosa | reverse complement strand
AACCCCTTCACTGCCAATGTCATTTATACAGTAATCAGTGGACATTCAAATTTCTGATCGCTGAATAAATGTCATTGGTCCCAAAAAAGTGTCAAAATGTTCCGACATGTCCGCCCCAATATTGCATTACCGCTAAAAATCGCAGATCGTCGCAATTACTAGTAAAAAAAAAAAAAAACAGAAATGAATTCTCATCATCCGTAAACGCGGCCACTTTTGCGCAAACCAATCAATAAACGCCGATTGCGATTTTTTTTATCGCAAATATGAGGAATTATATAAATCGTCCAAAAACGGTGAAAAAAAATGTTTTTTTATATTTTTCTTTTGGATTTGAATTTTAGCAAAAAGTAAGAAATTTGGGTTTTTTTGCAAAATGGTCGCTCTTCTTTTGTTTATAGCGGCGATAAGAAATGACGCAGAGGCGATCAAATACCACCAAAAGAAAGCTCTATTTGTGTGAAAAAAAGGACGCAAATTTTGTTTGGGTGCAACGTCGCACGACCGCGCAATTGTCAGTTAAAGCGACGCAGCGCCGAACTGCAAAAAGTGCTCTGGTCCTAAAGTGCAAAATTCTTCCGGGGCTGAAGTGGTTGAGAGTGCTCCTAATCTCAGCTCGTTACCTGTATAGAAGACAGCGACACCTGAGAGCCAGAAATCTTACTGATTAATAGGGGATCAAATACTTTTTTCACTCATTAAAATGCAAATCAATTTATAACTTATTTGAAATGCATTTTCTGGATTTTTTTGTTATTCTGTCTCTCACTGTTGAAATAAACCTACCATTAAAATTAGACTGATCATTTCTTTGTCAGTGGGCAAACGTACAAAATCAGCAGATCAAATACTTTTTTCCCTCACTGTAGCAGCCAGAGGCAACAGTGCCTTTAGATCTCACACTGCAGATTAACAGCTATACGACTTTAGACATAGGAGAGCATTGCTATTTTTCAAAAGAAATTTAACACAAAAGGCTACTGCTTTGGATTGATTAACATTTATTTCTAAAAGTTCAGTTCCACTTTAAAGTGGATGTAAACCCGAAAAAAAAATGTATTTAATAATTCTGCCTGGTAGAGTATAGCATGTTATGCCATCTGTGCCTAGTCTTGCCACAAAGAGTTAATCCAACTGTGAGTAATGAGCTTATTTTTTTTCACAAAGAGAATGTACGACTAACGGAAATACACAGTCGATCCGCCCCTTGCTCTGTGAGTGACAAGCAATTTACTTATCTCCTTCACACAGCAGAGAAAGTTTTACACTCCCTCCCTCCTCAATCTCTCAGTATAGAGGTGGGTGGGGAGGCTTGTGACATCACAACTCCACCCACCAAACTCCAGCAAACACAGACACCCTCTGATTTCAGAGTTTTACAAAGCTGCTTGTGCTTACAGGAAGGCCATTTGCAAGGTAGGTATAGATGCAGGAGGCTTGCATGTATATATACATTAATACTGTGTCATTAGTTTATACTGGGTGGGTGGTGGGTTTACATCCACGTTAATATACAGCACTCATTTAGCCAAATGCAGACCTGATAGATAGGAATTTATGTCCCTGAAGTCCAAGTAAAATTTGCGGTGAACTACACAAAAACGAACAATAGATCTTGAGTATACTGATGGATGATGTCTGTTGACCATTAAAAACGAACAGCTTGGTGAGGCCATTATCACAGTGTGGGCAACGATTGTTCAGTGTTAATAAACACTCAAGGTAAAGTAATTTCTTTTTATTGTCGCTCAATGTAATTCCATTTACTGAAAACATGCTCTCAGGAAAATGTGTTAATTTAAAGGCATTTTGTTTATTTTGCCTTGCTAAGTAATGTGTAGGAACGTGGGAGTTCAGACCTCCCGATGTAACCTATAGCTATAAAGCATCATTGTTCCGAAAGATAACAAAAGCAAGACATGATCAAAACATGGTTCATAAGAGGACTCCTATACTCAGAGAAATATTGTCCTTCCTGGACCTCAAGGACAATGGAACAAGCAAGCAACAGATAAAATTATGAGATTTAGAATGGATTGAAGTCATTGGATTACTTTAACAACAAGGGAGGGAGCAGTTTCAGGAGAAAAGTAATTAAATCAATCAAATGGCAGTGTTCGTATTGCTTTTTGTGACGGGTTCCTTTACAGCTAAACTCCAGTCAACCAGCTATTAAAGAGGAAATCTATATACAGTGGATATAAGAAGTCTACACACCCCTGTTAAAATGTCAGGTTTCTGTGATGTAAAAAAATGAGACATAGATAAACCTTTTCAGAACTTTTTCCACCTTTAATGTGACCTATAAACTAAAATCTTTTAGGTGGAGGGAAGTAAAAATAAAAAACTAAAATAATATGGTTGCATAAGTGCGCACACCCTTAAACTAATACTTTGTTGAAGCACTCTGATTTTATTACAGCACTCAGTCTTTTTTAGGTATGAGTCTATCGGCATAGCACATCTTGACTTGGCAATATTTGCCCACTCTTCTTTGCAAAAACATTCCAAATCTGTCAGATTGCGAGGGCATCTCCTGTGCACAGTCCTCTTCAGATCACCCCACAGATTTTCAATCGGATTCAGGCCTGGGCTCTGGCTGGGCCATTCCAAAACTTTAATCTTCTGGTGAAGCCAATCTTTTGTTGATTTGGATGTATGCTTTGGGCCGTTGTCATGCTGAAAGATGACTTTCCTCTTCATGTTCAGCTTTCTAGCAGAAGCCTGAAGGTTTTGTGCCAATATTGACTGGTATTTGGAACTGTTCATAATTTCCTCTACCTTGACTAAGGCCCTTGTTCCAGCTGAAGAAAAACAGCTCCAAGGCATGATGCTGCCACTGCCATGCTTCACAGTGGGCATGGTGTTCTTTTGGAGATGTGCAGTGTTATTTTTGTACCATACATCTTTTGGAATTATGGCCAAAAAATTCAACCTTGGTTTCATCAAACCAGAACACATTTTCCCACATGCTTTTGAGAGATTTCAGATGTGTTTTTTCAAAATTCAGCCATGCTTGGATGTCTTTCTTGGTAAGAAAAGGCTTCCATCGTGCCACTCTACCCTATAGCCCAGACATATGAAGAATACAGGAGACTGTTGTCACATGTACCACACAGCCAGTACTTGCCAGATATTCCTGCAGCTCCTTTAATGTTGCTGTAGGCATCTTGGCAGCCTCCCTGACCAGTTTTCTTCTCGTCTTTCCATCAATTTTGGAGGAACATGCAGTTCTTGGTAATATTACTGTTGTGCCATATTTTCTCCTCTTGATGATTACGGTCTTCACTTAATGGTCTCTATGAAAGAGGTAGTGTCCTCTTTTTAGGCATTTAATGACAAGCTGGCAGGTTTAGAGCCATCCACCCCTGGTACTAGGTCTGGGACCCTGAAGTCTTTAGTGTCAGCTAGATCTCTACCCCCTTGGTTTTAGAGTCAGTGAGTTCACAGGCGGTCTCTGACCTGGAAGAAGGAGAGATCTCTGTTTCTTCCTCCTCAGATAACAATTCTGAGGTGGAAAAGGGGAAAACGGCAGCCAAATACCTTTTTCCTATTGAGGATATAGACGAACTGTTAAATGCAGTGTATATTTCTGAACACATTGAGATACCACACCAATCTCAGTCGGTTCAGGACAAAATGTATAGGGGCCTTCAGAGTTGCCAGGGCAGGACTTTTCCGGTTCATAGTTCTCTCAAGGGCATGGTGCTGTCCGAGTGGAGGGAACCGGAAAGAAGGTTATTCCAGTCCAGGGGTCACAAAAGGAGGTTCCCCTTCCAGGCGGACATCGAGGAAAAATTCTTTAAGTGTCCTAAACTAGATGCCCCCATGTCACAAGTGTCTAAGAAATCAGTTCTATCATTTGAGGACTCCTGGGTACTCAAAGATCAGATGGATAGGAAGGCAGATGCGCTACTGCGCAAAGCTTGGGATGCATCCGCTTTCTCACTGGGGCCAGCCTTGGCAGCCACGTGTATTGCCCGAAACCTGGATGTGTGGGTACACAGGTTGGACAGCCTGCTCTCCACTAGTACACCAGTAGAGGAGGTCAGGGAATCCCTTCCCTTAATTGCCAAGTCAGTGGCCTTTTTGGCCGACGCAGCAACAGATTCAGTCAGGTCAGTGGCTAAGACCTCTGCACTGATTAACTGCTCAAGACGAGCAATTTGGTTAAAATCTTGGGAAGGGGATCTTACTTCAAAAAATAAGCTGTACAATATTCCCTTTGAAGGGAAACTTGTGTTCGGCTCTACCTCGGAGAAGGTGCTTGCACGTTCCTCTGAAAAGAGTAAGCAATTCCTGGTGAAAAAGACTAAGCCTCAGGATAGAAAACCCTTTCGTGGTTTTCAAAACAAAAATAACTTCAAAACTAGTGCTCAGCAGACCAAGACGAAGTGGGCGGTTAACAAGGACAAGACTAAGAGTTCCCTCTTTGCTCCTTCAACCCTGGCCAAAAACCCCCAGTGACGCCATGGGAGTAGGGGGCTGACCCATTTCAAAGAAGAATGGACGAAAATCACCCAAAATCCTTTTATTCTAAGGGTCCTTTCACACATACAGTCACATCAAAACGGATGAAGTATCCATCAGTTTTTCATCCGTTTTTCATCAGTGCTCATCAGTTTTTCATCAGTTTTTTCATCAGTGTACATCAGTTTTTCATCAGTTTTTTCATCAGTGGTCATCAGTTTTTCATCAGTTTTTTTTTTACATTCACTACCAATGCAAAAACGGATGAAAAACTGACCGTTCGTCAGTTTACATCCGTTTTTCGTCCGATCCGTTTTTTTGACGGATGAAAAATAGGACTTTCATCCGTTCAAAAAAACGGATGCTGACAGAAACTGATGAAAATAGCTGATCATCAGTTGTCATCAGTTTTTCCATAGAGATGCATTGATGTCCGTTTTTCATCCATCAACGGATGGATGAAAAACGGACAAACGGTCCGTGTGTGTGAAAGGGGCCTAAGGATCATAGAAGAGGGTTATGGGTTGGAGTTCATATGCCTTCCTCCCCGGAGATTTTTTCTCACCAGACTGCCCAGAGACCAAGAGAAAAGAAAAGGCATGTTAGATCTGATTTCCGTTTGGAAAACAGAGGGAGTAATTTCTCCCATACCAGAAGATCAGAAATTTCAGGGCTTCTATTCCCATGTATTTCTGGTCAGGAAGACATCCGGAGGGTTTCGGATGGTTATCAATCTAAGCGCCCTGAACAAATTTCTGGTTTACAGACGGTTCCGGATGGAGAGTATTCACTCTCTCAGGAATCTGTTTTTACAGAGGTGTTTATGATAACCCTGGATATTCAGGATGCTTACCTTCATGTTCCTATATACCATAAACATCAGAAGTTCCTGAGATTTGCTATCCTTATGGACGAGGCCCAGTTCATTGGCAGTTCAGGGCCCTTACTTTTGGTCTCTCGGCAGCGCCGAGGATTTTCACAAAAATCATGGCAGAGGTCATGGCTTTTGTCCAATTGCAAAAAATCACAATCGTCCCGTATCTGGACGACTTTCTGATTTTTGCGGCAGGGGAGGAGAAGCTTTGCCAGGATCTACAGTTCATCTTGAAGACCCTTCAGAACCTGGGTTGGAACATCAAGCCACTGAAATCCGCTATGATTCCCTCCCAGAATCGCCTGTTTTTGGGTTATCTGATAGATTCAGTTGCCCAAAGGATTTTTCTCCCAGAGGAAAAGATATCCAAGATCCTTCAGGCCTCTCTGCGGCAGATCATGCAGCTATTGGGGCTAATGACTGCAGCAATCCCGGGAGTGCCGTGGGCTCAGGGTCATTCCAGGTCCCTTCAGGCGTTCCTTCTACGTAACTGTGATCGCCGGAGGGGTTCCTTGGATCACTTGGTGCCTCTGCCGGGAGACCACTCCCTCGGTCTGTCCTGGTGGGAGCGTCCGGAACATCCGCAGGGAGGGAAGGCCTGGGCACAGCATTCCCCAATAAAGATCACCACGGATGCCAGTCTGTGAGGTTGGGGGGCTCACACAGAGGACTGGCAAGCACAGGGAGCCTGGTGTCCCAATGAAGCAACCCAGTCTTCCAACTTCAGGGAACTCCTAGCAGTAAAGAAGGCAGTGGTGACCATGGAAGCAAGTGTAGGGTCGAGAGACCTATTAATTTGTTCAGACAATGCCATGGCAGTGGCGTATCTGAACAAACAGGGGGGTACTTGCTCGGACAGCTTGCTAGAATTAAGTCAGGAGATACTATCCTGGCCAGAGGGCAAGGTGTCATCGATCAGAGCGGTTCACATCAGTGGATCGACAAATGTGCAGGCAGATTACCTAAGCAGGGTGGATATCAGTCCCAACGATTGGGAACTGAATCAAGAGACCTTCCAGAAAGTCGTTTCAAGGTGGGGGGTCCCACAAGTGGACCTGTTTGCGTCCACTTGCAACAGGAAGCTTCCAGACTTCTTCTCACTAGAGAGAGAGTCGAAGTACTTAGGGACGGATGCTCGCTCTCTCCCTCCCGTGGGATTTTTCCCTGGCCTATGCCTTTCCTCCGTTCCCTCTCTTACCACTTGTGGTATGCAAAATTGTGCAGGAACGAGTGCAAGTGATTTTAATTGCTCCATGGTGGCCCAGGAGGAGTTGGTTCTCCGCCCTGAAGACACTGCCCATAAGGTCACCCTGGCCCCTGCCGGAGAAGAGGGACCTCCTCCATCAGGGACCAGTGATCCATCCAAACCCTCAGACCTTCCGGTTGATGGCCTGGAGACTGAGCGGTGCATCCTGCAGCTAAATGGATGTCCAACAAGGGTGATTGACACGATTCTAGATAGCCATAAGTTAGTTACTAGAAAGATTTATGGTAAGATTTGGAAAACCTTTGTATCCTGGCAAAAGAGTGCGGGCATGGACTCCTTCTCTACCCCTTGTGTGCTGGAATTTTTGCAGAGGGGGGTGGAGAAGGGGCTAGCGGTCAGCACTCTGTGGGTGGAGGTCGCTGCTTTATCTTTATTTTTGCAAAGAAAATTAGCTGAGGATCCTTTGGTTAAAAGGTTCCTTGTAGCCAGATCCAGGCGCACACCCAGGATTTTGAGGCAGATTCCTCCTTGGGATCTGTCGTTACTATTGAATGCTCTTACCAGAGCTCCCTTTGAGCCTTTAAGGGAGATCTCTTTGAAGTTAATTACTTTAAAGATGTTTTTTCTTTTAGCACTTACGTCAGGGAGAAGGATTTCTGATTTGGAATCCCTCTCTTGTAAAGACCCTTACTTAAAGATTTTGGACAACAGGGTAGTGATTAGTCCTGACCCTTTGTACTTACCCAAAGTCGTGTCTAAGTTTCACAGGTCCCAAGAAGTGATACTTCCTACTTTTTGTTCCTCCCCCAAGAATTCAGAGGAGAGATTTTGTTTCTTAGACGTAAAAAGAAGTCTACTACGGTACCTAGAAGTTTCTAGTGAGTTTAGGAAATCTTCCCAACTCCTAATATTATTTAGTGGCCCCAAAAAAGGGACCAAGGCATCCAGAAGTTCTATTGCCAGATGGATTAGGGAATCCATCTGTGTTGCTTATAGGGCATCAGATCAGTCTCCTCCTGCCACAATTAGGGCCCATTCGACCAGATCTCTGGCCACATCATGGGCAGAAAGAGCAGGAGCATCATGGAAAGATATATCCAGAGCTGCTGTCTGGTCCTCCGCTCATGCATTCGTGAGGCATTACAGAGTCCAGATGCTCTCCAACCAGGACCTATCCTTCGGAAGGAAGGTGCTCCAGGCTGTCGTCCCTCCCTAAGGTATAGAATCTTGCTTATCCTCTCAAGTAGCTGTCCTGGAAGATGAGGGGGGAAAACCCCCGTTAGACTTACCGGTAACGGTATTTCCAGGAATCTTCCAGGACAGCGTCCATATTCCCACCCTATTCTTTATTCACTGGTATCCTGATGTATCACCTGGTGGTGGGTTATAGTGAATATTCTAGTGTTTTTTTCCTCTGCCGAGTGCACCATTGGTGGAGGGTTACATGATCTTCAAACAACTGAGGGTCAGAGGAAAGGGAGGGGCTTTTTAAATTGTGTCTGATTTGTGTTTCCTGTAGAAGGCGGAGCCAATCATCTCTCAAGTAGCTGTCCTGGAAGATTCCTGCAAATACCGTTACCGGTAAGTCTAACGGGGGTTTTACCTTAATGCATTTCCCGCATTAAGGTAAAAAACATCCCAGTGCCTGTTTTGCCTACCCCATCCCTGAACACTAACCTGACTCCTGTCACTGTTCCAGCACTGTCTCACTGCAGTACCCCTCCCCTCATTTCCTGGTCACACAGGAGAAAGAGCGGTGGGTGCTGCAGGCTCCTGCTGCTGTCAGTCAAATTGCTGTGAAAAGGAGCAATGGCTTGGCTTACTGGCTCTGTGTGTTTCTATGGATGCACACAGCCTGGTTCGCAGCACACAATAGCCTCTATAGTACCCAGCTTGCTAAGGAGGAGAGAGGAACAGACAGTGGCAGAGGGGGGACTGCCAAAGTGGAGGCAAGGGACCACTCCTGTGCAAGATTGTTACACAGAGTAGGTAAGTATAACATCCATCTGTGATGAAGGGGAATTGTTTGGCCCCCAAAATGCGTTTGGCTGTCTGTTGACCTGCTTGTTGTAACCAGTTAAACAATAAAGGCTTTGGACTCCTAGGGATTTATTCATTTAGCATTCTCTTTGACCTATTACACTCTGTGGCAAAGAAGGAGACCTGATTCTTCCCTGCAGCAGTAAATTAACACAGGTTTTGCCCCACCTCCAGCCTGTGACTGGGAAGTGGTAGGAGAAGCGGCAGACTGATGGCCTTCTCTCTCACTGAGGAAAGATGTGTGTGCTAGAGGAGAGATTTCACTGGGGAAAGATGTGTGTGTTGGAGGAGGGTTCTCCTTGGAGAGACCAATGTGTGTGCTGGAATAAGGGATCTTGAGGAGAGACCAATGTGTGTTGTGGGAGATTAGCTTGTGGGGATCACTTTTCAGAGGAAAGGATTCAGCGTGGAGGTCAGTTTCTTTAAAATCTGGCTGCTTGCCAAGTTAATTATTACAGGTTTGCAAGCTCAAAACACATAAAAAAAAGCAGAAAACAAAACCTCGCCGTCCAGCGCTAAACTAAACAATCAGGTTCCTCTCTATACAGTGTAGGGCTGTCCCCGACACCCACAAAACATAAGAACAGTGCAAACCTTGGTCTTTGAGTCCAAATTAGCACACAGAGCTCACTCAGCTTTCTCCCTCTGAGATCCAGGGTAGTGCTCTCCTCTGCTCTCTTCCTGGTCCATTAAATACAGGTGGAGAGGGATTTGAGTGGACCAGAAAGTCCAGACCAGAACCAGCCCTGCTACCGTGGCTGGCAAAACCCAGGTCGGACTCTTACTAGTCGCCTCAAAATGATCGCGTGCAAGGCGACAAGTATCGCTCGTCCATTACGGCGCCTCGCATAACGTCACAATGTGTATTGGGAAAAGTTCAATGTGTGTGTGTGTGCTGGAGCAGGGATCTCACTGGGGAGAGACCAATGTGTGGTGCCGGAAGTGGGATCTCATTGGAAAAAAAACAAACAATCTGTGTGCTGGAGGTGTGATGTCACTAGAGAGGACCAGGAAGAGGCAGAGGCACCCCCAGTGGTAAAATTAAAATTTTGAATTAGCCATTATCTTAATTGGGAATGTGAAATTGTGCTGCAATACCAAAACTCTGACTGACATTATATTCATTAAGGATGCTGTATCCCAGAGTTCAGCTTTAAAACCAACTCTCTATATCAGTATTTCTCAACTGGAGTTGCACGAGAGGTCCCCTGGGGTTCCACCACGATTTTCCATAGATGAACGTGTAGATCATATCCCCAAAGATCTGACAGGCTGCAGAGGAAAACTGATGTCACTGTCCTGCACCTGCCCCAGGCATCCCTCCCCTCCCATCAATCCCAGGTGCTTGTGTGTGGGTGTAACATCACCCGGGAGGGACAGGGATCGGGCGCGAGGTATGATTGCGATACAGTAGCTTCCCTGAGCTACTCTGCTTAAAATTCACGGTAAACCACTCCAGATCTCAGCATTGTACCCTCGTTTCCTCCTGGCCCCCCTGTACTATATTTTTCTCTCCTGGCCCCCCTCTAGCTGATATAAATATCTGATATCAGTATAGGGGGGCCAGGAGAGAAGTATAGCACAGGGAGGCCAGGAGGGAACTGTACAGGGGGCCCAGGAGGGAAATTTATAGGGCCTATCATTTTCTCTCCAAGCTCCCTGGTACAGTTCCCTCCTGCCCTCCTGTACTGTTCTCTCCTGCCCCCCCCCGTACTATTCTCTCCTGCCCCCTTATCATATCCCCCCGGTCCTCTCTTATCATGTCCCCCCCGTCCTCTTATCATATCCCCCGTCCTCTCTTATCATGCCCCCCCCCGTCCTCTCTTGTCATGTCCTCCCGTCCTCCCTTGACATGGTCCC
>BLSH010537781.1:461938-472904 GCA_018402905.1 Glandirana rugosa | reverse complement strand
CCCCCGTGTACTGTTTTCTGAGCATCTGTGCAAAAAGCGCAATTTCTACATAGGAGGTACGTTTTAATATTTATTCTATTCCTTAATGCTATTACGAAGAATAATTGTTATATCCACAGCTCGCTGATCACACAGATGTTCCATGAGCTATAGATATGAAAATTATTTCAGGGGTTCCCCGAGATCTCAGATTGCCAGGGGTTTCTCAAAGATAAAAAGATTGAAAAACTGATCTATACTGACACTTTTTAAATCTTTCACATCTCATTTTTTACCCCCTCTCCTGTTTGTTGGTTTGGCACATTAGCATTGTTAAACCTGCTTTTCTGAGCAACAACTGACAATGGCTATCCATTTTGTCACAAATTGCTTTTTACATAAAGTAAAGTACATTTTATCTTTTATTCGTAGCTGCAGGTAGTAATGTGAAGTAATCATACAGGCCAAAAAAAGGTAACAAAATAGCCACAGGTAATCGATTGCCATTATGAGATTTAAAAAAAATACAAAAGGTTTTTTTCTAATGATGCTTTTACACTAATTATAATGAAACATGTACACTCTTAGTGCAGGGTCTTTGTTACAGTAATAACTGATCATGGGAATTAGACTGGGGAGAACTGTAACAAGGGGCGATATTTGTGAATAAGTACAGAATGCATGTTCAGCATGCAGAAATGTATAGGTAACTGGTTATATTACAGTCCTAATTAATGTAACAGAGAGCTACAACCTGGATTCTTTTGAAAAAGGTGAGCTTATGTGATGCCAAACAATGTCAACATGGTAGCTCATTTTTTCTCTTTCATTCATTGACGGATGCAGCATCTCTTCATTACGCCTGGGGTTATGCTACCTTTCACTAGGAGTGGACTAGTCAGAACTTCAGTTCAGCAATCAAGTAGCCAGCTGGGTGACAGGCTAGATGATATAGATCCAGGGAGTCTCCCCAGCTCGGCCAACGGACTGAGCCGATCTCTGTCCCGTGCGGGGCGGCCTGCGGGTTAAATGTCCCGCCAGCACACTTAAGACCGGGCGTTCAGGTCTGCTTCACGGGTGTCGCTCGGCCAGCAGCTCCCCCTGTAGGAATAGACAGGGAGGCAGGTCTGTCTCGGGCGGGATACCCGCTCCGCCCGTCTGGATGGGTAAGTACTCCCCCCCGTCCCTGACCAGGGCACGGGGGGCTGGCGGGTTACCCCCCATTCCCTGGGGTGTCTGGCGGTGCTCCCTCCTTTATCCCTATCCTCCCATCCTCCACCCTTATGCCTCGGTCTGCCTGCACTGCGCTGCAAAAGAAAAAACAAATGTTTTTCCTTTTTCTCTATCCCCTGCAGGGCCTTCTGGGGGCCAGTATCGCCGCTGGGGGGGCCCTGGAGGGGTTTCCTACCCCCCCCCCTCCCCTTCCGGTCGCTTCGGAGGCCGCCTTGTGCGGCGGTCGGCGCCTTTTTTCTTTGGTCCGGCCGCCATTTTGCTGAAGCTGGCCGCATGTTTCCATGCGGCTGCCATTTTGCGGGAGTCGCCCGCTCGTTTGGGCCTCTAGTGTGCACAGCGGCCATTTTTGGTTGGTCGGCCATGCATTAAAGGCTATGGCTGGAGGGGTGGGCGGTCCCTGAGCGCTTCCTGGTCCAAAGGCACATGTGAAGACGCTGAGAACGGCAGCAGACGCAGCAGCAACAATGCTATTTGGCGGTTTGTACAGGCAGACTCAGCAGCTTGAGCAGCGCTTCTCCTGGGGCAGGCTGCAAGCTACGGTTCGGTCCTCCTGGGTGTAACTGCAGGGGTCCCTGTCCAGTGTGCCTGGGGTGGGGGGCACCTATTTCCGGTGCCTAGGCCTCTATTGGGTGGCGTGTGTGTCCGGTGTGGGTGGCGCAATCGCGACTGAAGCTAGCGCTTCTGCGACGGGGACCTCCGCTGGGGCTGAGGGTGTGCTGGGACCGGTGGTTCTCTAGCTACTCTGACTCAGGTCCTGGAGTCCTTTATTCCCCGGGCAGAGTTGGGCCATGACCGCAGAGCAGACAAGAGATGACCGCCTCCTCCTTCCCCTTCATCTGGGGATTCGGACCTTGAGGGGGGGTCCACCAGAATGGCGACCCCCCTCGAGTTGTCGGATGGGGAGCTCCGGGATTCCTCTGATGGGGAGGAAAATTTTTCAGGCACCATTGCGCATGAAAAGGCTTTGGTGGGCTCCTTAATCTCATCTATTCGTGAGACGCTAAAGCTGGGGACAGCGGGTGACTCGCAAGAGACGGCTGTGGTCTTTGGATCACATAGGCCGGTTCGCACCCCTAAGGTGTTCCCTTATGTACCTTTCTTTGATCAGTTTGTGTACAAAGAGTGGCAGCGGCCTCAGAGCTCTCTGCCTCTACCAAGACAGTTTGCTGTACGTTATCCTTTTGAGGACAGTATGGCGCAGAAATGGGTCTCCCCCAAGGTAGACCCCCTGTGTCCCGCCTGGGCAAAGCGACCACAATTCCGGTGGAGGGCACGCCGTCTTTTAAGGATCCGGCTGACAGGAGGGCGAGGCAGTTGCCAAGGCCATGTTTGTCTTGACCGGGTCAGCCATGCGACCGGCGCTAGCGTTGGCACTTGTAGCACAAGCTCTGACGGAATGGGCTGTGGTGTTGCATCGTGATTTGAGCGAGGAGCATGTCCCATCTGAAACCATGGAGCTGGCTGAACAGCTCACCCAGGGGCTCAGGTATCTCTGCCATGCGGCCCTGGACATAGCTCCCGTTCTGTCAAAACTGTCCGCCTTCGCAGTAGTGATCAGGCGTGTACTCTGGTTGAAGTGCTGGTCTGGGGACCAGGCGTCGAAGAAGGCGCTTACTGACTTGCCCTTTCAGGGAGGGCTCCTCTTCGGAGCTTCTCTGGATGAGATCATCAAGGATCTCACGGGGGAAAGAGTACCTTTCTCCCCGAGCCTAAGAGGGGTAAAGAGCCTCGTCGCAGGCTGGGCCCCTCGTTTTCTGGTCAGAAAAAGTTTTTTCGTGCCCCCCGTTCGGCGGGCAAGGGTGCTAAGCCCTCCAGGGCTGCTGCAGGAGGTCAGAAGCAACCGTGGCAGCTTAAGCAAGAAAAGTCGGATGGGAAGCCCTCCTCCGCATGATGGGTTGCCCCCTGCCCGACGCTCGGGTGGGGGGGTTGCCTGCTGGAGTTCGCGGAACATTGGACCTCTCGCATTTCAGATCCTTGGGTGTGAGACGTGGTCTCCGCGGGGTACAAGATAGAATTCCGTGCCATGCCTCCAGACAGGTTCTTTGCCTCCAATCTGAGGCTTCTCCCAGGGCGACAGTTGGCCCTGCTGGGGGGCCATGTAGGATCTGCTCTACAAGGGGGTGGTTGTGCCGGTGCCAGCCATGGAACGTTTCCATGGTTTTTACTCCAACCTGTTTGTGGTCCCAAAGAAGGATGGGGTCAGGCCCATCCTGGATCTGAAGGCGCTCAACATTTATGTTCGTGCGCGGAAATTCAGGATGGAGTCAGTCCGCTCTGTGGTAGCGGCCCTTCGCCAGGGAGACTTGCTAGCATCCTTGGATATCAAGGATGCGTATCTGCATGTCCCCATCTGTGCCTCGCACCAACGTTTTCTACATTTCACGGTGGGCAATCACCACTACCAGTTTGTGGCCTTGCCATTCGGCCTGGCCTCGGCCCCCCCGGGTTTTCACCAAGCTCCTGGCCCCGGTGTTGGCTCTATTGCGGCAGAGGGGCATTGCAGTTCTGGCATATCTGGACAACCTGCTTCTGCGGGCAGAGTCGGCCTCAGCTCCGAGGGACAACATAGCCATCACACTGCACACCCTGCAGGAGTTAGGATGGGTGATCAATCGGCCGAAGTCGGTGTTGACTCCACCACACCGTCTGGAGTACCTGGGTTTGACCTTGGACTCGGTCAGGGCAAGAGTTTTTCTTCCTTCAGGAAAACTGCAGACGCTGCAGCAGGCAGTGAAGACTCTTATGTCAGAGAAGTGGCCCTCTCTGAGGTTTTGCATGCGGGTCCTGGGGCTCATGGTGTCCACCTTCGAGGCGGTTCCGTATGCCCAGAGTCATACCCAGTCCCTGCAGCGCTTGATTCTGCTGCGGTGGGCGCCCCATCAGAGTCCAGTCGGACAATGCCACGGCCGTGGCATATGTGAACCATCTGGGCGGAACGAGAAGCTCGGCGGCAGCATTAGAGGCGGCTCACATTCTGCGGAGGGCAGAGCTTCATGCTCTCTCCGCCGTGTACATTCCCGGCATAGAAAATTGGCAAGCGGATTACCTCAGCCGACAGAGGTTGGATCAGGGAGAGTGGTCCCTGCATCCGGATGTGTTCCGACAACTTTGCCAAAAATGGGGCGCTCCAGACATAGATCTGCTGGCGTCCCGGCTCAATCGAAAGGTTCAGACCTTCGTGAGCAGAGCAAGGGATCCGCTGGCGGATGCGGCGGACGCCCTTCTAGCTACGTGGAGCCAGTATCGGCTCATCTATGCTTTTCCCCCTCTCAAGCTGATTCCGCATCTGTTGCGCAGGATAGAGGTGGAGGGAATTCCAACCATTCTGGTGGCTCCAGATTGGCCTCGGCGTCCATGGTACGCTGACGTGGTGTGGATGGTGGTGGATGTTCCCTGGCGTCTCCCGCTTCGTGAGGACCTTCTGTCCCAGGGCCCCATCCTGCACCCTGCTTTACCCTCTCTGGCTTTGACGGCCTGGCTATTGAATCCCAGGTCTTGAGAGATCGGGGGGTCTCCGCTTTGGTGGTTCCCACCATGCTCAAGGCATGCAAGTGCACTTCTAGGAAGATATACCATCGCACCTGGAGAGCGTATATCGCCTGGTGTGAAGGGGGGGTGGAACCTCCGTTCCTTTTCGGTGTCCGGGTGCTAGCTTTTCTTCAGCAAGGCCTGGACCATAAACTGGCGTTGAGCACTATCAAGGGTCAGGTTTCTGCCTTGGCTATCTTTTTTCAGTGTCCTTTGGCGACGCATTCGTTGATTTGCACCTTTATTCAGGGGGTCCGACATGTCGCTCCCCAGGTGCGTACGCCTTTGGCGCCTTGGGACCTCAATCTGGTCCTCTCGGGGGTTTCAGAAGCCTCCCTTTGAAAATATCAGGGAAATTTCCTTACAACTGCTTTCGCAGAAGGTGGCCTTTCTGGTAGCCATCACTTCTGCCAGACGAGTGTCAGAGTTGGCGACTCTGTCGTGTAGGTCTCCGTATCTGGTCCTACATAAGGATAAGGCGGTTTTGCGCCTGTCACCTTCCTTCTTGCCGAAGGTGGTATCTTCTTTTCACATTAACAAGGACATTGTCCTTCCTTCGCTATGTCCGTGCCCGTCCCATCCTAAGGAGGTTGCCTTGCATTCCTTGGATGTGGTTAGGGCTTTGCAGGTGTACCTGGCGACCACGGCCTCTTTTCGGAGGTCAGATGCGCTCTTTGTCGTGGTGGATGGACCACGCAAGGGCTTGGTGGCTTCTTTGGCCACCATTTCTCGATAGATTCGACAGACAGTGACCCGTGCGTATGACTTGCGGGGTCTCGAGCCCCCCTTTCCGGTCACAGCTCACTCTATCAGGGCGATTAGCATTTCCTGGGCTTTCCGACATCAGGCGTAGGTTTCTCAAGTGTGCAGAGTGGCTACATGGTCCTCAGTGCACACCTTTACTAAGTTTTACAAAGTTGATGTTGCAGCATCCTCGGATGCTGCTTTTGGCTGCAAGGTTTTGCAGGCCGCTGTGTGAGGTTCCTCCAATTCTTTGTGGAGAGTTCCCCCATTGGGTGAAGTTTTGTTTTTGCGTTACCCACCCCTCTTTTGACACTGCTTTGGGACGTCCCCAGGCGTAATGAAGAGATGCTGCATCCGTCAATGAACAAAAGGGAAAATAGGATTTTTTAACTCACCTTAAAATCCTTTTCTCTGAGTTCATTGACGGATGCAGCACCCACCCCTTTGTTTGGTTCGAGCTTGCACTGCTTGTTACGGACTGAAGGCTGAACTGGCTGGTGGGGGGTTATACCAAGGAGGACCGCCCCCTGGGAGGGGCTGTGTCTGCTTTTTAGCTGAAGTGAAGTTCTGCCTAGTCCACTCCTAGTGAAAGGTGGCATAACCCCAGACGTAATGAAGAGATGCTGCATCCATCAATGAACTCAGAGAAAAGGATTTTGCGGTGAGTTAAAAAATCCAATTTTTTTTTGCAGCACTTAAAGCGATTGTAAACACTTTTTTTTTTTTTAAAACTGTAAATAACAAACAGGTTTACACTTACTGCAATGGAATTGCACAAAGCTGTTTGGATCCTGTCTAAATTGGCCCAGTATATGAATACGAGTGAGGGACTTAAGATTGCAAGCTCCTTGAGGGCAGGGACTGATGTGAATGTTCAATATATATTTGTAAAGCACTGCATAAATTGATGGTGCTATATAAGTACCTGTAAAAAATAAATAAATAAGAGCAGCCCCCAAACCTCCTGTTTTCGGGTCTCCTGCTGGCGCTCCTGGCGCCTCTTCTTCTCGGTGTGCCACCATAGGAAGCCACTTGCCGTAGTAGCACAATTGCGAGCTCTCTCTCCTGAGCCGAGCTGCCCGTGGCTATGGACACAACACTGCTCAGCCCTGCCTCCCACTCCCTTGTCAAAAGATTTGACTGACATTGGCTCCCGCTGCCTCTGCAAAGGCTGTGCGAGCAGGGAGAAGGGAGAGAGCTGCTGCAGATGGCAAAGCACTGAATCAAATGAGAGCCCAGGTGAGTATGGGGGGCTCAAGTGGTGAGGGGCATACTGCTATTTAAGCATTTTTTACCTTAATGAAAGGAATGTAAAAATTGTCACACAAATACGTGTTGATCCTTCTAGTGAAGTCCACCTCTTGCTGCTTTTTGTGATGGGGTGTGAATGCTGCTTCACTGCCCTTGATTTCAGAGCAGCATTGGCACCTTCATGTAGGCACTGTGTAAGGATAGGGAATGTTTTGCATTAGGCGGATGACACCTCCTCTGTTTGTTCCCCATTAACTCATTGGGTGTCAAGTGTGGGTCACAGGAGGCTACCCCAGGGTAGGTACTTCTGGGCTACCCCAGATGGCAAGGGTCAGTTATTATAACACAGAGATTGCACCTTGCTTTAAGATGTGCTCATCAATGCCAGGACCAGACAAGGGGTGCGGTCATGTGGAAGTCAAACATTAAGGTAGTCCCCCAACTCAGAGATGAGCCACTTATGTGCACTGTTATGTGAAGTTCTACGGGATAGCGACCATATTCCTCACACTTGAACAGGTGCTTGAGTTGCAATAAGAGGGGGACACAGTGTCTAAGCCCACTCCACCAGTCAGCATAACTTGAATGGGTTTCTGCCGGACACACACCATGACCTCAAGCATGTTCACTCAACTCTTGTTCCTCTGTACCCAGTGATCAGGCCATAACTCTCCGTCTTGCTAATCTGCTCCCGGGGACCGACAGAGACTGACTGCTAGGGAGGGAGCCATCACACTGGACCCCCTTGCTACTGAAGAACCTGTCACCTTACCAGCTGGTTACGATTAACCTTTTGTTGCTGTGATGTTACTAGAACCTTTTGGTGAGCTGTAGTAGACTCAGACACTTGTATGTGTGCTAGGACCCCATGTGCACCCCTTGAGTAACTTCATACCAGGCTTTGTGCATTTAACAACTTTTACTTAAAGCTCAGCATGATAAACACAACATGGTAGAACATTCTTTCCCTATCTAACACTAACAGTGGCTACCCCAGGGTACCTGCATAGGTAAAGTCCTTGTGGGTGAAGTCCTTGGCTGGCAAGACTTGATTGGAGAAGTTCATGACTTGGGAGTATTCTGAAGGTTGGTGCTCGGTAGAAGAACTACAAGTCTCAGCATGTCCTGTAAGATTCCTGTTCTTCAGCGTACTGACCCATGCTCTCTTGAGACCCAAACCTCTGCCTTTTTATATGTCACAGGGAAGGAGGCTGGACTCCAAGAGCCTGCAATGCAAAGTTAACCTATGCAGCCAGAGTAGTCTGGCTAACATGAACACAGTAGGCAACCTGGCCTGCCTACAAGTGTATGCTTTACAGTGGGAGGAGGGGACATGGCTCCCACTGTCACTGCTTGTCAATCGGCATCTGGCCACACCTACTCCTACCCACTGCTTTCTGGATTGACCACATTGCCTCTGCTGTTGAAATCCTCCCAGTGTGAGTGCAATGTCTGTGAGGTGGAATGGGTGAGACACAAAAGAGGGAGATTTAGGCTTACCCAGGAAATGAAAATTATTATCTTTTTATTATTTTCTGCTTCTTGCCCCCCCCCCCCCCCCCATTACAGAACCCCATCTTTTACATAGTTACTGAATTTGCTATGTCTTTTACATATTAACTGAATTTGGGACCTGCTGAGACTGTCACTTTTCTTTAGAGATTTTAGATGAACTTTAGAGGGGTCATTCCTTTAATGCCTGGGCAATAACAGGGTTAGTCAAAAAATTAACACAGAAAGAAGAGAAGGGAGAAAACAAAATACTGGCAGCACAAGACTGTCACAATATACTTGTAGTATCCCAGCCTTGGTTAGTCAATGCTGAGATAATTATAGGTGGCCTGGTGCCCTGCAAAAGAGTTGCAACCTTCCTCATCCTGCCAAGGAAGACAGCCATATCCAATCTTTTTTTTCCTAGAGAGACCCTGTTTTGACCCCTTGGTTCCTAGGTTGCCAAAAGTATCACTTTTGCACACATACTTTAAAGAAGAATTCCAGGCATGGTTTACTTTTACATGGTTACATTTGTCTAGCTTGGTATACACTTAGCAGCTGCAGCTAAACAACTTGCATAATAGTTCCTTCTGGCTTGGGATTTAGCAGAATGGAGAGGCGAAGGCAGCGGATCCCTACACGCTTACATTTTGGGATGTTACTGTATTTACTAGCAGAGGGCAAGGGCCTTCCTCTGGATCATTCAGGTAAATTTTTAGCACAATGGTGGTGTGAAAGGAAGAGACTTTATATAGAGGATACATTTTACACAGGATTTCACCTGCTTGCTGTAAGACAGGGGTATTTAATTAAAATTCATAGAGGTCTGATCCATAAAATTTTCTTCCAGCCAAGATCCAAATGAATTGCCTGTTTGCACGATGACTCAGATCCTCTTCTGAAATCACATCTAGTTTTTACATCGGTTTTCTCAGTCCCCCTTTACATCTCAGTTTTCCCTTGACAGTGGTGTCCACATCATCATCCCCTGCCCCCCTTTCACCCTGCCCCCCCAGTAGTGTCCTCTGCCCCCACTTTCACATCCCCCCCACAGCAATGTCCTCTGATTCCATTTCCCATCTCCCCCCCCACAGTGGTCTCATTTACTCCCCCTTACATCACAGCCCCCAACAGCTCTGCCCCCATTCACATTGCAGCGCACCTCATCTGTGCTCCTCTCTTTCACATTACAGCACCCTCAGCTCTGCTCCTCCCATTCACATTGCAGCCCCGTTCAGCTTTGCCCCCCCATAGCCCATTCACATTACAGAACCTCATTTATTCTGTCCCCCCATTCAAATTGTAGCCTCCTCAACTCTGCCCCTTCACTCTCCTACTTTACTCAGGTACACCAAGCAGAGAGCAAGAGGCAGGACAGCTGTGGACAGTGGGAAACACAGCAGCTTTGGATGGAGGGTGGGAGCAGAGGCTGCCAGAGTTTTCAAGTGTCCCAGCTCAACTTTTCAAATGTCCCAGCAGGTGATTGGTTGCTAGGACCGCCCTTCATCCTAGCAACCAATCACCTGCTGGGACAATTGAAGGGTTAACTCTGGCAACTCCCGTCCTCCATCCAAAGCTGCTTTGTCCTCCACTATCTGTCTGGCATTGTCCCGTGGCTGCCTCCTGCTGTGCTATAATGACAATAGTGGTGGTGGCTAAGGTGAAGAATCGGCTCCTAAATGGCGGAACCTCGGCGGTCTGGTTGGGATCCAGCCCGCAGTCTGCCATTAGTGATGCCTGCTGTAAGAGGTAATTATTTATATGAAATAATTCATAATTATCTGGTTTGAAAAAAATATAGTGGGTAAAATAAGTATTGAACACGTTACCATTTTTCTAGGTAAATATATTTCTAAAGGTGCTATTGACATGAAAATTTCACATGTCAGTAACAACCCATGCAATCCATACATACAAAGAAAACCAAAAAAAATAAGTTCAGAAATGAAGTCATGTGTAATAAAATGGAATGATGCAGGGAAAAAGTATTGAACATGGTAACTGAAATGTATTTAATATTTGGTCCAAAATCCTTTGTTGGTAATGACCGTTTCAAGATCCCTCCTGTATGGAGAAACTAGCCGTATGCATTGTTCAGGTGTGATTTTGGCCCATTCTTCCACAGAAACAGTCTTCAAATCTTGAAGGTTCCGTGGACCTCTTCTATGAACTCTGATCTTTAGTTCTTTCTATAGATTTTCTATTGGATTCAAGTCAGGTGATTGGCTGGGCCATTCTAGCAGCTTTAATTTCTTTCTTTGAAACCAATTGAGAGTTTCCTTGGCTTTGTGTTTGGGATAGAAACATAGAAAAGAGATGGCAGAAAAAGACTGAGTAGTCCATCGAGTCTGCCCCTTTTTATTTATTTATTTATTTTTAATTTTTTTTTTTTTTTTTTTTAGACCTCCTTTCTTCCCTCTCCCCTCTGTACTAACTTTGGAAATTTATGTAGTTCCCCCACTTATTCCAAGTCCTCCCGTCAGAAAAGTTATACTTTGGTTTTAGTTCTTGTGCCCCTGTACTGGAGTTTGATTGACCCCCCTTCAAGTTTTGATTAGAATCTTTCATAATAAAATGACTTTCCCACCAACTACTAACCTTATTTGATGGTTGTCTCCAACACTCTGTCAGTTGTCATTTACCGAAGTTTGTACGAACCCTATTTGTATTTAGATATCAGTCTGTTGTTCCAATTACATTTTTTTTTTTTTTTTTTTTTTTTTTAATTTTTATTTAT
>BLSH010537781.1:446789-461710 GCA_018402905.1 Glandirana rugosa | reverse complement strand
ATCAGCAAAGAGACATACATTGCCCAGCAAACCTTTAGTTATATCACTTACATATAGGTTGAATAGAACAGGACCCAATACAGAGCCTTGTGGTACCCCACTAGTGACTGGTCTCTGTTCTGAGTGAACCCCATTTACAACCACACTCTGGGATCTATCCTTTAGCCAACTGCATATCCACTGAACCACCCAAGGGTTAAGTCCCAGCTTGTACAACTTTTGTATCAGATCGTTATGTGGAACTGTATCAAATGCCTTGCTGAAATCAAGATACGCTATGTCCACAGCACCACCCTGGTCCAAAACACTGGTAATATAGTCAAAGAATTCAATCAGATTTGTCTGGCACGATCTGCCCTCAGTAAAGCCACGTTGCTTTGGGTCCAGCAAGCTGTGTATTTTTAGGTGATCAATGATCCTTCTTTTGAGAAGTGATTCCATTACCTTGACTACAATGGATGTTAAACTCACCGGCCTGTAATTGCCAGCTTCTACCTTGCTGCCCTTCTTGTGGATAGGTACAATATTAGCTATCCGCCAGTTATGGGGACTGAGCCCCCCTGCCCCAAAGCACGCATACTCCCCATGTTGAGGGCATGTGGCCTGGTACGGTCCGGGGGGGGGCGCTCGCTTGTCCCCACCCCCTTTCCTGGCCTGCCAGGCTGTGTGCTCGGATAAGGGTCTGGTATGGATTTTGGGGGGGACCCTACGCCGTTTTTTCGTTTCCCTTTAAGACACCTAGCACACAAGTCGCGTCGCAAGTCGGATCATCATGATCCGGCTTCTGGTGCGGCTTCTATTCAAATCAATGGGCTCCCATGGGGAACCATTGATTTTGAATAGAACGCCTGACGAGGCTTAACGCTGTGTATACAATGTTAAGCAATGTTACTGAGCGTTTTGCTGGCTCGGTGTCAAAAACACCATGACGCTGCAGCTTCAGAACGCACTGGTCCCGCGTTCTAGCTACAGCTCACTAACGCCGACGCCCTGTACTGCTCAAAAACGTCAGCGTTTTTAGCAGGCCATTGAATAACATGGAGAGCTGCAAAAAAACGGCCAAAAACGTGGCATTACAAAACGCCCGTGTGTATGAGGCCTTAGAGTTACAAAGGCCTTGAGAGAGCTCTTTGCCTTTACTCATCATGAGATGTTTCTTGTGTGACACCTTGATTATGAGACACATTTTATAGGCAATTAGTTGGGACTGAGCCAGCTGATATTAATTTACACTGACAACGGGCAGGATTGCTTTTTAATTACTGATGATTTCAGCTGGTATCTTGGCTTTCCCTGCCTTTTTGCACCTCCTTTTCTTCATGTGTACAATACTTTTGTCATACCGTGAAATTCTATTTTTTGCGCATAACTTAATTTCTGGACTTATTTGTTTTATCTTTGTATGTATGGATTACTACATGGGTTGTTACCGACATGTGGTGAAAATTTCATGTCAAAAGCACCTTTAGAAATATACAGTATTTACCTAGAAAAATGGTGACGTGTTCAGTACTTATTTTACCTGCTGTATATATTTGTTACAGAACACAAAAAACCTACAGGTTTACAGTTTGCTGTTTTTGTATTTTTTTTTCTCGTTCACATTCATTTTAGGCATAATATAATTAAATAAAGAATTAAATAGACAATAGGATTAAATACAAACATCGACAAGAATGCTGTAGCGGTAGTTTGGATATGTGGATGTATAAAAGAAATTAATAAGAATGAATCCATAAAATTCTGCTGTTTATAGCTTCATGTGTTTGTTCAGTAACAGCTCCATATATGGATAAGCTGGTTTTTCCAGGAATTCCACTGATATACTGGCTACATTTACTGATAAAGGGAAAATCATTTTTTCAGAGAGATGGGAGTAGAGAAATGTCTTTGCTTTGACACCTTCATTCCATGCAAACAATAATACAATAATATACAATAATCTTTTTTATGTTATTAATACCATGGAAATGTTGGTGCCACGGGTACTTCCCCAATGCTTCCACCAATGATTACAGCTAAAACCTGTATTTATTTAGGCAAGCGGATATCTCCCTATGAATGGCAAGAAGAGACATAAGACCACAAAGATCCGAGGGGATCAGCCCCAAAGGACTAAGCAAGTGGTCTCTGGAGCAGCTCAGAGTGTCCACCCAAAAAGAAAAGAAGGAGCTGGGAAAGCCTCTATAGCAGGTTTTCTCAACCAGGGTTCCTTGGAACCCTAGGGTTCCTCCAGAGGTTGCTAGGGGTTCCTTGAGCAATGGTCAATTTTTACCTCTCAGATAAATTCCCAATGATACCATTGATCTTTTTAGCTATCTGTAAGGGGGTAATTCTTTCCAATGACCACAAGTGCAAGGAGCATTCTTCCCATTGGCCATCACACTAATGTGTCATGAGTTGTAGATTTTTAATTTTTAGCAGGGGTTCCCAGAGACCGGAGAATTATTTCAAGGGTTCCTCCATGTTGAAAAGGTTGAGAAAGGCTGTTCTATAGCGTGGTTGGCCCAAGAACGATATATAGTTCAAAAGGTTCAACAATTGAAAGAAAAGTAAACAACTTACATCTGTTGAGGCTGCGGCCACCCTATGGGGTGAAAACACACAGCCTTCCGTAAAACCCCTCTAAAGTACTCACTTTTGTTGCCAGTGGTTTAGACATTAATGGCTGTGAGTTGAGTTATTTTGAGGGGACAGCTAATTTACACTGTTATACAAGCTGTACACTCACTACTTTACATTGTAGCAAAGTGTCATTTCTTCAGTGTTGTCACATGAAAAGATATAATAAAATATTTACAGAAATGTGAAGGGTGTACTGACTTTTGTGGGATACTGTATATACACACCCACCAGCCACTTCATTAAGTACTGCTTGCTGGTACCGGGTTGGACCTCCTTTTACCTTCAGAACTGCCTTAATGCTTCATGGCATAAATTCAACAAGGTGTTGGAAACTTTCCTCAGAGATTTTGATCCATATTGACATGATAGCATCACACAGTAGCTGCAGATTTGTCGGCTGCACATCCATGATGCAAATCTCCCATTCCACCGCATCCCAAAGGTGCTCTATTGGATTGAGATCTGGCGATTGTGGAGGCCATTGGAGTACAGTGACATCATTATCATGTTCAAGAAACCAGTGGTGAGATGATTGGAGCTCTGTGACATGCTGCATTATCCTGCTGGAAGGAGCCATCAGAAGATGGGGACACTGTAGTCATAAAGGGATGGACATGGTCAGCAACAATACTCAGGAAGGTCATGGCATTTAAATGATGCTCAATTGGTACTAAGGGGCCCAAAGTGTGCCAAGAAAATATCCCCCACCACCATTACACCACCACCACCAGCCTGAACCATTGATACAAGACAGGATAGATCCATGCTTTCATGTTGTTTACACCAAATTCTGACCCCACCATCTGAATGTTGCAGATGAAATTGAAACTTATCAGATCAGGAAACGTTTTTCCATTCTTCTATTGCCCAGTTTTGTTGAGCCTGTGCAAATTGTAGCCTCTGTTTCCTGTTCTTAGCTGACAGGAGTGACACCCGGTGTGCTCTTCTGCTGCTGTAGCCCATCTGCTTCAAGGTTCTATGTGCTGTGCATTCAGAAGTAGTATTCCTTGGTTGTAATGAGTGGTTATTTGAGTTACTGTTGCCTTTCTATTGTCTCAAACCAGTTTGCCCATTTTCATGACCTCTGACATTAACAAGGCATTTTTATCCACACAACTGCTGCTCACTGGATATTTTCTCTTTTTTTAGACCATTCTCCTGTACACCCTAGAGGAGATTGTGCGTGAAATTCCCAGTAGATCTTCAAATAGTCAGACCAGCCTGTCTGGCACCAACAACCATGCCACATTCAAAGTCACTTAAATCCCCTTCCGTCCCCATTCTGATGCTCGGTTTGAATTTCAGCAAGTTGTCTTCACCACGTCTAGATGCCTAAATACATTGAGTTGCTGCCATGTGATCGGCCGATTAGTAATTCAACAGACGTACCTAATTAGTATATATATAATATACAGTGCCTTGAAAAAGTATTCATACCCCTTGAAACTTTCCACATTTTGTCATGTCAACCAAAAATTTGGGATTTTATGTGATAGACCAACACAAAGTGGCACATAATTTTGAAGTGGAAGAAAAAGATAAATGGTTTTCACATTTTTTTACAACTAAATATGTGAAAAGTGTGGGGTGCATTTGTATTCAGCCCCCCTGAGTCAGTACTTTGTAGAACCTCATTTCTCTGCAATTACAGCTGCAAGGCTTTTTGGGGAGGTCTCTACCAGCTTTGCACATCTAGAGAAGACATTTTTGCCCATTCTTCTTTGCAAAATAGCTCAAGCTCTGTCGGATTGGATGGAGAGCGTCCGTGAACAGCAATTTTGGATTTAGGTCTGGACTTTGACTGCGCCATTCTAACACATGAATATGCTTTGATCTAAACCATTTCATTGTAGATCTGGCTGTATGTTTAGGGTCGTTGTTCACTGGAAGGTGAAACTCCGCCCCAGTCTCAATTCTTTTGCAGACTCAACTCTGACCACCTTCCCTGTCCCTTCTGAAGAAAAGCATCCCCACAAGATGATGCTGCCACCACCATGTTTCACAGTGGGGGTGGTGTGTTCAGGGTGATGTGCAGTGTTAGTTTTCCGCCACACATAGCGTTTTGCTTTAAGGCCAAAATGTTAAAGAGCACCATCTTTCACACGTTTGCTGTGTCCCCACATGGCTTCTCACAAACTGAAAATGGGACTTCTTATGGCTTTCTTTAAAAAAATACAAACTGTTGTAATTCCTACATCGTTCACCTGATTTGGATGCAAATACCCTCATATTAAAGCTGAAAGTCTGCAGTTAAAGCACATCTTGTTTGTTTCATTTCAAATCCATTGTGGTGGTGTATAGAGCCAAAAAGATTAGAATTGTGTCGAGGTCCCAATATTTATGGACCTGACTACAATTATGGTTGTAACATGACAAAATGTGGAAAATGTCAAGGGGAATGAATTGAATACTTTTTCAAGGCACTGTGTATACATATATATATATATATATATATATATATATATATATACATACAGTACCTCACATTTTTCTAAATATTTTATTTTATCTTTTCATGTGGCAACACTGAAGAAATTACACTTTGCTACAATGTAAAGTAGTGAGTGTAAAGCTTGTATAACAGTGTAAATTTGCTGTCCCCTCAAAATAACTCAACACACAGACATTAATGTCTAAACCACTGGCAACAAAAGTGAGTACACCCCTAAGGGAACATGTCCATATTGGGCCCAATTAGCCATTTTCCCTCCCTGGTGTCATGTGACTCGTTAGTGTTACACGGTCTGATCTGTGAATGGGGAGAAGGTGTGTTAAATTTGGTGTTCTCACTCTCACTCTCTCATACTGGTCACTGGAAGTTCAACATGGCACCTTATGGCAAAGAACTCTCTGAGGATCTGAAAAAAAAGAATTGTTGCTCTACATAAAGATGGCCTAGGCTACAAGAAGATTGCCAAGACCCTAAAACTGTGCTGCAACATGGTGTCCAAGACCATACAGCGGTTTAACAGGACAGGTTCCATTTAGAACAAGCCTCGCCATGGTCGACCAAAGGAGTTGTCTTTGGGAAATAGAGGTATGAGTGCTGCCAGCATTGCTGCAGAGGTTGAAGGGGTGGGGCGGTCAGCTTGTCAGTGCTCAGACCATACACCGCACACTGCATCAAATTGGTCTGCATGGCTGTCGTCTCAGAAGGAAGCCTCTTCTGAAGATGATGCACAAGAAAGCCCGCAAACAATTTGCTGAAGACAAGCAGACTAAGGTCATGGATTACTGGAACCATGCCCATCTGATGAGACCAAGATAAACTTATTTGGTTCAGATGATATCAAGTGTGTGTGGCGGCAACCAGGTGAGGGGTACAAAGACAAGTGTGTCTTGCCTAGAGTCAAGCATGGTGGTGGGAGTGTCATGGTCTGGGGCTGCATGAGTGCTGCCAAAACTGGGGAGCTACAGTTCATTGAGGAAACCATGAATGCCAACATGTACTGTGACATACTGAAGCAGAGCATGATCCCCTCCCTTCAGAGACTGGGCCGCAGGGCAGTATTCCAACATTATAACAACCCCAAACACACCTCCAAGATGACCACTGCCTTGCTAAAGAAGCTAAGGGTAAAGGTGATGGACTGGCCATGCATATCTCCAGACCTAAACCCTATTGAGCATCTGTGGGGTATTCTCAAATGGAAGGTGGAGTGCAAGATCTCTAACATCCACCAGCAGGGAGGAGTGGAAGAGGACTCCAGTGGCAACCTGGTGAACTTCATGCCCAAGAGGGTTAAGACAGTGCTGGAAAAAAATGGTGGCCACACAAAATATTGACACTTTTGGCCCAATTTGGACATTTTCATATAGGGGTGTACTCACTTTTGTTGCCAGCGGTTTAGACATTAATAAGACATCAACACGTGTTGAGTTATTTTTAGGGGACAGCAAATTTACACTGTTATACAAGCTGTACACTCACCACTTTACATTGTAGCAAAGTGTTATTTCTTCTGTGTTGTCACATGAAAAGATATAATAAAATATTTACAAAAATGTGAGGGGTGTACTCACTTTTGTGAGATACTGTATGTGTGTTTATATATATATATATATATATATACATATCCTCTTAGCTGTTTTTATTTATTGTATTCCTTTTTTTTTCTTGTGACAGGGGGCGTGGCTGTGAATGTTATATACATTTACAGGCACTAACAAATGTGAGTGCACTGTTTGTTTTTTCATTTTCAATAAAATAAGTTTTTATGGTTTTATGCAATGTCTCTTTCTGTCTCCTCCTTTCAACCTGTGAGTGGAGTCCTGTAGGTCTTGGGGAGCGGAGGGTCATATCCCATAAACTAACAAGCCTGTTTGACCTTTGTTTTGTTATGAAGGTCCAACTTTTCTGGTGAGTTTATGCTGTCCAGGGGGTGCACATAGGATTCTTGACACCTTTTACAGTGGATGGAGCGCCAGTGAATTTTCTGTTCTGGGTGGAGCAGCGTTTGTGTAACCTTAAAATCTGTCATTATTTGAACTTTTAATTTATGGATGGTGGAATGGACACTGGTTTAATTGCACTGGACTGAATTTGGATTGTTTTTACACGTTTCTCACATTTGTGCATTTGTTCAGTTATTTGTGTAATTAGCACTGTTTTATGTATATTGCACAGCATTTAATCCAACACATGTATGTATATATATATATATATATATATATATATATATTAGTGCTGCCTTATTTTTATTTTAAAGGCGAATGATTTGCTTTAAAGTACACTTTAAGTAAATACAGTGTATATATATAATGGCTTAGATTGATTATTTACAAAACAAGTAAAGGTACCTACATCCCTATATATAATCGAAACAGGGAAATGGAATGGGGCTATGGGATGTTAATGGTACCACAATAGGCTTAGACAGACAAGTTCATTTAACCACCTGCCGACCGCCAACTGCTCGGGCGCTCACTGTGTCCGGGGGGGGGGCAGGGATAGGGTAGGGCTGACTCAATCTCTGCCGCCTACCCACGATACGCCCCCCCCCCCGGGAGTGAAAGAACGGAGGTCCATGCATGTAAACACGGATCTCCGTTCTGTGAGAGGAGGAAGGGCTGTGATCACAGCCTTCCTCTATATGGAAGCTGTGATCACTCCCCTTCCCCTGCCAGTCAAACACTAGAACACGCCCAGGGAACACAGTTAACCGTTAGAGCCCTACCCCCCCCCCCCCCAGGTTAGCCCCTTCACTGCCAATGGCATTTACACAGTAATCAATGCATTTTTATAGCACTGATCGCTGTATAAATGCCAATGGTCCAAAAAAAGTGTCAAAATGGCCCGACATGTCCACCGCAATATCGCAGTACCTCTAAAAATCGCAGATCGCCGCCATTACTAGTAAAAAATAAATAAAAAATAAAAACCCCAGAAATGAATTCTCATCATCCGTAAACGCGGCAACTTTTGCGCAAACCAATCAATAAACGCCGATTGCAATTTTCTTTATCACAAATATGAGGAAGAATTTAAATCGGCCAAAACCGTTGAAAAAAAAAATTTTTTATATATTTTTTTTTGGATTTGTATTTTAGCAAAAAGTAAGAAATTTGGGTTTTTTTGCAAAATTGTCGCTCTTCTTTTGTTTATAGCGGCGATCAGAAATGATGCAGAGGTGATCGAATACCACCAAAAGAAAGCTCTATACGTGGGAAAAAAAGGACGCAAATTTTGTTTGGGTACAACGTTGTACGACCATGCAATTGTCAGTTAAAGCTACGCAGTGCGGAATCGCAAAAAGTGCTCTGGTCCTAAAGTGTGAAATCCTTCTGGGGCTGAAGTGGTTAAAATACAAATATTTATTTTTGATACAAAATTCACAAGAAAATATTAAAAAGTAAAACAGACACACAAACAATGTGTATAACTTATTCCCGTAGGAGCAAAAAATATATACATTCCAATAAACAAAAATAAATAATTATATCATAATCATTATTACTATCATTTCCTAAACAGTTTATCCTCCCATGCTCGCCTGGGGGAACACATTTGGGCCTCAGCATCTAGTTTTTGTGATTTGGTTCTACAGGTGAGTTTTATCGTGCATGCATGCAGTCATATATATATGAACATATACAAACATTACTTGTCTGGCTAACCACCCAAGTATATATATATATATATATATATATATATAAAACATTTTATGCTGCTAAATATATGGTCATTAATTTGTTATTACTTGTAGCTCGGAAAAAGAGTGTGCAAATTCTCCTGAGGAAGTGGTTATACCGCAAAACATGCCGAGAAGCACAGACCACTATCCTGTGAGAATTTAAATCAACCAAAAATGTTTTTTTTCTCCTACGGGAATAAGTTATACACATTGTTTGTGTGTCTGTTTTACTTTTTAATATTTTCTTGTGAATTTTTTATCAAAAATAAATATTTGTATTTTAAATGAACTTGTCTGTGTAAGCTTATTATGGTACCATTAAAATCCCATAGCCCCATTCCGTTTCCCTGTTTCAATAAATACAGTGTATCAATGTGGTCAATATTTCATTCAATGTATTTCAATATTTTTTTCATATGTAAGATCAAGGTGGAAACCATTGATCTGCATATGACATCAGTTAAAGAAACCTTAAAAACTAAAAAAAAAAAAAAGGGGGGAAGTGGGCAGATTCAAACGGAGCAGAGGAAGGTAAAGGCCTTTTTATTTCCTTTTTATTTTGTTCCTGAGACACCCACACAAAAATAGTACCTACCTGTGCCTATTGGGTTCAGGGAGCTGGCAGCATAGCTACAAGTGATCCTCTGTGGGATATAAGGCAGAGAAACAGGAAAATCGGATCATTCTATAGCTAAAATGGCACCGCCGACATTCTCCTCCGCTACGTCACACAACGCTGTGAGAGCCTTAAACGCAAACACACAGGTACTGAACAATTCAGAAGAAGAAGAATGGGGTTCTGTGTGTGGGGAAGATTCCTCTCAGAGTGAACCTATATCCGCAGCAATCTTAAAACAAATTGAAAAATTGCTTCAAAAGGCCTTAAAGTGCACCTCTGACCACATAACCACTAGTCTCACTAAAGAAATTAGCCGGGCCATCGCTTGTCAGAGCTTGAAACACATGTTGATGAAATGGAAAACTATACTGTGAACTATACAGCAGAGATTGAAAATGTCAAAGATGAAAATTGAATGCTGCAGACCCCCTATGAAAACCGAGCAAGACGCTCAAATATGCGTATAAGAGGTATTCCTGAATCTGTGATAGATTTACAGGCCACAATGTGGCACTATTTCAGGAATTACAACCGGCCATTCCAGTCGAACGCATTGAAATGGACAGAGTTCATAGAGCTTTGACCCCAAAAAAACCCGAGGGTCCCCCTCAGAATATCATTGCTAAATTTAATTTTTATCACACAAAGGAACAGCTTCCGTCTGCAGCAAGAGGAAAATAATCTTTATCCTTCCAAGGTCACAATTATCAACTCTTTGCTGACCTGTCACAGTTAACAATCAATAAAGACGGGCATTGAAACCTCTACTTCAAGTACTACAACAAAACCAAATAACCTATCAATGGGGCTTTCCCTTTTCAGTCCGGTTTTCATATCGTGGTTCCAAATATACTTGTCGTTCTGCAATTGAATTACAAAACACCCTTCAAGACATACATCTGATGGATCCATTACAGAATCCAGAAAATTCACGTAGTAGACCTGTTTCATCTCCTGCACACAAGTCGCTTAGCTTAGCAGGGAAGAGTCAACGACAAAGTTCAAATAAAATAGGTCATTTCAGACCCCCAGATCCTTTTGACTCAATGGATTGATAGCCTCAATAGGCTGTAGTCGTTTTGTTTCCCAATGCTTGACAGAATATGCTAACCTATACTGGTTATCCGTTTTATAGCCCCTATCTCTCCTACAATTATTTCTTAATTGTTTCTTAAATGTCTTCTTTTTTTTTCCTCGATATATTAATATTGGGTTTTTGATTTGATTTCCATATACAGTATCTCACAAAAGTGAGTACACCCCTCACATTTTTGTGACAACACTGAAGTGTATAATCACAGTGGGAGTGGGTCTCCGACGGTGTGCATGCACGCCCCATACCAGTAGGTGCAGTATCACGTATATACAGTATCTCACAAAAGTGAGTACACCCTTCACATTTTTGTAAATATTTTATTATATCTTTTCATGTGACAACACTGAAGAAATTACACTTTGCTACAATGTAAAGTAGTCAGTGTACAGCTTGTATAACAGTGTAAATTTGCTGTCCCCTCCAAATAACTCAACACACAGCCATTAATGTCTAAACTGCTGGCAACAAAAGTGAGTACACCCCTAAGTGAAAATGTCCAAATTGGGCCCAAAGTGTAACCCTTTTGGGCATGGAGTTCACCAGAGCTTTACAGGTTGCCACTGGAGTCCTCTTCCACTCCTCCATGACAACATCATGGAGCTGGTGGATGTTAGAGACCTTACATTAGAGGATGCCCCACAGATGCTCAAAATGGTTTAGGTCTGGAGACATGCTTGGTCAGTCCAGCACCTTTACCCTTTAGCTTCTTTAGCAAGACAGTGGTCATCTTGGGGTTGTTATCATGTTGTAATACTGCCCTGATGCCCAGTCTCCGAAGGGAGGGAATTGTGCTCTGCTTCAGTATGTCACAGTACATGTTGGCATTCATGGTTCCCTCAAAGAACTGTAGCTTCCCAGTGCCGGCAGTAATCATGCAGCCCCAGACCATGACACTCCCACCACCATGCTTGACGGTAGGCAAGACACACTTGTCTTTGTACTCCTCACCTAGTTGCAGCCACACATGCTTGACGCCATCTGAACCAAATACATTTATCTTGGTCTCATCAGACCACATGACATGGTTCCAGTAATCCATGTCCTTAGTCTGCTTGTCTTCAGCAAACTCTTTGCAAGCTTTCTTGTGCATCATCTTTAGAAGAGGCTTTCTTCTGGGACGACAGCCTTGCAGTCCAATTTGATGCATTGTGTGGTGTATGGTCTGAGCACTGACAGGGTGACCCCCCCCCCCCACCCCTTCAACCTCTGCAGCAATGCTGGAAGCACTCATACATCTATTTACCAAATACAACCTCTGGATATGATGCTGAGCATGTGCACTCAACTTCTTTGGTCGACCAAGGTGAGGCCTGTTCTGTGTGGAACCTGTCCTATTAAACCGCTGTATGGTCTTGGCCACTGTGCTGCAGCTCAGTTTCAGGGTCTTGGCAATCTTCTTATAGCCTAGGTCATCTTTATGTAGAGCAACAATTCTATTTTTTCAGATCCTCAGAGAGTTCTTTGCCATGAGGTGCCATGTTGAACTTCCAGTGACCAGTATGAGAGAGTGAAAGCTATAACAACAAATTTAACACACCTGCTCCCCATTCACACCTGAGACCTTGTAACACTAATGAGTCACATGACACGGGGGGTGGCTAATTGGGCCCAATTTGGAAAGTTTCACTTAGGGGTGTACTCACTTTTGTTGTCAGCGGTTTAGACATTAATGGCTGCGTGTTGAGTTATTTTGAGGGGCAGCAAATTTACACTGTTATACAAGCTGTACTCTCACTACTTTACATTGTAGCAAAGTGTCATTTCTTCAGTGTTGTCACATGAAAATATAAAATAAAGTATTTACAAAAATGAGAGGGGTGTACTCACATTTGTGAGATACTGTATATATATTTTTTGCTTTTGTTTTGTTTTTTTCATTTTACTAAAGAATGAGGTAGTTTTGCAGATTTTCAGCATATTGTGCTTCAATATTTTTTCTTGATTTTCCAAAAAATTTGTATGCAGTTTCCATAATGTTACTGTTTCTCAAAATGTATATCTATTATATTTCAGTTTGGAATCTTCCTTAATAATCCAGGATTATTAGGATTTATAGTTTTTGTTTGGGTTAATATATCCTGGTTTTATCTCATACCCTTGTAATGATTTGGTAACTGCTTTCCTTATCCTCTGGGATAGTTCCCTGCATTCCCCACTTGCTTCCCTTGGTTATTTCATATTAATAGTGGACAACTGATAGTAGCCAATGTATCCTTGGAGGGTAACTTTTTCTCCCCCCAACGACCAGGTTATATGGACATATATGTTTAACCTAATGTACTTGATATCTATGATCCTTACTTCCCTCATAATCTTACCATTCTCTTTCTTTCTCTTAGGTTTGTCCAAATAGTGCTCAGGACTACCAGATATTATATTTCACAAATTCATAACCCCATGACCTCCTTAAATATATTATCCCTGAATGTACAGGCACTCAAAATTCCACAAAAACGCACCAAGGCTTTCCGCTCCTTTTCTACTAGGAAGGCGCACGTTTTATGCCTTCAAGAAACACATTTTACAAATCAACCCACTCCTAAATTCTTAATGCATTATATCCACAGGCATTTACAGCCTCCACTGCAACCAAACAGCACGGTGTACTTATTGCCTTCCATCACAATACGCCTTTCACAACTTTAAAAGAGATTAAGGACCCAGAGGGTAGATACTTGATCCTTACAGGTCATTTAGTGTATTCTGCTGTTACAATAGTATCCTATTATGCCCCTAATAAAAGACCCAAATCATTCCTTTCACATCTTTTGCACAAAATAGGCACAGTAATTATATGTGAAGATTCAAACTAGATCTTCCTGCCCTTAGACAAATCCCCAATATCCCAATTGAACACTCCCAATAAATACTCCTTTTCACAACTCATTGCGAAACACAATCTAGTAGACTCATGATGGGAATTGAACCTAATCAAATGACAATATACACATTATTCGTATCCACACAATTCATTCTCACAAATTGACCATGTGTTCTTAACCATAGGAATGGTGCCTGAGATCTTGCCATCTAAGATCATACCAGTCACATGGTCTGATCATAATGCAGTTTTTACTGTCATAGCCTCTATGATTCCTAAAGCTCAAGATCCCACATGGTATCTCAAAGACTCTTCTTCTCAATACGAAAAATAAAATAGATATTGAATACCTAATACATGACTTCACCCCTGATATATCCCCACTTACCCTATGGGAGGCACATAAACCAGTTCTTCGTGGGATTTGTGTAAGACAAGCTGCACTGTTTAACAGAGAGCACAAAACACTGTGTAATAAATTAGAAGCAGATTTTAACGCTTGTTCTATGGTGTTTCAAAATAACTCCTCTCCAAAATTAAGGCTTAAATTGGACAAGGCCAAACTGCAGTTTGATTTATTTCTTACAGAAACAGCTGACAAAACACTTAAAACATCACTCATTAATAATTACATTAAGGCTAATAAACCTAACACTCTTTTGGCCCATATACTTAAATCTTACCAAAAACCCTTTAATCCAATAAGCCTGAAAATTTCCAGAGATATATATTCTAATGACCCTGTGAAAATACTGCAAAAGTTTAGATCAAACTTGGTGATATTATATTCACCCGAAAAGGAGCTGGATACCTCTAATGAAAATTATTTTTTATTCCTTCCATATCTCACTTCCCTCATTATCACAAATACAAGCAGACTTGCTAGAAAATCGGATCTTGGCTAATGAAGTGCTCAATGTTATAAAAACACTAAAACTTAATAAGAGACCTGGACCTGATGGGTTCTCTGCTCTATATTTTCTTTTTTTCATGGAAACTTTATCTCCTGTTTGAGCCAATGCCTTCAATTCCCTCCTCAAAGGTCAGTCTTATAGACAGGAAATCCTGACAGCAATTGTATATATGCTTCCCAAACTCCACGCCGATGATCGTCAAATTATTGTCCTATTTCTCTGTTGAACCTAGACATCAAGATTCTAGCTAAGGTTCTTGCCATTAGAATGAATAGATTTATAGGAAATCGTATACACCGTGACCAAATAGGTTTTATGCCTGTCCGGCAAGCCAGCGACAATATTCGTTGGGCGGTCCTTTTATCTCACTTTGCTAAAGCACGTCGCATTCCATCTTGTCTTCTCTCCATAGGCATTACATATGCTAAAGGATATTTAGATAAGTAAGATTACCGTTCTTGGAATCGATCTTAGAACTACAGATCCAAGTTGTCTCTTTATCCTGTTATTAAACTGCTAGTAGCCGCACCTCAAACCCTTCGTATATATGTTAACGACAGTCCTAAAGGACAGATATTCTGACTGGAAACTCCTCCCTTAACTTCCGTAACCGAGTTTGTCCTCTATTTCAAAGGTACTTTTTTTCTTTTATATCTCGTCTCTTGGGTAGTCCAGGTCCAGAGAATAATTCAAAATCACAAAAATATTGTAA
>BLSH010537781.1:423684-434988 GCA_018402905.1 Glandirana rugosa | reverse complement strand
CCCTTCCTGTTCCAACATGACTGTGCACCAGTGCACAAAGCAGGGTCCATTAAGACATGGGTGAGCGAGTTTGGGGTGGGGGAACTTGACTGGCCTGCACAGTCCTGACCTCAACCGATAGAACACCTTTGGGGTGAATTAGAGCGGAGACTGTGAGCCAGGCCTTCTCATCCAACATCAGTGCCTGACCTCACAAATGTGCTTCTGGAAGAATGGTCAAACATTCCCATAGACACACCCTTAAACCTTGTGGACAGCCTTCCCAGAAGAGTCAAAGCTGTTATAGCTGCAAAGGGTGGGCCAACCCAATATTGAACCCTAAGGACTAAGACTTGGATGCCATTAAAGTTCATGTGCGAGTAAAGGCAGGTGTCCCAATACTTTTGGTAATATAGTGTATCTTGCACCATAACTTTCCAACAACCTAACTTCCTATAGCTGGCATAAAAATACAATTAGATGAAGGGGAGGGACTGAAATTATGAAATGAAAGGGAAGTGGAGCTTTTGAGCTTTACATCAATGTACTAATATTCCACTAAAACCAAAATAGTGTCTATTGTCCCTTCCACCATATCTTCCAAAGCAAAACCACAAGTGCAATTCAATAAGGCAATGCAAAGAGCAACGAAGATTCACAAAATGCAGTTACCCCCAGCAACAAATAATTTAAAGTAGACTTTACTTGAGAGAAACATGGAGGCTGCCATTGCTGTTTCTCTTTTTACAAATGCTAGTAGACTGGCTTTCACTTACTTTGTGTCGCTGACTGGGGACAAACATTCAGATAAAGACCTCTGGCATTCCCAATCTGGCGTGAAGCCAAGGGGTCAATAGTCAGGCAAATTGCATATTCAGAAAGAGGTCAGTAATGGGAGTCCCCATGTGTTTCTCAGGAAAGGCTTATATTAAAGAAGTCTGAACCAGGACTGTGCTTAGTCATCACACTGCACTAGGTACCCCTAAATGACAACACCCTCTTGCATAAGCTATTCTCCTTGTGCCATGTGATTATTGTAAAATTACTGCTGAAATGCACTACTGCAGGTGATATGGGGGCTAGCTTTTGTGCAAACTATGGTGTCATGCAGGGGTTTAACTAGAAATAATAGTACAAAAAAAACCCCTAAAAACTGAGGACTTTAACGGTACCAAGGGTAAAATATCATCAACCCCACAGGGGTTGAGTGGCTCGTTGTCACTGCAGTGGGGTTGATGAGGAAAATACAGAGAGTATCAGGCCTCATACACACGGACGTTTCTTAAAAAATAAACAAAACGTCGGGCCATCTGCTATTTTTCAACCTAAAAACGTTGGCATCAAAAAACGCCGGTACAGCGTTAGTTGGCGTTAGTGAACGTTTTGCGGCGTCGGCGTAAAAAAAACGCCAATACGTTACAGCCTCAGAACGCACTGGCCGTGGGTTCTAGTTTCAGCTCACTAACGCCGACGCCATCTACAGCTCAAAAACGTCTGCGTTTTTATGGGGCCATTGACTAACAAGGAGAGCTGCAAAAAATGCCAGAAAACGCCGGCGTCATAAAACATCCGTGTGTATGAGGCCTTACAATATAATTTGATGTTTATGACTGTGGTATAATCATATACTTTTTTGTCATGTTTATACATTTTAAACTTTGTACAATAAAATCTTTTTTGATATTTTACCCTTGGTACCGTTAAAGTCCTCAAGCTAGTTTGTTAGGGGTTTTTTGTGCAGTCTTATCATAGGATGAGGTACTGGACAATTGTTGTCCGCCATTAGAGGGTCCTCTATAGTGGCCCCTCCCATTTTTTCTTTTCACTAGAAGCAATAGTACCCCATAGGAACGGTTTGATTAGAACCTCACATTTAGGTGACTTGTTTAGCACCTTTATAGTACTTACGATGATGCCCCTGTCATAAAAGGGTTCCAGTAGTTCACCTTTACCAAAAAAACGGCATATGCATATAAGGGGTGTATTTAAATAAAAACAAATGTGCAGCTTTGACCAAAGTTGAATAATGTCCGTATCATAGGTGTAGGCCATTTATGTGCCTCAGGAAGCCTCATTAGAAAACTCCTAGGACTTTGCTAAAGACATTGCTAATTCAGTGAGGGAAAAAAGTATATGATCCCCTACTGTTTTTGTACGTTTGCCCACTGACAATGAAATTATCAGTCTATAAGTTTAATGGTAGGTTTATTTTAACAGTGAGAGACAGAATAACAACAAAAATATCCAGAAAATGCATTTCAAAAAAGTTATGAGTTGCATTTGCATTTTAATGAGTGACATAAGTATTTGATCCCCTATCAATCAGCAAGATTTGTGGCTCCCAGGTGTCTTCTATACAGGTAAGGAGCTGAGATTAGGAGCACTCTCCTAAAGGGAGTGCTCCTAATCTCAGCTAGTTACCTGTATAAGACACCTGTCCACAGAAGCAATCAATCAATCAATCAATCAATCAGATTCCAATCTCTCCATCATGGCCAAGACCAAAGAGCTGTCCAAGGATGTCAGGGACAAGATTGTAGACCTACACAAGGTTGAAATTGGCTACAAGACCATCATCAAGCATCCTGGTGAGAGGGTGACAACAGTTGGTTTCAAATGGAAGAAAAACAAAATAACTGTCAATCTCCCTCGGTCTGGTGCTCCATGCAAGATCTTACCTTGTGGAGTTTCAATCATCATGAGAACAGTGAGGAATCAGCCCAGAACTACATGGGAGAATCTTGTCAATGATCTCAAGGCAGCTGGGACCATAGTCACCAAGGAAACAATTGGTAACACAATAAGCCATTAAGGACTGAAATCCTGCAGCGTCCGCTACGTCCCCTTGCTCAAGAAAGCACATGTAAAGGCCCGTCTGAAGATTGCTAATGAACATCTGAACGATTCAGAGGAGAACTGAGTGAAAGTGTTGTGGCCAGATGAGACCAAAATCAAGCTCTTTGGCATCAACTCCACACGTCGTGTTTGGAGCAGGAGAAATGCTGCCTATGACCCCGAGAACAACATCCCCACCATCAGACATGGAGGTGGAAACAATATGCTTTGGGGATGCTTTTCTACTAAGGAGACAGGACAACTTCACCACATTGAAGGGACGATGGACGGGGCCATGTACCGTGAAATTTTGGGTGAGAACCTCCTCCCCTCAGCCAGGACATTGAAAATGGGTTGTGGATGGGTATTCCAGCATAACAAAACACATGGCTAAGGCAACAAAGGTGGCTCAAGAAAAAGCACATTAAGGTCCTGGAGTGGCCTAGTCAGTCTCCAGACCTTAATCCCATAGAGGGAGGGAGCTGAAGGTACGAGTTACCAAACGTTACCAAACGTCAGCCTTGAAAACCTTAATGACTTGGAGAGGATCTGCAAAGAGGAGTGGGACAAAAACCCTCCTGAGATGAGTGCAAACCTGGTGGCCAACTACAAGAAACGTCTGACCTCTTGTCAACAAGGGTTTTGCCCCCAAGTACTAAGTCATGTTTTGCGAAGGGGTCAAATACTTTTTTCACTCATTAAAATACAAATCAATTTATAACTTTTTTGAAATGTGTTTTTCTGGATTTTTTTGTTGTTATTCTTTCTCTCACTGTTAAAATAAACCTACCATTAAAATTATAGACTGATCATTTTTTTTGTCAGTGGGCAAACGTACAAAATCAGCAGGGAATCAAATACTTTTTTCCCTCACTGTAGATTCCTAAGTATTACTGTTCACCTTGACCATCACAGGAGTGAGCTCTCAAACGCTGAGCTCATAGCTACTGCATCAGGGGAGACATAGAGCATAGAGCATGCCAGGGGTTGAATGAGAAAATGAGCTTGCTCCTGTGATGGTTGACATTTAGTCACAAATGTCCAAACATGGTCAAAAGAAGGAAATGATATGGAATAAGTTATCACAATGTATTAATTATGGGGCTTGATGCTACCCCCATTAACCCTGATACCCTAGGCACTGGCCCATGTGTACCATTATGATAAATACAGCTCTGGTCGGATCCCAATCCAGAAGAATTCTGTGTGGATGCTGGGGGTTACTACACATTGCCATTAGCCATGTTTGAACAGGCCCATGTTTGTTACCAACAGGTGCCCTCTACTACCCCCATAGCAAAAACATTTCTCAATGTGTTATTGTTGAGCTGGTCTGTCCTTTGTTTATTTGGAGAGCAGAGGAGAGCTGTATGTTTTCTCTTCCTGACCAGATTACAGAGACCGCTGGATTATCCGCTGAGTTGTCTGAGTGCACGAAATGGATTCTCCACCCACAGCAGCACTTCAGTTGTTTCACCTTCTGCCGGAAGGATTTGCTGAACGTGTAGTAGATGATTGGGTTGAAGGCGGTGGAGGACTTGGCGAACAGGCAGGGCAGCAGAGAGACAGTTGGTGGTATGCTTGTGCTAGATTGGAACATAGACCAAAAGCTGACAACCGCATAGGGGGTCCAGGAAACCAGAAAACCAACACTGACCAGTATTGCCATCTGTGGAGAGATAGAAAGGTTGTGATTTTAAATATGTAAATATAAGTCTTTAGAACCAAGGAGAATGAAGCTAAAATGTTGCACTGTATTATTAATGGTAAGGACCGGTTCACACCTGAATCGACCCAACTTACAGGGCGACTGGAATGGCCCCCGCTCGAGGCGACTTCAGCGCGGCTTGAAGGCGACTTCTATTATAGAAGTCAATGCAAGCCACGCTGAGGTCGCCCCAAAGTAGTACAGGAACTTTTTTTCTAAGTCGGAGCGACTTGAGTCTCTCATATTAGAACAGTTCCATTGTACTGCATTGAGGCGACTTGTCCGACAACTCAAGTCGCCTGACAAGTCGCCTAGGTATGAACGGGCCCTAAGGATCAAAGTTTGTTTGAAACAACAAAAAATAACTGATATTTATATTTATAATAGAGGACATTATGACAAGCTTTCAAGGCACAATGACCCGTCTTAGTCTGAAAACAAATAAAGTACTTACCAAATATGTTTTCAACATCATTGGTCCTTTGGAAGTGCAACCAGCTCAACACAGTTGGTAAAAATATAGAAGGGAAAGACACCAGCTAGACATTTTATTGGGCCAAGCCATAGCTTAGAGCAGCTTTAAAGTGTTACTAAAGTCAGATTTTATTTTAATTTAATTTAAATAACAAACACGTTATACTTACCTGCTGTCCCCGATCCTCCTCTTCTTGGGTCCCCAGCGGCGATCTTGGCTCCTCCTCTTCTTTTTAGGACACCCATAGCCAGCCGCTTACTATGGGGAGAGCGTAGTCTGTGCATTCTTGACCTGTGTGTCTATGGAGCTGCGCTCCATAGACTTACACAGCGGGACTTAGGCCTATCCCCCACTTCTTCTTCACTGTATTTGACTGACAGCAGCAAGGGCCAATGGCTCCTGCTGCTTCTTGAATGCTGTGTGAAGAAGAAGTAAAGGGAGAATAGATGCAGCCATGTACAGTACTGATCTATTCTCCCTTCTCTTCCACTTCACACAGGAAAGGGGGGCACAGGGAAATTGAAACCGTTTTTTACCTTAATGCAAACAATGCATGAAGGTAAAAAAAGTTTTTAGGTTCAGTAACACTTTAACTAACCTTTTCAATGCAGAAGAACACTTGAAATAACTTTCCGGTCTCAGGGAACCTCTGCTAAAAATGACTATATCTACAACACATGATGCATTACTGTGATGGTCAGTGGGAAGAATGCTCCTTATATATGTGAACACAGGGAAGAATACCCCCTTAAACCACTACTGATTATTTTTCATTCAACCCAGTGGACTGAACGAAAAAAAAACTGAAGAGCTGGGGAGGAGCCTCTATACTAACTATGCAATGTTAGTACAGCAATCTTCCCAGCTGAGCTATTCTGTTTTGACAGGGGGGTGCCCCCACCGCCTGAACACACCGGTCAGTGCTTTCAGCCATTCAGCGCTGTTCGGATGCCAATTGGCAGACCTTTTTCGGTCATGCCCCTTTGACAGAAGTCGGCCGAACTACTGAAACCACCCGATTCTTTATCCTAAGAGATATTATTTTATACTTACATCCAGTAACCTCCCATCATGCCCTTCCTCCCCCTCCATGTTTTTTTTTTTTTTTTTATCTCCAGAGATTGGTGCACACATAAATACATTTAGGATAAAGAATTGGGTGGTTTCAGTAGTTGTAATTTTTTAAGTTGCACGCAATATAAGGAGTTTGGAAACTTCAGGAAACACATTAAGGTACAAAGACAATACATCTTGCCTGTATGGAGCTTTATTATATATTGATTGGTGGGATATACCAAAGTGTAATGACCCCTGAAGCAGGTTGGAGGCTTTGTGGAAGACTAAACAAGTGTTTTTTTTTACCTTTCCTCAATGAGGGTCATTAGAATCTGGTAAGCCCCCACTTTTTACACACTATGGTGGTCTGAGTGGTGGTTGAAAAGCTTTGAGGCTCTCTGGGATTACCAATTCACTTTTCAGTCATCTGAACAGCTTAGCTGTAGAGTGCAGTCTTTACCTAGTCAAACATCAGACAAGCTACAGACCGGGGTCTGCTTGAACAAAGACCTTCCATCAAGCTCAATGCCAGAAACCTGCTGGCTTATCTCAAGGGAAAATAATAGGGGCTGTCTGAATATATCAAACACAGGCAATGTTTATTGATATTGTTATGCCTGGGGTGTCAGAGCAGTCAAATAGCCACCATAGACTTGAAGATGATCACATAAGCCACCTGAAAAACATCATGTAATGTCTACAGGTACTAAAACAGCACCCTGTCCCATTCCCCTGAATACCTGGTACTTCCAGGTATGTGAGAACATGTGACTCTTTCCACTTCCTCCCATGATGCAGTGCCTGAATTCTGAGTAGCCAATATTTTAGACCCAAGTGCTGTCAGCCAGAAGAAAGGTGAGTCCTTATTCCTTGATAAGCTCTGATCAAAAACAATTGGACAGGGAGCAGTGATAAGTCCACCTTTCACAGCATAATTAATAACTGAACCCAATATATGCAGCAAAAGTGCGTTTATTATTGTTTTGCAAATTAGCCTGCAAAGCTTTGAAACCACCATCAGTAGATGGCAGGTGCAGTGCAGACTCTTCCCCCTGCTCCTTGTTCATACTGAAGCACAGACTTTCAGTTCCTGAGCTGGGCAAAGTGTCAATGAATTATAAGTGTGGGAATCACTGCATTTGTGTTCTGCTGAGAACTTCAGCAGGGAACTACCAAATTTCAATCCATTTATAGGCTAGCTGGTTGTACACAAGTTGATTTATAGATATAGCCGGCACACTGATCACTGTATTTTGCCAGCGTCGAAGGCTCCCCACCAGCAGAGTTAAAAAAGCAAAGCGGCAAGGATTCCCCCATCCACATTAAATGTGTGGATAGGGAAATTAGATTTTTTTTTTCCATTCAGCCTACTGGTTGAACGAAAAAAAAATGAATCATGCATGGGCTACCTTAGACTTTAAGTAAGAATAGGCTGTCTCCAGGCATAGCCCATAATTTATCCACCACATGGAGATTTTCATAGATTAGAGCTAGGAGCACACTTTATAGTGGACCCTTGATGAGGCAGTGCGACTTCCACTAAACCCTCTGTTTTAACACATATTGTTACATTGTATTGTTTTTTCATTGCTAGCTAGCTGGTAAGTGTGCTGGTAAATACTTTTTGTGTTGCTTGCTCTGTGCAAAGCGTATTGTTTTGTGCGCATCTGACCGCAGCACAAATGAATCTTATAGCCAATGCACACAGCTGCATCTTGCACTGTAAATTTGCACAGTGTTTAGAGACTATTTTTTGCTGTAATTAATAATGTATGCATGTAAACATTTGTGCAATGTTTACATGCGTGCTAGTGTGCTAGTACTAATACCCAGTACCACTGCTCAGGGCGAATTTGTAAATAACAACATTTTGTAATATGTGTAATGGCTCAGACCTGACATCCAATGGTAGGTAAAGTATAGGTCTTTTTAGGTTTTGGATGGAGTAGGAAAGCATTAAAAGTATTAGAACCCCTCTCTGTTTTTACTGCTATCGAATGCTTGGTTAAACATGTAGGCAGGTAAAGGCTACTGCTGCTCCAGACATCAGTACAAGAATTAATACCATTTGAAGATACAGTGGTTACCAAGGGTAACAAAGGTTTCTGTAGCAGCCTGTCATTAAGCGTGTACATGTGGCAAGTTAGATAGCCTTTTGCAGTGAGGGAGATGTTGTGGGCTTGTTTGCCCACAGAGAGGACTCTGCATGCTAGCTGTGGCATGCGTGCCATGGGTTCGCCATCGCTGACCTAGATCATCCTCCTCAGTAATGGGGGTGTGGTCCCTTTAAGAATGCATGGCACTCCATCAGCCGTGATCCGTCTCCCATAGCAACAAGTAAAGTGCACACATGGAGTCTGCACTAGGTACACAGTGAGACCCCATACCGTTATTGGGATTGAGGTAGCAGTGATAGGCTGGACAGGCGGAGAGGATATTGGCTCTGCATGTCCCTCCTAATTGCCCAAGTGAGAGTGGCTCAAGTTAAAGGTGCACCATGTTTAAGACAAGTGACCATGTAAAAAGTGCATAGAGTAGCCCAGAAGAACCCTGGGGTAGGCGTCTCATGTGACCCTTGCTTGGTGCCCAATGAGGAGGGGAACATGGAGGATGTTACAACCACCCTGTCACACCAACCCTACCCCACAAACAAATTTTCCTTCACTTCCTGTTCTGCTGACTAGAGATTAGTTGCCTCTCTCCTTTAAGCACCTCTAGCAGGTGTTAGGGATGGAGGCAAAAATTTTATGGAGCTGTGACAGCGTATGGCATCATCTACTATGTAGTTTATAGTTTGTTTCTTGTATGTTAACATTAACAGAACCTTTAAGAAGGTTCAGGCTAAGTCTTTAGCCCATGCAACCACAACCGAGTCTTCATTAGACTTACTTGTGTGAAAGAGTATGGAATAGATTTGTGAGATGAGGTGTTGCAATGGGTCGGTGGAGCTGTACAATTTCTCAAAATCAGTAAGGTGTCTAGTGAAGTGATAGCGATAGATGGAGTTGTTCAGAAAATGTTTGATCTGTAAGTATGACCAGTGGGAAAAACATTCAAACTGTGTGAGGTTTTTCAAAGCCTGTAAGGAGTGACACGTGTGTTGGTCAATAAAGACACATGCTGGAAGTAGAGCATCAGTCTGCCAAGAGTGTAGAAAAAGGAAGGCATCAACAGGTGGAAAATCCAGATTGAGATGGATCAGGGCTAGTGGATTATGTTTAGATGAAAAATCATAATTTATGCATAAAGTACAGAAAATGGTGAGATTGGCTTTGATTAAGGGGTGAGCGGTAAGTTTGTCAGGTATATCGAGTTTTGGCCATGGCCAAAGTTAAAGTGGAATGGTCGAAAAAGTTTGTTTAAGTGCTATCCAGCCCTTGACTTTAAAGTGTATCGACCAGTCCACAATTCTGGTTAAATGACAGGCCCAGCAGTATTTCTGGATGTCGGGTAAGCCTATACCATCATACATTTTCAGAGGGGCAAGGGTGGAATTTAATACTCTGTGGTGTTAGTTGTTCCATAGAAAAGTACTAAACATGGCTTGTAAGGAATTAAAAAAGTGGCGGGGGAGTTAGAAGGGCATGGCTTGATATAGATAGAGAAGCCTAGGTAAGACAGCCTAGGTAAGACAAGGTAAAGTTCATTTTTAATATGGCTGCCTGGACTAACCACGAAAATTCTGTCTTGTCCCAAGTTTTCAAATGAGTAGCAAGGAGAGTTTGAATACGGGAGAAATTGAGAGAATATAAATCATTGAGACTAAATGGTAGGTAACTCCCCAGGTATTTTATAGACTTGGGGGCCCAGGTAAATTGGGAACATAGCCTTGACATTGAGTGATCACTGCTGGGGGAAGATTGATAATTAGTGGACTTTGAATAGTTAACTTTGAAATTGAAGATCTCATGGAACTCAAAGACTTTTAGCAGGGTGGGAAGGAAGATCAAAAGGTTAGGTAAGAAAGAATAAGTTGTCAGTAAATACAGAAAGCTTAAAGGAGTTGTAAAGGCAGAAGTTTTTTTTATCTTAATGCATTATATGCATTAAGATAAAAAACCTTCTGTGTGTAGCAGCCCCCCTAGCACCCCTAATTACTTACCTGAGCCCCATATCTCTCAAGCGATGTCTACGAGTGTTAGCTGTCCCAGACACTCATCCTGATTGGCTGAGACACAGCAGCGGCACCATAGGCTCCCACGGCTGTCAATCAAAATCAGTCAGCCAATCAGGGGAGAGAGGGGGTGGGGCTGGGTCTGGGCTACATGTCTGAATGGATAGACAGAGCTCTGACTCGGCTCGCATGCCTCCTGTAGAAAGCTGCTGGCTGAAGGGGGAACTCACCAGAGGGAGGGGCCAGGAGAGCAGAAGAGGGACCTGAGAAGAGCAGGATCTGGGCTGCTCTGTGCAAATCCAACTGCACAGAGGGGATAAGTATAGCATGCTTGTTATTTAAAAAATAAAATGAGCCTTACAATCACTTTAAAGTGATTGTAAAGGTTCCCATTTAAAAAACAAAATAAATAAACATGTTATCCTCACCTCCTCTGTGCAGTGGTTTTGCACAGAGTGGCTCCGATCTTCCTCTTCTGGGATCCCTCGGTGGCGATTTTGGCTCCTCCTTCGCATCGAGTGATCCGTCAGCGAAGTGCTCTCCCTGGTGGTCACCTGTGCAGGCACGCTCCCGAGTCCTGCTATTGCATGTATTCACGCTTACAGCAGGACTCTGCCCCGCCCCGCCCCCTGGCTCCCGTGTCACTGGACTTGATTGACAATGACTCCCCTGCCATCAATCCATCCAATGAGGACCGGAGCCGGCAGCTAGATGGACAAGGCTCGTCCCCGGCGCGGGATCGGTTCGGGTTCAGGTAAGTAAAGAGGGGCTCTGAAAATTCACGTTGTCGGGTGAGTCTCGGGGAGAAATGAATGGACTTGGGCTTGGCTAGGGCGCGGCCCCTGCTCGGAACAGGTAGATCGACGGCCGAGGCCAGGAGTAACCTACCTAACTACCGTCCCCTCAGTAACAGTTAGTTCAGGTCACTGTGCCCTCGGTCCCCCGCCCCGCCCCGTCTCAGGACGACATTCGCACTTATGTACGTTATCGTCCTGAGCCCTCGCACGGACGTGTCCACTGGTGGTCCCTCTCGTGAAGCGACTGCCTAGTGAGCTACGCTTCCTCCTCGGTTTTAGCGGTGGCTCCCTAGGGTCTTCTCCTTCTAGCCTCGGTGAGACACGTTTTGGTGACGTGTCT
>BLSH010537781.1:397764-422464 GCA_018402905.1 Glandirana rugosa | reverse complement strand
GTTACGTTAAAACCAAGCACACCATTGTTTTTTTTGTGAAATTCCCAATAAGTTTGATGTGTCACATGACCCTCTTCCTATTGAAAAAACAAAAGTTGGATTCAAAATGGCCGACTTCCAAATGGCCGCCATGGTCACCACCCATCTTGAAAAGTTTCCCCCCCTCACATATACTAATGTGCCACAAACAGGAAGTTAATATCACCAACCATTCCCATTTTATTAAGGTGTATCCATATAAATGGCCCACCCTGTATTATGAACAAATTGTTTCACTTGCGATGACTAGACCATATACAGATGAATAGCTCAGAATTATTTCATGCAGAAAATATATCTTTTTAAAAATAGGCAGGCATATTATCATCCATTGACAGTAATTAATAGACTCTAAGCTCCAGACCACCTCTCTCCTCTGCAGATATTATACATTTAATTTAATTAAATCAGGCCATTCCTTACAGCTTCTAGTCATGGTGACAGCAACCGCTGCCTCTGGCCTAATACCATCTAATACTAAAGGAAACCAAACACCAGTCCCTTCACATTGTGAATACAAATCTCTTTACAATTCCAGAACTTATAATTAAGTTGAGTTAGCACATTTCAAGTTTAATTATTATCCTCTTTTATATATTTTGACACTTATTACATTTGTTGTCTCTTTTCTGGGAAAACACAGCATGTAACAATTTTAGTGTTTGAGACCTCATGAGACAATATTAATGCTAATAATCCATTTTCTTTATGTTATCAAGACAGACAAACTAAAAAAAAAACATTCTTGCTGACTATTTTTCATAAAAAAAAAAAATCAATATTAAAAAATTCTTTAAGACAACATAGCATTATATGTTATGCTTTTTTAATCTTTTTTTTCATTTTGATTTTTTTAACCATTGTTGTAACTGGGAATTCTAGCTTATACTAGGTTGTTTTCTAGCTTATCCTCTTTTATGTATTTTGGTACTTGTTACATGTATTGTCTCTTTATTGGGAAAACACAGTACAGTGGCGTCACTAGGGTTGATGTCACCTGATGCAGTAAAACATGGTGTCCCCACCCCCGAATTACGAAAATGACATTTTTTAAAATTGTTTCTCAGTTTTAAGAATTTTTTTTTTTTTTTTTTACAATTTTAAAAATTACTTTTATTTCTTTTTACATTTTTTAAATTCTTTTTTCACAATTCTGTTGGGGGGATTTAGATAAAATATCAGGGGTCTAAACAGACCCCCTAACATCTTACCTTTGAGACAAAGGAATTAAGGACACAGTTTCTTCAATTCCTTTCTCTGTACCTTCAGTTGCACTGAAGATGAATAAACAGGAGATAGAGGCTCCTGTTCATTCATAAACTGAAGCATAGATGTCATGGGAGTAACTTTGGGTGGGGGGCCTTTAGAACCCAGAATCCCTTAGAGAGGTTGGGAAACCCATGTCTTAGCTCAACAGGCCCCTCTTATGTCTAAGTCACCCTGTGTCTTTTAGGGGCACAGGGTGACCAAAAAGCTGGACAGCTGTTTAACCACTTCCCGACCAGCGCCGTAAATAGGCGGCGGCTGATTTTGAGTGGCTGTATTGGGAAATAGCCTACAGCTGCAGGCTATATCCCGGTATAGTTTTTTAGAGCGGACGGTTGGCTATCCGGGGCAAATGACCGATCCGGCTCGGAAGCCGCTTGGTCGTTATCCCGGGGGGCGGGAGGGGACATCCGCTGTTACGATGTCCGCCGGCTAGAAGGAGACCTGACAGAAGCCTTAACCGGCTCCGATCGGGTCTCCTTCGGCAAATTCTGGAAGTGGCGTCACAACATCACTTCCGGTTTACTCGGTGGCTAAGAGCACCAATTTTAAAAAGATTACAGTATTCAGAATCACCGTTTTTGGCGATCTAATACTGTGAAGTGCAAAGGAGGGATGAGGGGTCTTTTAGACCCCCTAGCCCCCCAAAAAGAGTACCTGTCACCGTCACTGTTTACATTCCTTGTGTTAGCAATAAAAGTGATCAGAATTTTTTTTTTTAAAGGAACAGTATTAAAAATAAATAAATAAAATTAAAAAAAAAATTTAAAGTGCCACCGTCCCCGCAAGCTCGCGCAGCAAAGAAAATGCATACTTAAGTCGCGCCCGCATATGAAAACGGTGTTCAAACCACACATGTGAGGTATCGCCGCAATCGCCAGAGTGTGAGCAATAATTATAGCAAAAGACCTCCTCTGCACCTCTAATCTGGTAACCATTAACATTTTTTAAAGCTGCGCCTATGGAATATTTTTAAGTACCAGCCTTTGTCGCCATTCCGCGAGTGCGTGCAATTTTCAACTGTGTCGTGTATGGCATCTATTTACTCGGCGTAACATCCTCTTTCACAATATACAAGAAATAGGGCTAACTTTACTGTTGTCGTATTTTTTAACGCAAAAAAGTGAAATTTTTCCAAAAAAATTGCGCTTGAAAGACCGCTGCGCAAATGCCGTGTGACAAAAAGTATTGCAACGATCGGCATTTTATTCTCTAGGGTGTTTTGAAAAAAAATATATAATGTTTGGGGGTTCTAAGTAATTTTCTAGCAAAAAAAACTGTTTTTAGCTTAACCAACAAATGTAAAAAAGGGGCCCTGTTGGTAAGTGGTTAATGGACTCTGGGAACGTGGGTTGGATTGCTGCAGATGGGACAGTGATGTTTGTCAGCGGTGTCCCTCAAGAAATCTATGATACATTAATTCCACTGTGTCAGAGTGATGGAAGGTTGTATGGGTCTTGTAGACTGTTGCCTTGCCGTCTCCATGCCCTGAGTAATCAAAGCATTGCTTAAATGTCTCATTGCCATGGGACGGGATGACAATTACTGAATGATGCGCTATGTCTTTGTCTCTCCCTCCAGCAGCTGAAAACAGGAGGGAGAGAGGAAGAAACTGGCTTTCAGCTGCTGGAGGGAGAGACACAGACACAGTGCATCGTTCTGTAATTGTTCACCTGTCCTGCACTGATTCCCCTGCTTTCCGGGCCCCCCTGTGTGCTTGGGGCCCCCTACAAGAGGCCTGGTGGCACCCCCCTATCGGTGGTCCTGGTGTCACCCCCAAGCCCCTATAGTGATGCCACTGACACAGTATGTGGATAAGTTGATTACTGAGATCTCATAAGTCAAAATTAATGCTAAATATCTCCTATATCAAGGGGGACAAACTGTAAAAGAAAATCATTCTTGCGGACTATTTTTCATTACAAAACTCTCAATATTAAAGAAAAACTTTAGGGCAACATCGTTGTTAACATGGCATATTTTACGCTTTTTTTTTTTTTATCTCTTTTACATTTTGATTTTTTAACTATTGTAGCTGGGAATTCTAACTTATACAAGGTTCTTTTACAAAGAAATACAAAGACATACATTTATCCAGGTCAAGGTACTTACTGTATGGTTTCTAGTAGTTAGTCTCATTTAGCTAGAGCTTGTAAGGTTGAATTTCACGAAATTCTACTAACGACAAATTGCCAAAATGGACATGTTGTGGTGCTAAATTAAAGCCCAATTGAAATAGATATGGAATAGATAAGCAGTCCGAAAAATGTGTCTAAGTAGGACTGTAGGGTGACTAAAGAGGACTGTTCCACCCAATAAGCACCAGTTAGACCTAATACACTCCATAATCAGCACACTGCTCAGACACGCCATTTTTCTCTTCAATACAAATTTATGGAAACTTATGCCGAGGGGAGTGGCTATCACTCAGCTATGCCAGCACAAACCACTACAGTGTGAGGGAAGAAAGCATTTGTGCTGATAAGGAATTAAGGAAAATAAGGAATTTTAATTAATTTCCAAACTAAAAAGTCAGTGTCAAATCATACCATGCAGATGATTGAGCTTCAGGTGAACTTTAAGGAAACCTAGAAAAATCACCAAGCCTTTGGATTAGCATAACAGCCAGACAACAAGCATTTTTAAAAGGAGATTTCAGTAGTGGTAGCCTAAGTATTTTGTCAGGACAATTTCCTTCATTAAACTTCAGAGACTAGTATGTGATAGACTTCAAGATCTCTAATGCATTCGTCATCAGTACAGGGCTTTCTACAGCAATCCAATTAGTTCAGCAGACCTTCATTATTGATTTACTGCTTTGATGTGAGTCTTTTTTCTGGTATCTCTTTGAAATGAAGGCCTAAGTATAATGCCTGTCCACTCACATGAAGATAAAATGTAAACACTTCACAGGCCTTTCATTAAATTCTGCTTTCTGCAGAATGTGGAAAACGTTTCTTTATATTTTCATGATGTTCAAAAAAGATTGGATACATATATAGAAAACAATTAGGAAAACCAGTAGGAGAAAGATATGTGAACTACCATTGTCTCTAAAAATTCTAATTGTCTGGCTACCTTGCTGATGCACTGGCATGGCCTTCAGTGCTGGTCATGAATGTAAAAGTATGGTTTATCGGGAAGTTCAGATTGCCCGGTCTTACCAAGTCAACATTGGAATGTCTAGGCTTGCAGCAGGAAAAGGTACTCATCTCGGCATACTTTAACATTTGAGACTAGGTCTGGTTTAAAGTGAACTTGTGTTTTGAACATGCAAGGCAAAGCAACTGGATCTCTTTATTACCCACTCCTTATCTTCACTCTCCTGCCACTCTAACCAGAGGAGAAGAATCCCTATGCAAACTTGTCAGTCAGAGCTTACAGAGGGTTGAAAGACTCTTCCCACCTTCACGTGACCATGCTGGGCTAATCACAAAGCACCGGTGCTTTCACGTGCTCCTCCTAGAGGTACTGGGTATCTTCTTCAATCTTCAATAAAGGCAGTGAATGGAAAATTAAGGAAATTAAAGAATATACTGCTGAGGAAGGGGGTTAGTGAAGCAGATGTATTGTGTTGTCCTGCATGGGCAAAGCACAGGTATACTTTAAGGTATAGTTCCTTTTAAGCATGTTACTATCAAGGCAGCTTGCATTTAAGGTTTATTGGGCCACAATAGGAACTTACCAGGGTGAGCTTCCTCTCCACTCTGGCTGCATTGGGGATCTTGTCATGGTTCTGGATTTCTTGATATGCCTTATGAAGCTTCCAGGCTATCCTGGTATAACAGGTGATAATGGTCACAGCAGGAGTGACTGTGCACAGTATGAACATGCTAATAATAAATGAGAATCCATTGGTGGAATTCTGAAACTCAGCCCAGGCGATGGTGCAAGAGATCCCAAACGGTTCTGGCCCATAGTGGCCCCAGCCAACCAATGGAAGTATTGCCCACAGCAATGCGTACAGCCATATGCCAGCTATTAGGGCGTAGACTGCTTTCTTCTTAATGGTATTACCTGGAAAACACAATTAACAGTTATGAGTAATATTTACAGTTATCAGAAGATTCAGTGAAAATGTAAAATTCTAAAGCAGCTATAAACCTCAGATTATGGTTGAATGTGCAGGCTAGATCAATCTTTAGATGAAATCTCTTTGGCCGGATGCAGGCACAAATAGGTGGCTGTAGCATCCATTTTTTCAGATCTGCCCAATTAGCCATTTCCCGTAGGAAAATGGCCAGCCAGTGCCATGATTGAAACCTTTAAATACATGAAGGGGGTGAATAAGGTTCAGGAGGGCAGTCTTTTCAATATGAAACCAAAATCAAGAACACGGGGACATGACCTCAAACTAACTGGGGGGAAGTTCAAAACTAATCTTAGAAAGTATTATTTTACTGAAAGGGTGGTTGATGATTGGAATAAACTACCAACAGAAGTTGTGAGACAGTCAACAGTAAATGGCTTCAAACATGCTTGGGATAAACATAAATCTATAGTCAGACAACAAGGTTAATGTAAAAAAAAAAAAAAAAATTATAAAAAAAAAAAAAATTAAAAATAAATAAATAAAAAGGGGCAGACTCGATGGACTACTCAGTCTTTTTCTGCCGTCACTTTTCTATGTTTCTATGTTTCTATCTGCATGTTCCATAACAACGAGACTGAGAACCAATCTAGCTATAAACAGGTGGATCAAGTGAAACTCATTTCAGATCAGCAGTAAAGTAGACCTAGCATTAGATGAGGTTTCTCATGCATTCTAAGTAGTAAGTATTACACTGCTAAGCATTTATCATAGCACTTCCCATAGGAATGCCTTCATTTGCTTATCTGTCCAGATGGATGAGCCAATCTTTGTTCAGGCAAATCCAGGGCTCTACGTCTGTACTGAGATAGTGGCTCTGGGGTGAAGTACAGTGCCTTGAAAAAATATTCACACCCCTTGAAATTTCCCACATTTTGTCATGTTACAGCCAAACACGTAAATGTATTTTATTGGTATTTTATGTGATAGACCGACACAAAGTGATACATAATTGTGAAGTGGAAGGAAAATGATAAATGTTTTTTAAAATGTCTTACAAATAAATATGTGAAAAATGTGGCATGCATTTGTATTCAGCCCCCTTTACTCTGATACCCCTAACTAAAATCTAGTGGAACCAATTGCCTTCAGAAGTCACCTAATTAGTAAATAGAGTCCACCTGTGTGTAATTTAATCTCAGTATAAATACAGCTGTTCTGTGAAGCCTTCAGAGGTTTGTTAGAGAACTTTAGTGAACAAACAGCATCACGAAGGCCAAGGAACACACCAGACACCAGACAGGCCAAGGATAAAGTTGTGGAGAAGTTTAAAGCAGGGTTAGGTTATAAAAAAAATACCCAAGCTTTGAACATCTCACGGAACACAAGCTCCGTATGAGTAAGAGTATGGCACAACTGCAAACCTGCCAAGACATGACCGTCCACCTAAACTGACAGGCCGGGCAAGAAGAGCATTAATCAGAGAAACAGCCAAGAGGCCCATGGTAGACATGTGCACGGCCGAAAGATTTGTTTTTTTTCGTTTTCATTTTATTCTTTTTTTTGTTTTTTTTTTTCATTTTTCTGATCATTCATTATGATAGAAATTTGTTATTTTGAATAAATTTGTACATTCGGAAACATTCGAATTCGGTTTGTTCCATTCGTATAGATGCGGTATTTGTTATTATCGGGAATTCAGAAAAATTCTAATTCGGTACGTTCCATTCGTATTGACGTGGTTTTCGTTATCTTTGGCAATGTGTGCATTTGGAAACATTCAAATTCAGTTTGTTCCATTCATATAAATGCGGTATTCGTTATTATCGGGAATTCAGAAAAATTTAAATTCGGTACGTTCCATTCGTATAGATTTGTTATTTTGAAAATTTGTAATTTCAGATAAATTCATATTCGTTACGTTCACTAACAGGCAGACACATTTGAAAGGAAATTCCAATACCTAACTAATTTAATAGTTTATAACTATTATTATAGTTTTTATTATTATTATTTATTATTATTAATAAATAATATTAATAATAAAAAACTATAGTAGTGGTTAATAATTCATTGCATTCACTTTTTTAATTTATTATTATTTTTAATATTAATAATAATAAATAATAATAATTTAAAAAGCTATAATAATGGTTATGGTTAATAAAAATAATAAACTCAATCATTTAATTATAGTAGAAATTATCTTAATGTTTTTTTTCATTAGGATTTTTGAATATTTGGATTTTTTGCTCTTATTTTTAAATTTTCGTTCTTTCAAATTTTCGCATTTTTGTTCTTTTGAATTTTTGGATTTTCGTTCTTATTTTTGGATTTTTGTTCCTTTGAATTTTTGGATTTCGGTTCTTATTTTCGGATTTTCGTTCTTATTTTCGGATTTTCGTTCTGATCCACAGCTCAGGTGGGAGAATCTGTCCACAGGACAACTATTAGTCATGGACTCCACAAATCTGGCCCTTGTGGAAGAGTGGCAAGAAGAAAGCCATTGTTGAAAGAAATCCATAAGAAGTCCTGTTTGCAGTTTGCGAGAAGCCATGTGGGGGACACAGCAAACGTGGAAGAAGGTGCTCTGGTCAGATGAGACCAATAGTGAACTTTTTGGCCTAAAAGCAAAATGCTATGTGTGGTGGAAAACTAATACTGCACATCACGCTGAATGCACCATCCCCACCGTGAAACATGGTGGTGGCAGCATCATGTTGTGGGGATACTTTTCTTCAGAAGGGACAGGGAAGCTGGTCAGAGTTGATGGGAAGATGGATGGAACCAAATACAGGGCAATCTTAGAAGAAAACCTGTTAGGGTCTGCAAAAGACTTGAGACCGGGGCAGAGGTTCACCTTCCAGCAGGACAACGACCCTAAACATACAGCCAGAGCTACAATGGAATGATTTAGATCAAAGAACATTCATGTGTTAGAATGGCCTAGTCAAAGTCCAGACCTAAATCCAATTGAGAATCTGAGGCAAGACTTGAAAATCTCTCTTCACAGACGCTCTTCATCCAATCTGACAGAGCTTGAGCTATTTTGCAAAGACGAATGGGCAAAAATGTCCTCTCTAGATGTGCAAAGCTGGTAGAGACTTCCCTAAAAAGACTTGCGGCTGTAATTGCAGAGAGAGGTGATTCTACAAAGTATTGACTCAGGGGGGGATGAATACAAATGCACGTCACATTTTTCACATACCGTATATACTCGAGTATAAGCTGAGTTTTTAAGCACATTTTTTGTGCTGAAAAAGGCCCCCTCGGCTTATACTTGAGTCAGTGCCCCACAGCATCTTGTTTGCGGGACCCTGAAGCCTCTGTGGGTGATCCGAAAAGTCTATGTATGTGCGCACATACATAGGCTGATTGGCTGCACAGTGCACAGTGACTGCCAGTGATTGGCTTGTCACTGTGCTGTGGGTGGGTCCGGAGCACGGGTTGGAGCGGCTGACTTGGACGAGAAGAGGAGAGGACGGGAGAGAAGGTACTGTGCTCCCTGTCCCTGTGTAATGGCCAATTGTCTGTCTAATGGCTCAGTCCCTGTGTAATGGCCGATTGTCTGTCTAATGGCTCAGTCCCTGTGTAATGGCCGATTGTCTGTCTAATGGCTCAGTCCCTGTGTAATGGCTGATTGTCTGTCTAATGGCTCAGTCCCTGTGTAATGGCCCATTCTCTGTCTAATGGCTGATTCTCTGTGTAATGGCCGAGTCCCTGTCTAATGGCTGGTTCTCTATCTATTTTTATTTTTGAAATTTACCAGTAGCTGCTGTATTTTCCACCCTAGGTTTATACTCGAGTCAATAAGTTTTCCCAGTTTTTTTGTGGTGAAATTAGACGTCTCGGCTTTTATTCGGGTCGGCTTATACTCGAGTATATATGTTTGTATTTGTTTGTAAAAAAATTTCAAAACAATTTATCATTTTCCTTCCACTTTACAATTACGTACCACTTTGTGTTGGTCTATCACATAAAATCTCAATAAAATACATTTCCGTTTTTGGTTGTAACATGACAAAATGTGGAAAATTTCAAGGGGTGTGAATACTTTTTCACATCACCGTAACTCATGATACCTGTAAAGTTCTTTCAAAATCACAGTATACAATCTGATCCCTATGGAAATGCTTCATCCTGTGTGCAGCAGATTAATGGTGTCATCTTAAGCTGGCCATACACTGATCGAATATTGAATATGTTCTAGCAGATGGTGAGGGGATTGTTGTTTGTGTGGATAGATAATTTATTTTAATTGACTTAACAGACTCCCTGGCTGAATGAAAAAGAAAACCAACTGTGTATAGCCAGCATTAGCCTAAGTAAAGTCACATGTCCTGAACCTAAGGACAACGTTTTAGCAATATCGTACAACTTGTTTTAGAATTGATGCTGTTGTTGTATAATGTCATTTCTAAGAAATAACGTATTCAGAGTTGTAATATTACTTAAAGGTCCCATTTCATCCTCGCTGGGCTGTTTTGAGAAATTTGCCAATCTCTAAAATTGTGCATTTGCCCAGAGAACAAATATAACTTGGAAAGGTAGGGGGAGAAAGGAGCGCCCGGTGTCCAATACTAAGCAAGTTGAAAGGTGAGTTAGACTAACTTACCTTTCCAACTTGCATATTGTTTGACACCAGGCGCTCCCTTCTGCACCTACGTTTCAAAGTTTACATGGGGAAACCACCGTAATGTCACGCCTTGACCCGGGATCGATTCTGGGACCTGTGTTCTTGTGGTCAGTTCCTTACAGCCTTAGCCACGCGTTTGCATTTGCAAACGCCGGTGTCGCGCTAATACGCATGACTGATGCTTTTACATTGATAGAATGGCAATACAAATTGGCCAGAAACAACCAATTCGCACAACAAAAATACCTCCGGGAGTAGTTTGAGCGTAGGGCGTTTGGCTTCAGGCGTTTTTGAGTGGAGATGTGAACCATCTCCATAGAGAATCATTGATTTTTTCCCCTCCAGGCATATTTAAGCTACAAAACGCTTAGGTGTGAATGGGCCCTTAGGCCATACCAAAAGGCAGCAGCCCAAGCCCGAAGATGGCTCACCACCATAATCCACTGTCACTGCAGGTTGGCACTGTGAACAGCACAAAAAGATATACTATGCCACATTCTATTAAATAGTCAGAACCAATGGAAAGAATGGACTTTATAGGCATACTTAAAAGGATTTACAATTTTTAATAATGAAAAGGCACAAATTTAAAAAACATATATACAGTATCTCACAAAAGTGAGTACACCCCTCACATTTTTGTAATTTTTTTATTATATCTTTTCATGTGACAACATTGAAGAAATGACACTTTGCTACAATGTAAAGTAGTGAGTGTACAGCTTGTATAACAGTGTAAATTTGCTGCCCCCTCAAAATAACTCAACACACAGCCATTAATGTCTAAACCGCTGGCAACACAAGTTAGTACACTCCTAAGTCAAAATGTCCAAACTGGGCCCAATTAGCCATTTCCCCTCCCGTGTCATGTGACTCTGTAGTGTTACAAGGTCTCAGGTGTGAATGGGGAGCAGGTGTGTTAAATTTGGTGTTATCGCTCTCACTCTCTCATACTGGTCACTGGAAGTTCAACATGCACCTCATGGCAAAGAACTTTCTGAGGATCTGAAAAAAAGAATTGTTGCTCTACATAAAGATGACCTAGGCTATAAGAAGATTGCCAAGACCCTGAAACTGAGCTGCAGCACGGTGGCTAAGACCATACAGCGGGTTAACAAGACAGGTTTCACTCAGAACAGGCCTTGCCATGGTTGACCAAAGAAGTTGAGTGCATGTGCTCAGCATCATATCCAGAAGTTGTCTTTGGAAAATAGACGTATGAGTGCTGCCAGCATTGCTGCAGAGGTTGAAGGGGTGGGGGGGGTCAGCCTGTCAGTGCTCAGACCATACACTGCACACTGCATCAAATTAGTCTGCATGGCTGTCATCCCAGAAGGAAGCCTGTTCTAAAGATGATGCATAAGAAAGCCTGCAAACAGTTTGCTGAAGACAAGCATACTAAGGACATGGATTACGGGAACCATGTCCTGTGGTCTGATGAGACAAAGATAAACATATTTGGTTCAGATGGGGTCAAGCGTGTGTGGCGGCAACCAGGTGAGGAGTACAAGGACAAGTGTGTCTTGCCTACAGTCAAGCATGGTGGTGGCAGTGTCATGGTCTGGGGCTGCATGAATGCTGCCAGCACTGGGGAGATAGAGTTCATTAAGGGAACCATGAATGCCAACATGTAATGTGACATACTAAAGCAGAGCATGATCCACTCTCTTTGGAGACTTGGCTGCAGGGCAGTATTCCAACATAATAACAACCCCAACCACACCTGCAAGACGACCACTGTCTTGCTAAATAAGCTGAGGGTAAAGGTGATGGACTGGCCAAGCATGTGTCCAGACCTAAACACTATTGAACATCTGTGGGGCATCCTTAAACAGAAAGCAGAGGAGCGTAAGGTCTCTAACATCCACCAGCTCCATGATGTCATGATGGAGGAGTGGAAGCTCTGGTGAACTCCATGTCCAAGAGGGTTAAGGCAGTCATGGAAAATAATGGTGGCCACACAAAATATTGACACTTTGGGCATTTTCACTTAGGGGTGTACTCAATTTTGTTGCCAGGGGTTTAGATATTAATGGCTGTGTATCGAGTTATTTTGAAGGGACAACAGCAGCGGCTCCTCCATAGAGGGCGCCAGTGCGCCGCCGGTACATGGTTGTCCCTGCTTTTTTGGGAAACTTGCTGTCTTTAGACAGCAAGTCCCAAAGCCCATTGGTCGGCCTTTAAAGTGAATCTGTGTGTGCCACTGAAGCGCACATAGATTCACTGATTGGCCATGGCCTCGGTCACTGGCCTCCAGCCAGTGACTGATTGGTCAGGTCGTGGGGGCGGGACTGGTGGATGTGCTGGTGCTTGGACTGGGAGAGTGTCCAGCACCACATGTCTGTTATTCCCGCTGCCGCCACGTGAGACAAAGCGGCCTGACTCCCATACCGGTACATAGTGCTGTGCTATGTAATGGCTATATACTGTGTTAGTGGCTGAATATACCCCTACCTGTATACTGGTTATATACTGTGTACTGGCTAAATACTGTGTTACTTGCTGAATATACCCCTACCTGTATACTGGCTATATACTGTGTTACTTTCTGAATATACCCCTACCCGTGTACTGGCTATATACTGTGTTACTGGCTTAATATACCCCTACCTGTGTATTGGCTATATACTGTGTTACTGGCTGAATATACCCCACCTGTGAGGCTGAGCTGTATACTGTGTACTGGCTGCAATATACCCCACCTGTGATGCTGAGCTGTATACTGTGTACTGGCTGCAATATATCCCACCTGTGATGCTGAGCTGTATACTGTGTACTGTGATGCCAAGCTGTATACTCCTGACACAATATGTGGAATACAGGGGGACGGAGTGGGTGGATTCTATAAGGGGTGGGGCTTATGAGAAGTAAGAGGAGTCAAAAAGGAAGGGCGGGGCCTGGTGCCCCCATCCTAAAAATTCACCAGCCGCCACTGAGGGACAGCAAATTTACACTGTTATACAAGCTGTATACTCACTACTTTACATTGTAGCAAAGGGTCATTTCTTCAGTGTTGTCACGTGAAAAGATATAATAACATATTTACAAAAATGTGAGGGGTGTACTCACTTTTGTGAGATACTGTAAGTCAGTGAACGTGACTAAAATTGTGTCTCAATGACCATGCTGCAGCCCAGAGTCCCAATGGACACAATAGACTAGGCTGGAAGGCCAGAAAGAAACCCAACTAATACCCCAATGGAATAATACACATCCAGGATGCTTCTACCTGCGGGGACACCAAAAAGGGGGAGATATGTATCCAGGGGCATGTGACACTGACTGTGCTGTATGATGAACTAACCCTGCTATTATACTGGCATCTGCTGGAATATCTGCATACCAGCACAGCTCTATACTATTATTATATGTGTACACGTCCCAAACTGCTCCCTCCATATTATTCATCAGATGTGGATGTTTTTAAAGTGGATGGCCAATTTTAGACCTATCTAGCTCCAGAAGAAGCGTTCTTTAAGTGCAAAACTAGTTGAGCAGGTCTTCTGAATCTCTGAAAAGCAGTATCAACATTTTTTGAAACCCCTGTTTCATTATCATAGGTAGGGTTGTACCCATTCATGTTATTATGTGTGTTATTCCATTGGGGTATTAGTGCTTTCAGGTTTCTTTCTGGCCTTCCAGCCTAGTCTATTGAGTCTATTGGGACTCTGGACTGCTGTGTGGTCACTGAGGCACAATTTTAGCCACTTCCACTGACTTAAATATATGTTTTTAAATTTGTCTATGTCTTTTGATTAATAAACAATGTAAACCTTTTTAAGTATGCCTATAAAGTATAGAAACATAGAAAAGTGATAACAGAAAAAGACTGAGTAGTCCATCGAGTCTGCCCCTTTTTATTTTTATCTATTTATTTATTTTTTATTTTTTTTTACATTAACCTTGTTGTCTGACTATAGATTTATGTTTATCCCGAGCATGTTTGAAGCCATTTACTGTTGACTGTCTCACAACCTCTGTTGGTAGTTTATTCCAATCATCAACCACCCTTTCAGTAAAATAATACTTTCTAAGATTAGTTTTGAACTTCCCCCCAGTTAGTTTGAGGTCATGTCCCCGAGTTCTTGATTTTGGTTTCATATTGAAAAGACTGCCCTCCTGAACCTTATTCACCCCCTTGATGTATTTAAAGGTTTCAATCATGTCTCCCCTCTCCCTTCTTTCCTCCAGACTGTACATATTAAGTTCCTGAAGTCGCTCTTGATATGTTTTATCCCCCAAATCTTTCACCATCTTTGTTACCCGTCTCTGAACTCGTTCTATTTTATCAATATCTTTATGTAAGTGTAGTCTCCAGAACTGGGCACAGTATTCTAAGTGAGGTCTCACTAAAGATCTATATAGAGGAATCAGAACCTCCTTCCTCCTGCTGGTGATCCCTCTACTGATACATCCCAGAATTCTATTTGCTTTTCCCACTGCCTAGTCACACTGTTTGCTCATTTTGCAATCATCTGAAATACGCACCCCCAAATCTTTTTCTTCTGTAGGGCTGGCTAACACTGTACCCCCAATTCTGTACTCCATTATATTCATAAAGTCCATTATTTCCCATTTCCATTGGCAGTGATTGACTTAATCCAGCCCTAACAGAGAACAATTATATAATTTTGAAAGAAAATAGGGAATTTCACCAACTTTGAGCTGGATTATTTGCTACATGAAAATATAGAAAATCTTTCATGATTCAGATGGAAAACCTGATTATTTTTCTTTTCCATTTAATTTTTTATTAGAAAAAATGCATGTAAAAATAGAAATAGCAATAAAACATTTAGAAGCTCTGGCAAAAAAAGAATGTTGTAAAATAAGGGCAGAAAGGTAGTCCAGATGCCAAAGTGTGTTTAAGGATCCCATGGCCAGTGTTTATCCATAGCATTGTTGCATTAAACGTGAAGCAAAAGTGCTTCTTTCGCAGGGGGTCTGTGTCCGCATAATCCATACAGAACAGAACATTCAGCCTCCTGGCTAGTTATGAGACAATTGGGGACTCCATATACTGTATGTGCCGGCTGTTCTGTTCTACCACATCATGCATGCCATCTCTATTTCTAAAACCTACCATATGACCCATTTCAGTGAAGATTTAAAAAGGTATTACACCCAAAAACACAAATGTACTATATTGCAGATTACCAGTTCTTAGATGTTGTGTCTGCATTCATTTTTTTATTCCTTTTCACTTTATTTTCACCTAGTGGTCTGGCCAGTAATTCTGTTACAGTTTAAGTTTCAAGAATAGACTAAGTTGTCAAGCAAAAGTGGCAGTTAGAGGGTTGAGACAATCCATTTAACACTGCCAGGGGTGCTTACAATGGTCAGCTTTTATTAATTTATGTAAAACTTTTATCCCAAAAGGAAAAAACTGTTGATGTAACTGCTTATAAAGAGTTAGCTGGAGTTCGACTTTGATTTGTTGGTCAAGTCCATCTAAATCTGTTAGTCCATCGAACACCATATTCTTCGCAGATTCACAATGGTGCTGTCCAAAGGTGAAAACAGTCAATTGGTAAAAATACACCCGTACAGACCAATATGAGGGGTATCAAGGCGGCCTTTAATTATGCCATAACCTGCCCCGCACACATATACCACCTATATATAGGGGGGGTGTGGTTCCTGGTGCAAAAGACATAATACAAAAACAACGTGATTTAGAGACCACAAGTGCACCACTATGGGAACCAAATGTGATAAAACGTAACTTTTATTAAAGATATCAAAAAATGCACAACCACTGAAGTTGGAAATACAATTTAAAAAGACAACGTTGTCATTGTTCAAGACGCATCAGTACACCCATTCACAACACACCCATCCTAATTGCCACATTCATACACCCACTATGCAATGCCACGACCGTGACTGGGATGGCTTGTCAGGTCAATGGGACAGATACGGGGATACTCGGGATCAGGGGTAGGAAAGAAGAGCCGGTCAATTCAGGCAGTGCAAGGTAATGGCAGACAGTCTGAGGTATTAACTCAATACGGCCAGCGTTTTCCAATGGACTTCCCAGTGAATGGTAAATTACAGCTAGATGCGTGATGTATGATGGAGATGGAAGTCCCAGTAACGGTAAGAGCAATTAGAGTGCAGTGATTAAACCATCATAATGAAGCTGATCAGTCCCAAGATTATATCAGAACATTGATTTGAACAGCTAGGAGCGCCAAAGAGGCTGTAATAGCAGTGATGGTGCTGACACTTAGTATAGACACTCTCACCAGACTCTTGAAACGGCACCGATGAAAGGACAGGATTTCCAAAGATCATGAGTCCCAAAATACTGCCATAGTTGATGGGAATGGCTTTTGCAGCGTGGCAGTTCCTCCTCAGCTCCAGCTGATTCAAGCAGCGTGTACGGAGCGGGTGGGAGGCTTCTCCAGGGTGAGGGGCGGGTTCAGATGCGTCATAGGAGACGCGATGCTGATGCGTTTCGTCTGACCAATAGCAGACTTCCTCGGAGCTGTCCAAAGGTGTCTTGTTGCTCCTCCATCCAGAATGCAGACACCCCAAGACAAAAAGTATGCCACTGGCTCGATCACCAGAGGAAAAAAAATCTCAAAAAAGTACACTTCATTTAAGGATTGGTATACTGCAGCAATGTATCAACTTTTTGTTTTGGGGTTTATTGACACTTTAAATTATACCCCGAAGGGGGAAAGGAGTGTGGCCAGTGCTTAACCCATCTCACACTGCTGCACAGACCTACAACTACCACCATCTTATCTCATAAAATGCCAACTAATTGGCAGGTAAATCCCATTCACAATGCTGCCCTGGAACTGGGGGTGGGGGGGCTGTTTATCACAACTAGGCAGAGGGCATGGCAAAGCATTGCTAAGAATATGAAAAGAGAATAAAACCTGCGCTGTTATAAGAGTAGGTCTCTAAGGACAAAAAGACAAAAGACTTTCTCTCTTTTCCAAGTGTAACATCTTTGATAATAAAGCAAGGCAGGGGCCTAAAAGGCTGAATTCCAAAAAAGAAAATATACGTTGTTTGCTCCTAGCTTAATAAAGGGCTAGACATGGTCCAAAACATGTTAGGTGAAATAGGTAGATCTTGGCAGCCATTGTAGAAGGTGATTGTTGGGTGAAGGCAGGCAATTTTAGGTATCTTACATTGGTCTCATTGGACATGCTTCTGAACTTGAACAGGACATAGACAGGTTTCATTTTTGTCCAAACCATCAAACAATGTAGCAATGAAAGCTGAACTCCATGCATAAAAAACAATTCCCTATCTTCTTCCCTCACTTTTTGTCATGTTGGCACTGATATTGTGAAAAATGCTCTATCATAGAAGCTGCATTCTCCTTTTGTAATCCCTAGACAGTGGTAGGGTATAGCTAGCAGGACCCACATCACTAAATTTCTCATGGCCCCTCGCAAAATGTCTTATTTGTGGGTGGCTCCATTGCTGTGATAGTGGGTGGCATTTTGGCAGGACTGAAAGAATGAAAGAGTGTCCTTTTGGAAAAAAGTTTTGAGTTTTCCAACGTGGAGACAGGGACCGCCATGGGGAGTGTTATGTCATAATGTTCCAGGGAGTGACCCATCACTTGTACTAAGGAAGGGTTATCATTACAGAAAGAGTCACCACTGACTATAACATGACCATAGCTTCAAGTTAGAAAGAACCCAAACATGGGACTAGGCAGAAAATCCACAACTTAGTGATCCAGAGTGTTTAGAGCGGGAACCCAGCCAAAACTTCCAGTTTTGTGAAGATACACTTGATAGGGTATAGATACAGTAGGGTTAGGACCTCTCTTTAAATTTTCATTTGTGATCCCACTTGGAGCTTTCATTGTTCCTTTTTGTTCAAGTGAAAAATAGGGTCTGAGCTTGCTGGTTCTGGAGCTTAGGTAAATCTGATGTAGTGTCTGTTAGCAGGCCTCTTCAAAAATCAGATTTGCATAAGATAAAGATATCCAAAAAATGGTATCTACTAAATATTCTGTAGGTACTGCATATTGTCTACAGAATATTTAGTAGATACCAGTTTTATGCAGGTCTGTATGTGAATGTTCCGTTAGCCGGATCTTTAACCACTTGTCTACCAACAATGTTTGTAAATGGTGGCTGGTAGGCAGTGATTCTCCCTGTCTGCTATAGCAGAGGATGTACAAATTACTTTAAATATTACTTACTCTTCTTTCAGTCTGGTTTTTACAGAGAAAAACATTATGAAAGGGTTACTAATATGGGCCAAGGTAGTGAGGCCACGAACCAATCAGAAATCAGATCAGTCAACACTGACGTCTTCCCAGTATTGCCAGTTCATATATTGGCATGGTTGGAGTGTTCCCTCCATCCAACCCAAACACACACGCCATTCTTTTTATTACAAGTGGGTGTATTTTTGTTCTTAATAACATTTCTAAGAAGCCATTTCTTCATGAGAAAAGTTCTCAATTTCTGTGAGCAGAGGGGGGGACCGAGCTGCACTATGTATGTCTATAGGCGCACATAGCCTGTCTCATGATCGAGCCTGCATGTCTGCCCCTCACAGCAAAGGTGCTTGCTATGTTGGCACACACAGAGGAGGAGGAGTGAGCAGCGGCCAACGGGGGACCCCAGAAGAGGAGGTTCGGGCTGCTCTGTGCAGTGTCATTGCACAGTCAGGTAAATATAACATGTTTACTATTTTAGGGGGAAAAGTTGGCTTTACAACCACTTTAATTGAATTGATGATACTCTGCTTAGTCATTGGAAAAATTATTCCCAGTTTGGGGTTAATCGGACCTCATTATCATCACAAATATATTATTATTACTAAATAGGATTTATATAGCACCAACAATTTTTGCAGTGCTTTACAATATAAAGGGAAACAACATGGTTAAAATACAATTCAAGAGAAGAGTTCAGTAAGGACAGTGCTCATGACTTTACAATCTAAAATGGAAGCACAAGTGATGCTAAAGCTGGCCATTCATGGATTGAAATTTGACCCGTTCAGCAGGAATCTATGTCCATTCCTGTTCATGAGATTTATCAATCAAGTGTATTCTGATGGTGAGGGAGACCCACTGTCAGAATACAATGACTCAATGGGAATGATTCCTGCATCCACATTTAATGTGTGGATGGAGGAATCAGGTCAGCTTATTTTATTCAACGTTCTAGCTAAACAAAAAAAAACAAAAAACTGACCCATGTATGGCCGGCTTAAAGGTACTAACTGTATTGGGATAATTTTAAGGAGAAAGTAAAATTTCATTTGTTAGGTAGAGACGAGAAAGATATATGTTTTCAGTGATCACCCAAAGGCAAACACAGTAGGACGCAGCAAAACAGTTTGAGGTAGGTAGTTCCACAGGATAGGAGAGTCTTTGTAGAAATCCTGGAGGGATGAGAGATCTGGCAGGGTAGCTAGAAAGCAGGTGGTCTTAAAGGATAAGTTCACCTTTGGGAACATGTTCCACCAGTTTTTAGGATGGAACATGGAACACGTTCCTGCAGCCACTCTCCAATTCCACCCCCCCCATGACAGTGGTGATCTTCTCCCCGCACCTGCTGCCACTATTTGAAAAGAGTGCGGCCATGCAGGGCTCTGCCCACACATCCGCGTCATTCATTCACAGAGTCCTATGAATGAACTACAAGTACCGACAGACTTTGCGGCTGACGGCTTGTAGTTCTCAATGAACTACCAGGTCACTGTTGGGCACTCTAGATATTTCATTGACTCTTCCTGTCGTGTAACTATCTGCCCATAGGGGGTATGAGCAGACAACTTACACTGACAGTCTGCAAGAGCCCTGCATTGCACCCACAATCTACTGATCACATGTGCAATGCTTTCCAGGCTCCTACAAAAAAAATAGTAAATGTACATTTTTTTCAGCTGCTAAAAAATATGCATTTATTTATTTTTTTTAAAGGTGAACTTATCCTTTAAGAAGGATCAAACACATTGTTTGGGTGATATTTTTAGATGGGGTTGGTAATGTAGTTTGGGGCAGAGTTGTGCATGGTTTTGTATATTGTAGTTACTATAGCATTGTAAATGATATATTATCTAACATATATAACATGCAGATGAATCTGTGCAACAAAAGTGACAGAGGAATTCATTGGATAACCCTGACCATGTTATATAAGGTGACCAGATTTTTAAAATGAAATCTGGGGACATATTTTTTTTTTTTACTAGTAATGGCTGCAATCAGCGACTTATAATGGGACTGTGATACTGCAGCGGACAAATCGGACACTAGCTGACACTTATGACACTTTCTGGGAACCACTGACACTAATACAGTGATCAGTGTTAAAAATATGTACTGTCACTGTACTAATGACACTGGCAGGGAAGGGGTTAACATCTAGGGAAATGAAAGGGTTAAATGTGTGCCTAACAAGTGTTTTCTCACTGTGGGGGAGATGCTTTTACTAAGGGAAGGTGTAGATCCCTGTCCCTGCTTTGCAGGAACACGGTTAATGTCTTCCATACTGACAGAACAGTGATCTGCCTTGTTTACATAGGCAGACTGTTCTGCCTGTGTACAGAACAATCAACAGGTACCAGCGGACATATAGTCCACCGGAGCCGCTGATCGCTCTGATACCCAGAAATGCAGGTTCATGTATATATACATGATCCTGCGCAACGTGACTGCCCTGTAGCAGTAAATCTGCTATGGGGTGGCCGGCAACTGGTTAAGATCGTCAGCATTATGATAACTCACAGGCAGCAGGCACTATCATGGCTCTGGCTGGCTCTGTCACAGTGTGTCACATGACATAATTAAGCTGCTGGGTGATGATACTTATGACCAATAAGGTAACAAAATCAGCACCCAGCAGCCATGTTATGTGACACACTGTGACGGTACACTGCCAGCCAGAGCCATGCTAGAGTGCCTGCTGCCTGTGAGTTATGATTCCATCCATTATGCCAGAGAGACAGACACAGTGCAATGTAGTCTATTCACAGGCACCCCAAAGCACATCGGTGTTGAAGCCTTGATGACACTGGCAGCCCCACAATTGAATCCGCTTCCCCTCTGTGCCTGCTGCTGGACACTATCAGCTGAGCTCAGCTGCCTCTCTCTGCCCACCTCACAGCCAAGTCTCACTCTCCAGGCCCCGGCTACTACTGGGTGAGGAGCGGAGCTGAGCGGAAGAAGATTGCTCCGCCGGGGAAGGCAAGCGACTGGCGGGACTTGAGCCAAGGCAAAAAAACATGAGGAGCGGGAGCGGAATGGGTATGCACCCAAAACTGAAGAAGTAGACTGCGCTCTGACTAGCACATGATCATCAGAAAGGGGCACAAATAATGGAAAAAATACACCCCCTTAGCTAGTAGGAGCGGGGGTGTGTAATTCAGATTTTTTTTAAAATTCTGCACTGACTGTCTTTGAAATTGCCCGGGCCCCTGTTCAAATCCAATCCGGGGACAAAACCAGGGACAGACTTGGTCTGGGGACGTCTGGTCACCCTAGTGTTATAGTATGTTGGCTTGGTGTACATTTATGGCTTCAATCACATGGGTGCATTTGGCCATCCAGCCTAAATACACGGTGTATTTCTGGGGCAAGGTTGTCCTGGACCTGAACACAACTGTCCATAGACATGAATGGGTGAAGGCAGCTGTACAATATGGCCCATCTGTGTACATGCTTTGTGTGATCATCACAGATTAATATTTCACTGCTACCACTGTTAAGAACTCTGAAGCACTGTTTGTGTAACAAAATGCAATTTCAACACAGGTCAACCCTTTCTTTCAAGAAAATCATTTTATCGGTGATAGGCCCCATCCAATGAAGTACTACTTTGCTCCTTTCCTTATTCTCACCATTGCATACTTTCTTTGTAAATATGCATCAGACTTTCTTTAAGGTCTCTTTGTGTTTCCAACTTGCAGGGTAAACAAGTGTAGAAACGTGAATTGTAGTATCCCAAAGGATTTAAAAAAGACACTTTCTATGTCTTGCTTTAGACTGATTTAAAAGTATATGTTAGTGATTCCACAAGTGATGCCTTTTGAGGTGACCTTCTGAGTGAGGGTATCACCAAGAGGTCTTTCTAAGAAGGGACCCCACCCTACAAGTATTGTACATCCACTTCACATCTATGTTGGTACTATACATGATGTCATGCTGTCAATGTTCTTACTTACGGGTGCTTGTGGTTGTGCTGGTCACCAGAAAACGAATCACTGCCAAAGCTGTTAAAGTCATCATACTGGCTACTCCAAAGAAGAATCCCATTAGAGCATAATAAAGACAAGTCGGCTGTCCACCAATCCAGGCGTGATTCCAGGCAGAGGCAATAGCCAGGGGGTACATGGTGATGGCCATACCAAAGTCCGTTATGGCTAAGTTTACTGAAAGCAGGTCCGGAGACTTCAAGTGGGATGAACATTTTACAGCTGTGGCGAGTACAGCCAGATTACCCACCGCGCTTAAAATGGCTGCAGAAAAAGAAATGCCAATAAGTGTGTTGTACAAAAGGGCTCCACACTCAGTACAATTAGTTGTAAATGAATAGCTATATACTTACCCTGGGTTAATAGATCACAATGTAAAGCATAAGCATTAGATCCAAAGAGTATAATCATGTCAGCCAGGTAAAAAGCAGTTGCTAATAAGCCAGAAATGGTTGTGCTATGATTACTATTATGACAGGTTCACTTTAAAGATTCTTTTACATAACACAGATTAAGAGAATCAAATAATATCCTCGTTGCTGCCTTTTAAATAAACTTATAATGATAGCTGATGAATATCATATGACTTTACACACTAAATTTTTCCTCTACATCTCCCAGCGATAAAATATATTTATTCAGAGCAAACACTTTACGGCTGTTTTTCAAGTTTATTACATCTGTTTTAAGGCTGAAAAAATATCGGCATTGATATCAGCATGATATAGCGACAGATTGATGTTGGTTGGATAACACAGTGGCACACTGCAAGCAAAATTGCAAATTAAAGTAGAACTTGTTACTTTAAACTCACCCCACTCTCTTTGCCCCCCCCCCACCCCCAACTAAACTCTATGCCACCTAACAAAAAAAAAAAAAAAACAAAATCTTAAGCTAAAAGTCCCTTTTAACCACTTAAGGACTGGAAGGATTTCCCATATTAGCACTTTTTGCGATTCAGCACTGCGCCATTTTAACTGACAATTGCGCAGTCATGCGACGTTGTACCCAAACAAAATTTGCGTCCTTTTTTCCCCACAAATAGAGCTTTCTTTTGGTGGTATTTAATCGCCTCTGCGTCATTTCTGATCAACGCTATAAACAAAATAGTGTGACAATTTTGCAAAAAAAACGATATTTCTTACTTTTTGCTAAAATACAAATCTAAAAAAATATATACAAAAACAAATTTATTCATCAGTTTTGACCGATCTATATTCTTCCTCATATTTGTGGTGAAAAAAAAAAATCGCAATCAGCATTTATTGATTGGTTCACGCAAAAGTTGCTGCTTTTACAAACCATGAGAATTAATTTCTGTTTTTAGAATTTTTTTTTTTACTAGTAATGGCGGCGATCTGCAATTTTAATAGGGACTGCAATATTGCAGCGGACATGTCGGACATTTTTTACACTTTTTTGGGACCAATGACATTTATACAGCGATCAGAAATTTAAATATCCACTGATTACTGTATAAATGTCATTGGCAGTGAAGGGGTTAACCTGGGGAGGGGGCAGTGAAGGGGTTAACTGTGTTCCCTAGGCGTGTTCTAACTGTGAGGGGGCTGGGCTGGCAGAGGCACCAGAGATCTAACTGATCCCGAGTACAGGGATCAGTAGATCTCTGACTTGCCACCTGTCAGAACGGGGAACCTCCGTGTTTGGTTCTGTTACAGGGCATCGCGAGTCGCCGATGGGCATCGAGTCCGCCCGACCCGCGGCCCAGCTCAGGGAGCGTGCGGCGGGCACGAGTGATGACTATAACAATAGTGTGCGCTCATGCAGAGATGTCTGTAAATCTAAAGTATTCTTCAGCCTCACCACTGCACTTACAAGGAAGAAGGGCACATCATTTCACAATCCACACATTCTGCTTTGCATTTCAAAAATAAAAATAAAAAAAAAAACCCAAAAAGACCAATAATCTGTATATGACAGAACAGTAGGCTCTCAGTCACATCAAAAACTATAAAACAGCTGGCTGCAGGTGGCATCTATCCCAACAGGGTATGTGGACTTGATGTGATGGTTCTGTTATATTTTTATTTATTACTCTCACATCATGGGCTACACATCAAGTTATTATCAAACCTTTACATTTCATTTTTGTAGAAAAACTTATGTATCCCATCCATCTTGGCTTTGTTAAATATTATGACAGTTGTATTCCAATTAACTACCTCATCTTAATCTAAACTAACCCCATATTACAAATTTTCCCAATAACCTGTATTTAATTTCCAAGCAAAGCTTGTCTAAACCAATTACAATATATCTATATTATTAATAAAATTGTTAACATCATATCAGAAATTAATACTCAAGTGATAATCTTAATATCACACCCTAATTCTAATATATCTCAACAGATATATCTCCTTTAACCACTTCAATACTATGCACTTATAACACTTTCCTACCAGACCAATTTTCAGCTTTAAGTGCTGTTGCGCTTTGAATGACAACAACAGTAAGTTTCGCGTTGTCGTGAATTTCGACTTTTAACCAGACCATCCTTTCACAATATTCACGTATCA
>BLSH010537781.1:308708-347722 GCA_018402905.1 Glandirana rugosa | reverse complement strand
CCTGTGTCTTCTTACACTTCCTGAGACTAAATAGTTTCCTCCCTATGCTGGAATCACCGTTGAGTTATTTGTATACCACTATCATATCTCCTCTGTCTTTTCTCCAGGGAGAATGCGTTTTAATGTTTGTAGACTTTCCTCAAACTGAGGTCCTCCAGTGCCCTTATTAATAAAATCCAAATGATCTAAATTTGATTTTCGGTGCAATCTGAAAAGTCATTCGTGGAGAAAACAAATTCCCCAATATTATAATTGCTTCCTCAGTGGATGTTTGCATGCAAAATTATTATCTTCTATCAAAGTGATGAATAAATTAAAATAATGTGAAGGTGCCAAGTTTAGTCCAAGAGGCAAAACATCATTCTATGGTTGTGTCAAATCATAACTTCAAAATTCAAATTCAAAACATTTATAGTGTGCAAACCATTGTCAGAATGTTTGTTTCCATTCCTTCTCCATCCAATCCATCTCAATTTATCTTTTTGTGTTTATTTTACTTTGGCATCATCAGGAAATGTATCCATAAGTTTCCTTCTCCTATTAACTGATCATGGGTAAGAACTTGATCAAGAGATTGACATTCATGAGGTTTAATCGATTTGGTCTTAGTAGTTATGTTTGGGGGCATTTTCTCCTTTTCCATGGCATTTTCTCCATCATGGGAAGGTGGATTTATGAGTTCAAAACTAAAGTATGGAAGACCTTGGTAGGTATTTAGCCTTGTTCCAGATTTTCTGAATGAGGATGTAGGTTGGCAGGAGTTTGGTTTGGCAAAGCTAAGGGCTTCCAGACCCTTAGAGAATGAGCCTGACCTTGGACACATTATTGAAGTAACATTTTATGGGATGGTTTTGTTTAATTCAGTCCTATCATTTTTGGCAGTTTGCATGACTTTAAGTGTTTTTTATTTATTAATTCCTATATGTATACAATTCTCTCCTTCTGGCCCCTCCTTGTCTCTGTTTAAGCCCATTTGTGTGTGAAGACTTCCCCTGATGAGGATTTCTGTTGTATTGTTCCCAGTTCAATACATTTCTTCACTTTCATTAGAATAGCCTTGTGTGCAGCCAGTCTCTCTTTCGGTTGTGTGGTGGATCTTCAAAGGTGGGGCAAGCAATCTCCTTCCGGTGTCAGCACCCAGCAGTCCAATGAGTAAACCAATTTTAGAGCTTGTGAACAACACTTTTCCATCACAACCAAGATGGCGACGTGAGTTTACTATACTGCACTCAAAGCCAAAGTTTAGCTAAAAAAAACAACTTTTTTTCACTACAGCTTTATTTGCATCACCTTTATGTAATGAAATATGTCCCACAATGTGGAGGCTGCTGGATTCTGTAGACATGTTACTGCAGCGCTGCCCTGTCCTCTTCCTGCTTCTGAACTTTAGGCGCTGTGGAGGTTAACAGCTTCGGGTCTTCGAGCTGCAGACAGGCAACCTTCCACAGTACTGAACCTCCAATCATGGGCGTCTGCAGGTAGGGGCAAGGGGGGGTAATTGCCCCCCCCCCCCCTGGAATCAGGGATTGGATCAGGGGTTCCCCACAAGGTCCTTATCCTCTTGAGCCATGTATGCAGTTTCTGACCGTCTCCTGTACTATGTCCGCAGTCTCTGGCCATCTCCTGTAGTATGTTTGCAGTCTCTGACCATCTCCTGTACTATGTCTGCAGTCTATGACCACGATAATGTGATAATGACATTGTCAAAAAGGGGCAGAGCATGGGTGACCTTAAATGATGCCCCCCCCTGAAAAAAGTTCTGCGGACACCCATGCCTCCAATATCATGTGTTGTTATTACACCTCCATAAACATTAACATGAACTCAGTGCCACCAAGAAGATTTTAAAGCCTCAAGAGAAGCAGTTAGATTTGTGCAAATAATTTAAAGCTGCTCTAAGATCTCAAAGTGAACAGTAATCATTATTAATCCTTTTGCTGCAAGCCTTAGTAAACAGATAGGAAGATATATTATATATATATATATATATATATATATATATATATATATATATATATATATAAAATATGTTTTAAACTCTTTTTTTTTTTTTTTTTTTAGTTTAGTTACTTGCTTATTTCTGGCCTAGGCCAAAATGATATCCCAGGAGTCTTAATAGGCAGGACTGCTAAGCTGCATTATTTCTCTTTTTTGGTTTTAAATACCCTTTAAACCAAACCAGTCATTAGAAAAATGTGTAACAAGTTAAAGTGGAGTTCCACCCATTTAAAAGTCAGCAGCTACAAAAAGTGTAGCTGCTGACTATTAATGGCTACTCACTTGTCACACAGTCCAGCTCCTCTCCCCCTCCCCTCTGCGGCGCCGGCATAGCAAGTGTGGGCGCCCGGCTGTGGCTTCATAGCTGGATGCGAGCCTTGCTGCACGCTGTGAAAGGCCAGGCAATCTTCTGGGACCTCTCATGTGTCCCAGAGGACTGCAGGGAGGGAGGGGCAAGAGGTGCGCATGGCATCACCCGCGACCATCTCGGAACCACGAAGGATGTTACACCGTTTGCTTTTTTTGATCGTATGGCGGCACTTGGTTTAAGTGCCGTTCTTGTGAGTAACCTTTTATCCTTGTTATCAATAAAAACTGTTTAGCTACAGAGAGCACTAGATTCCTGATTATATTTTACATACTCGCTGTGCATGGAGGAGCTGTGTTTGGCGTCTAGGGATTAGTGCTGCTTTGATTGATGCAGATTGTGGGACTCGGATTACCATCTGTTTACCTGGGAGAATACTTGTTTCAGGAAACCTATCTGGAAGAATACATGCTTTTTGACCCTCATGGGTCGAATTCCTAAGGTGGGAGACTAGTGACACCTATGGTGGATGGGCTAAGTTCACTTTTTAGCACAGTTTTAGAGTGTCGCTTGCTATTCCTGAGCACCCTCTGTCACCAAGGATTATTATCTGCATCTAAATAACTTTTTGGACTTTTTTTACTGTTCTATTATGCTGCACACTTTTTGTGTTGTTATCTCTATTCAAGGTTTATTGCTTTTATCCTTGATGTGTTCAGCTGCATATTGTTTACTTGCACTATTTTGGATCTGCGCAGAATATTCTTCTATTTTTTAAATGATTTATTGTCAACTAGGATGGTGACTAAATGCAAAAATTTCCAAGTAATCTGCCTTTTTACGAAGCACTGGAAATCTAAAGAAATTTTTTTATATTATTTTAACAAAACAAAAAGTCTAAATTTGTATATATTTGAAAATACATTAAAACTATAAACCAGACTCATGGTGTCTATGTACAGCGTGCGTTCTGCTCTAAACGCTAGGACAGGGATGTGCAATTAGCGGACCTCCAGCTGTTGCAAAACTACAAGTCCCATCATGCCTCTGCCTCTGGGTGTCATGCTTGTGGCTGTCAGAGTCTTGCTATGCTTCATGGGACTTGTAGTTCTGCAACATCTGGAGGTCCGCTAATTGCATATCCTTGCGCTAGGATCACCCACAGGGACATCAAAAGCAATGAATACATTAAGATCAAGCTCATCTTCTTAAAGGCACACCAACATGCAAGGACTATCTTAACCACTTCAGCCCCGGAAGGTTTTGCAGCTTTAGGACCAGAGCACTTTTTGCGATTCGGCACTGCGTCGCTTTAACGGACAATTGCGCGGTCGTGCGACATTGTACCCAAACAAAATTTGCGTCCTTTTTTTCCCACAAATAGAGCTTTCTTTTGGTGGCATTTGATCGCCTCTGCGTCATTTCTTATCGCGGCTATAAACAAAAGAAGAGCGACCATTTTGCAAAAAAACCCAAACTTCTTACTTTTTGCTAAAATTCAAATCCAAAAAAAAAAATATAAAAAAACATTTTTTTTCACCGTTTTTGGCCGATTTATATAATTCCTCATATTTGCGATAAAAAAAATTGCAATCGGCATTTATTGATTGGTTTGCGCAAAAGTGGCCGCGTTTACGGATGATGAGAATTCATTTCTGGGGTTTTTATTTTTTTTTTATTTTTTACTAGTAATGGCGGCGATCTGCGATTTTTAGCGGTACTGCGATATTGGGGCGGACACGTCGGACATTTTTGACACTTTTTTGGGACCAATGACATTTATTCAGCGATCAGAAATTTAAATGTCCACTGATTGCTGTATAAATGTCATTGGCAGTGAAGGGGTTAACCTGGGGGGGGATCTAGGGGTTAAGTGTGTTCCCTGGGTGTGTTCTTACTGTGGGGGGGTTGGGCTAACATGGGCATGAGAGATCTAACTGATCCCAGTGACAGGGATCAGTAGATCTCTCATGCCCCACTGACAGGGCGGGGAACCGCCGTGTTTACATCGGCGGTTCCCCGTTCTTTTCCCTGTAGCCGCTCATCGCGGCTCGCCGGCGGACATCGGGTCCGCCCGAGCCGCGGGCACACTCCTCGCGCCCCCTGGTGGCCAAAAGCAAATTGCCGTTTATTTACAGCGATTCGCGCAGGGCTCCCCCACTGCCGCCGTAAAAAGACGGCGTGCGGTGGGGAACCGGTTAATCTCCATGTCTCCATTCAGACACAGAGCCGCGACCTGGCCCCGCTCCCTTTTTTTTCTCACTGGCTGACTGACTTTGATTGACAGCAGCATGAGCCAATGCCGCCGCGCTGCTGTCTCAGCCATTGAGGACGATGGCCGAGACCTGTGGCATTAGGGTGTGCACCCAAAAGCTCAAACACACGTGTGTATGCATGTGTATGTATACTGACAGTGTCAGAAGGGCAGTGGGCGGTGTCAGTAGTTTTTATTTTTATTATTTTTTACAATTTTATTTATTTTACAACTTTTTTTTAGGAGCCCCATGCTAAATTATCAAGGGTCCAAATGGGAAATCTGTGTCAGACAGGGTGATTAGGGTGTGCCCAGGCACACCTGGCACACTCCCCAGTGTGAAAGCCCATGCACCGCTTGCAGGACGAGAAAAAAAGTCCTGCAAGCAGCATCATTGGGGTGCGCTGAGTGGTGTATACACCGTTCCTACAAAAAAAATTTTGTTTGAAAAATTGCTGCGCAAATACTGTGTGAAATAAAAAATTGCAACGACTGCCATTTTATTCCCTAGGGTTTCTGCTAAAATATATAAATAAAGTTTGGGGGTTCTGAGTAATTTTCTAGCAAAAAAAATATGATTTTTACGCATAGGAGAGGAATGCAAGAATTGGCCCGGTATGGTAGCGGTTAAATCCACTAATTTGTTCTGAATACTTTTATTCTAGCATATAAAATCACGAATGTAATATTTTGAGGGCTTGATAAATATATTGGTGAAATATAAACATTTTATGCAGCTAATTACTATTCCTTTATTATTTCATATTTACTTATATACTGTAGGCCTATATTTCAAACCTATAAAAGGGATGGTTGAGCCAGAAGTCTTTTGGTTTAAAATATGGGACAGTTGTGATTACTTTGGCTGGGGGGACATAAATAATAGATGATACTGAATAAATCCGCTAAACACAACTCCAATTTTCCTTACACTCCAACTTTCTATGCAGTGGGGGAGATTTAGTAAAACTGGTGCACAGATAATCTGGTGCACTGTGCACAGTAACCAATCAGCTTCTTGCTTCTGCTTGTACAATTAAGCTTAGATAAAACTTTGCTACCTGTTCATGGGCAACAAGTATTCACTGGTGACTTATCCAATATAGTTACAGTCAGCGCCGGAACATGGTCATCCAGCGCCCAGGGCAGAGAAGTCAAAGTACGCCCCCCTTCATCATGTGCAAGCTTAGGGAATGCTACCCCCAGCAGTCATCCATTTGTCAAAATGCCTTGTATCAGAATAAGCAGTAAAAAGAATTAATGTGTAAGTGCACTCACCCAGGATGGCAATTAAGGGTGTGTTCTGCAGTAGCCAAGTGCCACGTCCTAATTAAACATATTAGAAATATAGATGAGGGGAAAAATTGACTTTATAGGCACCAATTTTATAAAATTAACAAGTTTTATTTATAACATGCTTCATATATTTAAAACATTTAAAAAAATAATTTCATGTGCAGTCTATAGTGCAATGCAATCCAATAGCCTCAGAACCACCGAATTGGAGTCCAGGAGCTGGTGCTGCAACTTATAGTTGTACAGTAATTTTACATATGCGCTACATGTTGCGCAGATGTCCGCTTCTTCAGGAGCTTGTAAAAATTCTATAGACAGATAGGAAAATATAACCTTAACAATTTATATATGAAAGAAGTATTACAACCGTATAAACCAGGGTTCCGTGGAACCCTAGGGGTCCTCCAGAGGTTGCTAGGGGTTCCTTGAGCAATGGTCAATTTCTACCTCTCAGATAAATTCCCAATGATACAATTGATCTTTTTAGCTATCTGTAAGGGGGTTATTCTTCCCAATGACCACAAGTGTAGGGAGCATTCTTCCCATTGACCGTCACACTAATGTATCATGAGTTGTAGATTTTTAATTTTTAGCAGGGGTTCCCCGAGACCGGGGAATTATTTCAAGGGTTCCTCTGTGTTGAAAAGGTTTAGAAAGGCTGGTATAAACAGACAAGATAATAAAAAGTATCAGAGGTATCTTATACATCCAATAAAGCAAAAGGCTGCCGTTATAGACCCCTTTTTTACCACCTTATTACAGTGGACATGTCCCCACATTTGCTCACTGTCCATCTTGCATGCGATTATAGTACCAGCCCCAGATGACAACATGAGTATTTTGACTACTTGTATTATCTTGTCTGTTTATACGGTTGTAAAGCTTCTTTCATATATGAATTGTTAAGGTTATATTTTCCTATCTGTCTATAGAATTTTTACAAGCTCCTGAAGAAGCGGACATCTGCGCAACATGTAGAGCATATGTAAGATTGCTGTACAACTATAAGTTGCAGCACCAGCTCCAGGACTCCATTTTGGTGGTTCTGAAGCTATTGGATTGGATTGCACTATAGACATATCAATATGGATATCACACCACTTCCTCAAACTCAATCTTTCTAAAACCAAGCTCATCATTTTTCCTCCAGCCCGTACCCCTCCACCCCCCCGAATTCTCCATCAAGATCAATACAACAATGAGTCCCTCCCCTCATGCCAAGGTCCTAGGTGTAATCCTAGACTCTGACCTGTCCTTTCAGCCCCAAATCCAATCACTATCCAAATCGTGCCAACTTCACCTGCGTAACATCTCAAAAATATGCCCCTTTCTAACCATTAACTCCACTAAGTAACTTATTCACTCCCTTGTTATCTCTTGCCTTGACTATTGTAACTCCCTCTTCATTGGCCTACCTCCCCGCAAGCTATCCCCTCTTCAGTCTATCATGAATGCTGCTGCCAGACTCATCCATCTTACTAACTTTTCAGCATCCGCCACTCCTCTCTGCCAATCCCTCCACTGACTTCCCATTGCCCAACGAATAAAATTCAAAACACTAACAATAACATAGAAAGCCATTCACAATTCTGCCCCAAGCTACATCACCAATCTTATCTCCAAATATCACCCAAACTGTCCTCTTCGCTCCTCCCAAGACCACCTGCTCTCTAGCTCCCTTGTCTCTTCCTCCCATGCTCCTCTCCAGGACTTCTCCAGAGCCTCTCCCATCCTCTGGAACTCACTACCCCAATCTATCCAGTTATCTCCTACTCTGTCCACTTTTATGCGATCCCTGAAAACTCATCTCTTCAGGGAGGCCTATCTTGCCTCCAACTAACAAACGAATATTCTACTCCCCTAATAAGTTCATACCTCACAGTCCCTACCTTTTGGTTCACCAGCCCTTCCCTCTTAGATTGTAAGTTTGCAGGAGCAGGGCTCCTCTAACCCTCTTGTTTTGAATTGTACTGTTGGTGTACTGTCTCCCTTTACATTTTAAAGTACCGTGCAAACTGTTGGCGCTGTATAAATCCTGTATAATAATAGTAATTGCACATAGAAAGATTTTTTATATGTTTTAAATATATGAAGCATGTTATAAATAAAACTTGTTCATTTTATAAAATTGGTGCCTATAAAGTCCATTTTTTCCCTCATCTGTAGTTGTAATAAAAATAAGCAGTAAACCGATGTGCCCAGGTCAGCTGTCCCTCTTGCCCACCCCTTTTCCCGGCCCTGGTTACAGTATATCCAGTAGTAGTGGTTTTAAACTCAAAATCAACTTGGCTATGGTAGCTGCATTTGTTTTCTTTTTTCTTTCTTTCTTGGGCTTTTTCATCCAATTCTCAACCCTTGGGTTCCTCCAGAGGTTGCTAGGGGTTCCTTTCAGATAAGTTCTCACTGACACCATTGATCTCTTTATCTATCTGTAAGGGGGCAATTCTGTAGTTGCTGTAATGACTTGTGTAACTGCAATGCGAGCTAGAGTTTGACTTCAATTTGTTAGTGTATCTAAATCAGCTAGTTCATCTAACACTCCCCTCCCCCTAGACTGACAATGCTGCTGCCCAAAGATGTCTATGTTGCTTTTTCATCCACAGTAGGGGCACTCTAATACAGGAGGTGTGTTACTGGTTGGATTATCAGGTGAAAACATACGGGAAAAAGCTAAAAAGAGAAAACAAATGCAAGCACCACATTTAATGATTGGTCAGCTGTAATATATTACATTTTTAGTTTTGGGTTTAATACCACCATGTTAAAGGGATATAGACACCTATGAAATATATATCAGTAATTTCTGCTACATGCACATATAAAAAGACATACACATAAAACTTTAAAATTCTCATGAAAGAAATGATTCCTTCTTGCTTATACATAAACCTAGACAGATGTTAATAAGCTCCTTCATCTCTTACTAATAAATGAAAAACTCTTCAACAAAAAATGCAAATGGAACGTGTCCACATAAAAACCAGATGGTCAATAAATCCACATAAAGTTTTGAGAGAATTCAAGTAATCAACACAGACCCATTGTGCAATCCGATTAGATCTCAAGAAAAGAAAATTCTTTGTCTAACCTAATTTTCATTTCAGGACAACCCATGCCAGGTCTACAGTTGGATGTGACTCCAAACTTTGTATACTTTATCCTAGGTTTAGTAGATTGCACAATGTGATGTAAGCTGTGTGGTTCCTTTGGTGTCTTACCAATGGCAGCAAGTCCACAGTCCACTTACCTATAATGACCAAGAACATTCCTGCTGCATAGTCCACCAGTGGATGTAGAGTAGACACATATTTGTCCTCCATGGTCCAAGGTTTGGGGATGGAATCTGAAGCCCTGTGCTATGGATGTGCACTCATGATCCTGTCTGTAATCATAGGGACTTGGCTGGAGAGGCTTCCGATGAGCAGGCAGAGGGGGGGATCTACACAGAGTGGAACATTACTGAACACGCTGCTGTCAGGAGGAATAGCGGAATCCTTCAGACTGCTGGAATAAAATCATTATAAGAGAAGGATGTGTGCTGTGCCGGAGAGGAGGGGGCTGCCACACAACTGTAGTCTGTGTGACATATATGTAGATGAAGCATGTGTGATCAAAGGGGCAGATGTATAACACAAGATTTCACAACCCATACTGTTATACAGACATAAAGAAATGGATAAACTATGTATGAACCTTACCAGAAGCACACAGAGAGTTTTCTGCACAGTACAATTGTAACCTATGTTTTTTTAAAGAACAAAATATAATATATGGTAGCTTACCAGTCCTTCGCTGTAGTGGTTGCATTTGTTTTTTTTTAGGCTTTTTTCTCTTTTTTTTTCAGCTGGTGATCCTGCCTAGGGTCAGGGTGACAACGCTTACACATGTAACGCTACCCCCACAAGGGCCGCTGGATTTTGGGTCCCCCTATTCCTGCACAGCCAGGCAACACGCATTTTCAACTCTCATTCAGACACAAGGAATCAGCCCATGGGCTTGTTTTACCGTATTTACTTGGATAGGGTATAGGGATTATGAGATGCCCAACTGGACTTAACCACTTGTTTACTGGGCACTTAAACCACCTCCCTGCCCAGGCCAATTTTCAGCTTTCAGCGCTCACACTCTTTGAATGACAATTGCACGGTTGTGCTACACTGTACCCATATGACATTTTTTATCATTTTTTTTCACACAAATAGAGCTTTCTTTTGGTGGTATTTAATCACTACTGGGGTTTTTATTTTTTGCTAAACAAACAAAAAAAGACTGGACATTTTGTAAAATAAAAAACAGTTTTCATAGTTTGTTATAAAATTTTGCAAACAGGTAATTTTTCTGCTTCATTGATGTGGACTGATGAGGCTGCACTGATGGCCACTGATAAGGTGGAACAGATGGGCACTAATAAGTGGCACTGATCAGGAGGCACTGGTGAGGCTGCACTGATAGATGGCACTGATGGGCACTGATAGACATCGCTGAAGGGCATTTATAATCGGCACTGAGGGGCACTGATAGGTGGCACTGGTATGTGACGCTGATAGGCAGCACTGATTGGTGGCACTGATGGGCACAGATAGGTGGCACTGGTGGGCACTGCTTAGCAGTACTGCTATGCACTGGGAGGTGGCACTCCTTAGCAGCAATGAGTGTGGAGTGTGCAGCACAAATGTCCCATTTACACAAGCCAGTGATCATTTTTTTTTTCCTTCTCACTCTGTGAACTTGAGGAAAAATAAGCCAATTACCGGCTTCTGTTTGCATCACGTGATCAGCTGTCATTGGCTGACAGCTGATCACATTATAAGGGGCCGCGACCGGCCCCGTACTCCGATCTGTGATCAGCCGAGTCTCATGGACTCGCTGGTCACAGAGCGCACCGTCCATGCCCCCTGCAGGCAGCTCATGCTCAGGAGGACATACATGGACGCCCTCCCAGCAATTTAAGCCTGCACTGTAGCCGTCTTTTGGCTATAGTGCAGGAGCAAAGAGGTTAAAGAACAATGATAAGGACAACTTCCTTCTCAGTGTGATTCAGTAAAATGAGCATACACTTGACTGTATTCTCTCCAGACAAGCAACAGTCTCTATGAACTTGGCAAAGAAATCCCCTTTTACAGGAGCTCTGTTTCCCAGAGTAGAATTGTAGCATAATCTCACTTGCAGGCGTCCTATCTCCCCTTTTTGAAAATACCAGCCCTCCTGGCTGCTTAGCGAAATGTCCCAGAACAAAGGATTGGGACACAGCTTGCTAGCACAGACCCAGAAAAGCGTGCTTACATCCAGAAACTTTAACCTTTTTGGCTCTGGGGAACATAGAAGTACTTACACTGTCCCCAGAAATCCTGCTGCTCTAGAAGAGATGACATCCCTCCTGCTGTACAGGTCCTTCTCCACAAGCCAGGATGTCTCCCAACCGAAGCCACTCTCTCTTCTACATCTGTTAAAAGTCCAGAATTTACACTGAATTTCTGAGCTGTAGGGGGCAGGAATCTGATGTCACGTGCTGCACAGCATAGAACAGAGCGCTGAGTGTAATCTGAGATTTGAGTGGAGGGAATAGACACACCCCTCCACACAGTCTTGTAGGGAAACACCTGCTGTGTGCTTCGGGGATAGTCTGGTGTCAGCATAGACTATCAGAAGTGACTCATGCAGAAAGCAGAGGAATGAGAGGGGAGACAGAAATCGCACTAAGTGCTTTGGATTGAGGAAACTATACACTATGGAAAGATAAGCTTTGTTCATTTTTTTTATTGCAGAGGTTTACAACCACTTTAATGTACTGTAACTATGGAGAGAAATGGTGCCGCCATAGGACTGGACAACAATTAACCCTCTCCTGTTCTTCCTGACATAGAAGAGAGGTGTTCTGTTGTTCTTAGAGATACTGTAGCTGGCAACAGCAAAACTGATAAGGGGCAGCACAGGAAAGATATTAACTTGCAATATTTCTGGCAAGATCAACAGGTATTATTCTTCATTTACAAACTGATATAAAAAAGCTTTCAATGACAAATTAAAAAGACCAAAGGGAAGCTAATAGGAGAAGATTGCATATTCCTAACCACTTTCCTACCGCCATATGCAGAATGATGGCCGGGAAGTGGTTCAGTTATCCTGACTGGGCGTCATATGACGTCCAGCAGGATAACATGCCGGCAAGCGCCCACCCGTGGGGCCGCCCAGCACGGTGATCGGTGGTGTGGTGTGTCAGTCTGACACACCGCATCTTCGATCTAGGTAATGGGCTTCTGTCAAAAGCCCATTACCATGTGATCAGCCATGACGAATCACGGCTGATCACAGTGTAAACAGGAAAAGCCGTATATCAGCTTTTCCTTTAGTCGCGTCTGCAGACATGAGTAGAGGAGAGCTGATCGGCAGCCCTTCTGACAGGGGGGGGGGTCTGTGCTGATTGTTTATCAGCACACCCCCCCCCCCTCGGATTGCCACACTGGACCACCAGGGAGCCGACCAGGACCACCAGAGAGCCCACACAGTGATGCAACCCAGGGACCACCAGGTATGCCACCCAGGGACCACCAGAGATGCCACCCTAGACCACCAGGTAAGGGGCACAAAATTCCCAATAGGGATGGCACTGTGCCCATCTGTAATGCTTGCCAGTGCCATCCCTATAGCTGCTGCGATACCAGTGCCGCATATCAGTGCCTACCAGTGCTCATCAGTGCCACATATCAGCGCCCATCAGTGCCCTTCAGTGCCACCTATCAGTGCCCAGTGCCACCTATCAGTGCCATCAATGCCGGCTATGATTGCCCATCAGTGCCACCTATCAGTGCCCGTCAGTGCTGCTTATCAGTGCCGCCTATCAGTGCCCATCAGTACTGCCTCATCAGTGCCCATCAGTGAAGGAGAAAATGTAATTATTTACAAAGTTTTGTGACGGCACAAAAGAAAAAAAAAGTTTCTAAATTTTTGGTCTATTTTTATTTGTAGCGCAAAAAATAAAAACCCCAGAGGTGATCAAATACCACCAAAAGAAAGATCTATTTGTGGGGGAAAAAAATGATAAATATTTTGTTTTGGTACAGCGTCACACGACCGTGCAATTGTCATTCAAAATGCAACAGCTGAAAATTGGTCTGGTAGGGAAGTGTTCTAAGTGCATGGTATTGAAGTGGTTAAGGAAACCTAACTGCTTAAATACTGCTGCATTTTCAATACCCCTTCCACAGGGACAGATATTATCACAAGTAAAGGGCATTATGTTTGTATTTTTATTAAGTCATTACATGCATAGCGCTACTAACGGAGGAGCTGTTGGATAACCAGCCCTTATCTGGACCTCAAAGACACCAACAGACTTGAACAGTTTTAATAAGCTTTATTAACCACTTCAGCCATGGAAGGATTTACCCCCATCCTGACCAGAGCACTTTTTGCGATACGACACTGCGTCGCTTTAACTGACAATTGCGTGGTCGTGTGACGTTGTACCCAAACAAAATCTATGTCCTTTTTTCCCCACAAATAAAGCTTTCTTTTGGTGGTATTTGATCACATCTGCGGTTTTTATTTTTTGCTCTATAAACAAAGAGCGACAATTTTTTTAACTTTTTGCTATAATACATATCCAAAAACACATTTATTCATCATTTTAGGCCGATATATATTCTTCTACATATTTTTTGGTAAAAAAAAAATCACAATAGGCGTATATTGATTGGGTTGCGCAAAAGTTATCTCGTTTACAAACTATGGAAATAGATTTATGGCATTTTTATTATTATTTTTTTTACTAGTAATGGCGGTGATCTGCGATGTTTAGCGGGACTGTGATATTGCAGCGGACAAATAAGACATTTTTGACACTTTTTTGGGACCATTGACATTAATACAGCGATCAGAACTAAAAATAGCCACTGATTACTGTATAAATGTCACTGGCAGTGAAGGGGTTAACACTAGGGGCGATCGAGGGGTTAAGTGTTCCCTAGGGAGGTGTTTCTAACTGTGGATGGTGGGAGTGTAGTGACTGGGGGTGGAAAGAGAAAGCTGTTCCCGATCACTGGGAGCAGCAGATCTCTCTCCACTCCCCTGTCAGAATGGAGATCCGTTTGTTTGCATTAATGGATGCCCATTCTGGCTCTGTGAGGAGCGATCGTGGGTAGGCGGTGGACATCACACCCACCGGCAACACGCATCGGCTCAAGAGATGTGCAGCGGGCATGCACGCGCTCCCTGCAGTCTCTTAAAGCACCACCGTACATCTATGGCGATTCGTGCAGGAGAGCCAACCTGCCGCCGTCAAACTACGATGGCTGGTCGGCAAGTGGTTAACAGTTATACTCTGAAACTAAAATAGGTTGGTTTAGGCAGAGTATCCATAACAATCAATATTTATGAACAATTACAGCAATAACAGCATTATACCAGATGTAACAAAAGGGAGTTACGAGTAGTGGGACTTTAAATATACCCCCGTGTGCACATTTAACAAAAAACAAATATATAACTAATAACATACAATTGTCTAAAAAATATTATGTTTATTTTACAAAATATAAAGAGCACACATGGTGTCATTAATCTGGTACATTATAAAAGAGAGTGCATTGAATTTTCTGGAGAGGTCAACGCGTTTCACGAGTCATCCGCTTTGTCAGGACCCACAGATCTGAGCGCATTGGCATGAATATATCACAGTAAGTTAATTAACACATCTATAACAGAGAAAGAAAAAATCATCAAAAACATTATAAATCACATACAGAGATATACCATGGTGTTAAAGTGTTGGTATTATTAATATTATTATTATTATAATACAGGATTTATTTAGCACCAACAGTTTGCACAGCGCTTTACAATTTGAGGGCAGACAGTACAATTACCATACAATTCAATACAGAAGGAATCAGAGGACCCTGCTTGTTAGAGCTTACAATTAAGTGAAACAAAAGGTAATAACTGTGGGGGATGAATTGATGCAGAAAAATGAAAATGTAGTTGTTAGGTGTGGGTAGGATAGGCTTCTCTGAAGAGGAGGGTTTTCAGGGATCGTCTAAAAGCTAATAGAGTAGGAGATAATCAGACAGTTTGGGGTAAGGCATTCCATAGGATTGGAGAGGCTCTGGAAAAGACCTGGAGGCGAGCGAAGGAGGAGGTGACGAGGGAACAAGAGAGCAGGAGATCTTGAGAGGAATGAAGAGAAAGATTAGGTTGGTATTTCGAGACTAGGCTGGTGATGTAACTGGGGGCTGAGTTGTGGATGGCTTTGTAAATAGTTGGTAGTATTTTGAATTGAATTTGTTGGGTGAGGGGGAGCCAGTGGAGGGATTGACAGAGAGGAGTAGCAGACACCGAGCGACTGGTAAGTTGGATGAGCCTGGCAGCAGCATTCATGATGGATTGGAGGGCAGCAGCATTCATGATGGATTGGAGGGGGGATAGCCTGTGTAGAGGTAAGCCAGTGAAAAGGGAGTTTCAGTAGTCAAGGCGAGAGATGCCCAGGGAGTGAATTAAAAGCTTTGTTGTGTCGTTGGTTAGAAAGGGGCATATTTTTGAGATGTTGTGGAGGTTGAGGCAGCAGGATTTGGACAGTGATTGGATGTGGGGCTTAAAGGAGAGTTCAGAGTCCAGGACTACACCTAGGACCTTGGAATGCGGTGATGGGCTGATAGTTGTGCCATCGATTATGACAGCAAGATCAGGGGAAGGGGCGAGTGGTGGAGGAAAAATTATAAGTTCGGTTTTGGATGGATTGAGTTTGAGGAAGTGAATGACATCCAGGAGGGAGGGGGGTGTGTAAAACTTTCTCTGCTCCATGAAGGAGATAAGCAAATTGCTTGTCACTCACAGAGCAAGGGGCGGATTGACTGTGTATTTCCCTGTTAGTCAGACTTTCTCTTCCTGAAAAAAGATAAGCTCATTACTCACAGTTGGATTAACTCTTTGTGGCAAGACTGGGCACAGATGATATGACATGCTATACTCTACCAGGCAGAATTATTAATTACATTTTTTTTTTCGGGTTTACATCCACTTTAATGAAACCCATTTATATTTCAAATATTGCATATTTATCCATTCTCTGGGAAGAAGCCAAATACTTACCCAAAGTGGATATAGTCATTTAGACTCGGTGTTAGTGGAAGGGAAAGTCAGTGATCTCAAACAGTAGCCTGCCGGCTCATGGGAGGATAGCCTTCAGGTTAGAATGTTAAAATAATAAGCGCTATAGCGGCCAAAGGGAAGGAAAGAAGACAGGAAAAATTGGCTTTCCACATCATCCTTGCCTCCATACAAAAAAAAAAACAACCACTCTCCAAGCAAGGCTTATATGTACCTGAGGGGAAACCAATGCTTACCCAGGATCACTATAGATGTGGATATGTTATTGACTTGTAACGAGGGCGAGATCCAAATGTATTAAACGACATGTGCTGCGACTGCAAGGTTCATCACACTGCATTAACAGAAAAACAAGTTACATAGAAGGAACCCCCTTCAGCTACTCATAGGCATAAACACATTAAACAGGCAAGGCACATATTAAATAACCAAGGAAATAACATCTATGCATACCCTTGGATGAAACAGTTGAAAAATGGTATGTCGGTCAGTAATGGTGTGAACACCTAATAAGCCCCACAAAATGGTTGAAGCAAACAAATGTGGTAAGAGACAAATGCTACAGTAAAAATGAACCAAATCTGCAAGATAAACTTAGCCCAGGGACATTACCTTGTATCAGGGCTGGACTGGGACAAAAATTTGGCCCTGGACTTCATCCAGACCGGCCCAGGGCGCATCAGGGTACAGTGCACATCAGGGCAAAGGGCACAGGACACATCAGGGCACAGCACATCAGGATACAGAGCACAGCGCACATCGGGGTACAGCTCACATCAGGGCACAGCATACATCACATCAGGGTACAGCACATCAGATTACAGGGCACAGCACATCAGGGCACAGCACACATCACATCAGGGTACAGCACATCAGATTACAGGGCACAGCACATCAGGGCAAAGCACACATCACATCAGGGTACAGTACATCAGATTACAGGGCACAGCACATCAGGGCACAGCACATCAGGGCACAGTACATCAGGGTAAAGTACATCAGGGCACATCAGGCACATTAGGGCACATGGGGGCACATCAGGCACATTAGGGTATGCAGGGCACATCAGAGTATATTAAGGCACATCAGGGTACATTAGGGCCCATTAGGGCACGTCAGGGCACATCAGGCACATTAGGGCACATCATGGCACATTAGGGCCCATCAGGCCACATCAGGGCACATCATGGCACATGAAGCACATCAGGGCACATCAGGGCACATTAGGGCACATGGGGGTACATCAGGGCACATGGGGGTACATCAGGGCACATGGGGGTACATCGGGGCACATCAGGGCAAAGTGTTACCAGTCTTTTCTTTTTCTTGCAGAGAGGCGTAGAGAAGCGCAGGGAGCGGCTGTGTATGAAATTCTCATTCATGTGTCACGCTGCTCCCTGGCGGCCCCCCCTCCTCTCTCCTCGTCCATCCCAGGTGGTCACAAGCCAATTGGAATGGACGAGGAGAGAGGACGGGGTGGGTGCCGCCAGGGAGCAGTGTGACACATGAATGAGAACTTCATACACAGCCGCTCCCTGCGCTTCTCAGCAGCTGAATTACTGATCTACCCGTCAGGCGCCAGCTGACTGGCGGTGATTGACGGGTAGATGGTGGGGACCACTGTGAGGACGAGGCCGGCCCACTGAGCCATCGGCCCACCGGGAAACTCCCGGTAGTCCCGATGGCCAGTACAGGCCTGCCTTGTATGAGGATCAGAAAACTGTGTATCTCGCCCCTCCTTCCAGGCTAGCAACTGCATTCTTGAATGGGGAGGAGATGGCTTAAATACCTGATAATGGGTCCTCCAAGGGCTGCCAGGTGTGCCGTGGGTGGGGCCATTATCCATGGTCCCATAATTGCCCACATCAAGCTCAGAGGGCCTTTCCTTCCTCCACTGTACCAGCCCCCAGACTATGACTTTTGGCCCCCTATTCCTTTACTGGCCGATTTGTTCAATGGTAGAAATGTTGCTGTGTGTTATACTTAAATAGGCCGCTAGAAGGGGATGTAGTGATGTTGATGTCTCCTATTGTTTGAGCTCCATGTTTGTACACCTGAGGACTGGGTGTACAGGATATCAATCCCAGCACTTCCTGTCTACGGACCCTTCTGATGATGCGTTTCTGGTTTTGGACGCCATCTTGGTACAGCCGCGGGGATCTCGGGTGTACATTTCAGCGTGGACACCGCACTGTTTGTTTTCTGGCAGCCATTCCCCGCATGACAGGCTATGTGATCTATCACACATATGAGGGTTGGAACAGAGGAGGAAGGAAAGGCCCGCTGCGCATGATGTGGGCAATTATGGATCTCGCCCTGGTTACAAGTGTAGCACCCTCTACAGTTAGGTAGGTGCTAGATGTCAGGATTTTTGACAGGTGAGGTAAATTTAGTCAGGTCTGACTGGAAGTCAGGCATGATTGTTTCGACTCTGGGCTGGAGAGTGGCCTAGGGAGTGACTGGTGACTGCAGGTAGTGACACACCTTGGTAACCACTCCTTTCTGGTTCAGAAAGTTCTGGAAGAAAGGGTGGGGAAAAGGAGGTGAAGCTTTCTGAGATAAGTTAAGGAGCTCTGACCAATCCCCAACTTGGATTGGCAGGGGGCAGACCTGCTTAAGTACCTGGGGTCAGCCCAGTCAGGGAGGAGAGTTTGGGTGGAAGAGATATAGATGGTGTAGTGCGGAGGCTGTTGGGGGCCTTAAGGGAGCTCCTAGTCTGGGGGGGGTGACCTCTGCCTGGGAGAGCTCGGGTGCATCGAGGAGGAGAGTGAGATCCTGGAGGAGAGGCACAAGTGAGAGAGCGGGAGAGGACAGCGGGAGAGAGTACTGCTGGAGAGAGGAACTACAAGTGTCAGGAGTCAGTGATGCACACTCTGGAAAGTTGGAAGAGGCACGACGGAGCAGATTGGGGTGAGAGACAAGCAAATATTTGGGGGGAACACCCTAACAACGCATGGTGCTGCTGTAAGACCTCACAAACAAAGCAATATATTACAGCGCACACATGACATTTACATCTGCAAGGCTATTTAAAAGCAGCTTTGCGTTGTTAGGGTGTTCCCCCCCAAATATTTGGTTATATGTTCTAGGGGTCCTGACCAGACCTTTTGGGCTGGAGAACCCCATTCTCCCTCATTACCTCCAATCAGTGTCCACCTGAGCCATGGCAAGAGTCCTTTGGTTCTCCCATAAAGAGGAGCATTTGCTTCCATGGTTTAGAGACAGGATCTTTCATTCTATGGTTAGTGTAGGACCCCCTGAAAATTGGGGTACATGGACGCAGTTAGTGGGCTTAGCACTTTATTGCCATATAGTGTGACCAAATCCCCATATTTTTGCATATTTGCTTTATATGTATAGATGCTTTTAAATAGCTTTGCAGGAGTAAATGTCATATGTGTGCTGTAATATATTGCTTTGTGAGGTCTTACAGCAGCACCATGCATTGTTAGGGTGTCCCCCCCCCAAAAATATTTGCTTGTATGTTCTTGGGGTCCTGACCAGACCTTCTGGGCTGGAGAACCCCATCCCCTTCATTACCTCCAATCAGTGTCCCCCTGACCCATGGGAAGAGTCTTTTGGTTCTCCCATAAAGAGGAGCGTTTGCTTCCATGGTTTAGAGTCAGGATCTTTCATTCCATGGTTAGTGTAGGACCCCCTGAAATAGCCTTGCAGGAGGAAATGTCATGTGTGCACTGTAATATATTGTTTTAGGGCGAGAGACAGTCAGAGAAAGGTGCAAGGGCCAGTTGGGACTGTGGTGTCACTGTGGCAGTGGAGAAGGCCATTGCAGCCAGGAGGGCTGGCAGGGCTTGGAAGAGGATGGGCTGGGAGCAGTAGTCCATCAAGGCTATGAAGGCTAGCTAGCACACTATGTACTTTGCTACACTTTGGGGGCCCGTGGTCCCACCTGTAATTGGCAGCTCGGAGGCTGTGCTAAAGCAACAGTAGGCCTCAACATGTGCTAGCTAGGCCTGAAGCAAGTTTGGTGCAGGAGAGTGGAAAAGTAGTTAATTGAGAAGCAAGTGTGTGCTGGAAGAAGAGAAGTGTATATACAGGACACGTATATACTGTAGATGGTCCGGTTCAAGTTTGAATCCAATTCACTGGGTATCCCAAAACATCCCAATCCCATAACATCCCAAGTACCGGCTTGTTCTTCATGACTCCGGATGAAAGGAAACTGTGTGATTGAGGGCAGAGTAACGGGTGAATCACTACATTCGGCAACCCCCAAGGGAGCAATGGCTACACAAGTCAATACCATATCCACATCTATAGTGATCCTGGGTAAGTATTGGTTTCCCCTCAGGTACATATAAGCCTTGCTTGAAGAGACGTTGTTCAATATATACATATATATTATAAGACAGGGTTTTTTTTGTTGTTGTTTGTATGGAGGCAAGGATGGGCTATGTGGCAAGCTAATTTTTCCTTTCTTCTTTCCTTCCCTTTGACCACTATAGTGCATTTTATTTTAACATTCTAACATGAGGGCTATCCTCCCATGGGCCGGCAGGCTATTGTCTGAGATCATTGACTTTCCCTTCCACTAACACTGAGTCTAAATAGACTACATCCACTTTGGGTAAGTATTCTTCCCAGAGAATGGATACATATGCAATATTTGAAATATAAATGGGTTTCATGAGGAATGAAAAGCATTATGTATGGCTATTTTCTTAGATGAAATGCACTAATTTGATCTGTACCAACACTTTAACAACATAGTATATCTCTGTATGTGATTTATGATGTTTTAAATGATTTTTTTTCTCTGTTATAGATGTGTTTTTTTAACCTACTGTGATATATTCATTCCAATGTGCTCATTTCTGTGGGTCCTGACAAAGCAGATGATCTGCAAAACGCGTTGACCTCTCCAGAAAATTCAATGCACTCACTTTTGTAATGTACCAGATTAATGACACCATGGGGTTGATTTCCTAAAGGCAAAAAGACTGTGCCCTTTGCAAAGCGCAGTTGCCCTCTGCAAGTGCAGTTGCTCCCGAGCTTGGTAAATGAGGTAAAGGTTCACTTTGCAAAGAATACCCATCATGTGTAAGGAAAATAAAAAAACAGCATTTTTGCTTGCACATGATTGGATGATGGAAGTCATCAGAGCTTCTGCTCATTTACTAAGCTCTGGAGCAACTGCACTTGCAGAGTGCTACTGCACTTTGCAAAGTGCACAGTCTATTTGCCTTTAGTAAATCAACCCCAATGTGTGTGTTTTTTTTATATTTTGTAAGAAAAAAATTATGTTTTTTAGACAGATTATATGTTTTTAGTCATATATTTGTTTTTTTATGTTAGATGTGCACACGGGGGTATATTTAAAGTCCCATTACTGGCAACTCCCTTTTGCTATATTATGGGGATTATTTATTTATTTCAGGTACTTATATAGCGCTGTCAATTTATGCAGCTCATTGTACATTCACATCAGTCCCTACACTCAAGGAGCTTACAATCTAAGGTTCCTAACTCACACTCATGCATATACTAGGGCCAATTTAGACAGGATTTAATTTACCTACAGCATGTCTTTGGAGTGTAGGAGGAAACCGGCGTACCCAGAGGAAAACCACACAGGCACAGGGAGAACATGCAAACTTCAGGCTGGTAGTGTTGTGGTTTGGTGCCAGGCGAAAGTGCTATCCACTACACCACTGTGCCCCTACCCCATGTTCACATATTCCAAAGTAATTTCACTTCTCCCCACAAATTTAAACCTGTAACATATACCAGATGTAAGAGACAGCATCCTAACCTATCTCCAGTACTATACCACTGTGCATGGTAACACTAGATCTAGTCATGCTGATGTTGGGGCCCTAACTTGTGGTGGAGCACTCTCTCCCTCAAATGGGAGATTTGTAATCCACAGTAGGGAAAAGCACAGCTCCCTCTTAAGATGGCCACAGATTATGTGATTTTCTTTGAAAAATGCTTGATTCCCCCATCAACACAATCAGTGTTAATGGGGGAACCCCTTCCATGAAGCTATTGTGTTCTCCTGGGTGGGGCACTATAGTCACTGGCAATAATCACATGTAAAAAAACCAACATGCTGGTTGTACCCAAGTCAATCGATTGATCAACTTGGGCACAATCAGCCTACCCATAGATGGTTCGAATCGGCAGGGACCGGCCAAGATTTGAACCATCTATGACTGGCTTTTGCAGAATTTGCAGACAGCAGGAATGACAACAGGCCTCCCACCAAACTGGAACTGTGATGATGTCCTCTTGGTTTTCATCCAGTTCTTGATTTTCTTTCCTCCTCATGGTGGTTGTGGACTAGAACTAAAGCACAATCCCTGAGCAAAGTCAGGTTAAAACGTAGCCCATAAGGCCTTGGGTCTTCCTTTCAAGCCTGCATTAGATGGACGTCCTTTCTGTAAGCACCAGCAAGACATGGTCTTCCCACAGTGGGATATTGGAACAGTAGGAAAACTGAAACATTGGAATACTCTAGACACTGGAACAACCGGACACTGGAACAACCCGTCAATGAAAAGAAACAGACAAGAAACAGGAACAGGAAGTTGCAGCACATTCAGCAGCAGAACATGAATAACCCATGTGGTCTTAGGGATCTTTAGCACACTAACCCCAAAAGTCAATCCCAGCCAGTCAATAGGCAGTCCACAGCTTCAGCACAGCTCTGAGCCCTACAGTAGCAGCCCTGTACAGCATCAAGGCTCAGTGAACTGTTCTCATTGGGAGGTGGATGAGGTTTAAATGCAGCCATGACCAGAAAGAAGAGAGAAAAAACATCCCTGGAGATATTTATTTTTTTACCACTGCTGGATGGCACTTGAAGGAGTCCAGTCAACGTTACTCTCACCTGATCTCTGACATATTAAATAGTTGTAACAATCCCAAACACAACTAAATAACAGAAAAACAACACATTTATGTACAACCTAATCATTAAACTCTCATAAGTAGAAGAGAAATTTGGGTTTACTTAAAAAAACGAACTTTTATAATCACATATATGCTGCAGCATCACACCGATGTGTACAGAGTGCAGGGGTCAGGAGTATGGTGTATACAGTCCAGTGTACAGGGTGCAGTGGTAAGGAGTATGTCATAAACAGCCTAATGCACAGAGTGCAGTGGTCAAGAGCAGTGCTTTTTTTCAGCAGGTGCATGGGGGAGCGTAGGTCCGGCACCTCCAGTATTGAATGTATACAATGGCAAGGGGTAGTGGGGTGTGCTGAAGGGTCCAATGATGCCAGCTATTGGGGGATTGATTGTTACTGGGAGGTCTTATGTTGCTAGTGGGCCAGTTGTTGCTGGGAGGGATTTACTGTTGAGGGAGGGGTCTATTGTTGCTGGCTGCTGGAGGGTCTATTAATGCTGGGGGATCTATTGTTTTTGGCTGCTGCAGGATCTATTGTTGCTAGGAGGGATCTATTGTTGAGGGTGGGGTCTTATGTTGCTGGTGGTCAACTGTTGAGGGGAGCGATCTAATGTTGAGGAGGGGTCTATTGTCGCTGGCTGTGGGAGGGTCTATTAATACTGGCTGCTGGGAGATCTTTTGTTACTGGTGGGGTCTATTGTTCCTGGGGTGGTTCGGTTGTTGCGAGGCAGAATTTCGTTGCAAGCTGTCTATTGTTGCTGGGGGGATTTGTTATTGTTGGGGGTGTCTATTATTGCAGGGGGATCTTTTTTGCTGGGGGGGGGCTATTGTTACTCCACAAATTCCACACCGATTACTTAGCAGCACAAAATGATACTTGGTTCTGTTTTCTCTAAAAGAGGTGCCATTGGGAGGTGGGTAGGGGGTGGAAACAAGGGATGGTGCTTGGAGGTGGGTAGGAGGGAGGAGACAAGAGGTGTAAGTAAAAAAGACACTGTACTTCTTATAGGTATAAAAAGAGGTAAGCAGCCAGCACTACAATCCAATCAAATGTGTAAACATAAATTCATATATAAAGTGCAGCACTAAGTGAAAATTGATTAACTGTAAATATTGAAGTGCATAAAGAATAATAAGACTTTCTCTTAAAACAATCACTATTCATAAACATAACACCCTTAAAGTGCACTGTGCAAACCTTGCAATGAATAAACTTTACAAATACAGAAAGTATAGCTCAACACTTGAAGATCATTAAAAAACCCATAAATAACAGTCCATGAAAAAATTCATAAATGTGAGTTCATGAATAAGAATTCATAAATGTGAGTTAATAGATAAGAGTCCATAAATAAAGAAGAAAATCCTATGGGATGTCACTAGGTGCAAACACTAAAGTCCACGGAAACTGTGAATGCCACCACCGCAGAAGTGATCCACCACCGACAGTAAAATGCCCTTACCAGATAGTAAAGATACACAGGAGTGTAATGATAATTGGCTGGTAACCCCACCGATGCTGTCCAGCGGTATAGGGTACCAAGTCACCGATCAAAAGCTGCCACTTGTATATCCACACACTCCATCCTCATAAGAGAATAAAAGACCTCCACATAGTCTGATACTGTATGGTCTCAAACATTTATTCAGAAGTATTGCACTTACATAAGTAGTCAACAGGTAATCATAGAGGTACATCAAATGGTGAAAACAGGAGCGATGATACGGAGCTGGCTCTCCTCTCCCAACGCGTTTCATCTGCATAGACTTCAACTGGGGTGTAAGCCGGGGTCCCATCATTGCACTATACATATATATAAATAAATTGATAATACTCACACCTGAAGTGTGTTAAAATGGATGCCATGTCATGCTGCTAATGGTCCGCGGCGTGCGCTCCAAGCCTCAATGCCATAAGAGCGCAGATCATGGAGATATGTAACCATTATGTTGAGGCTTGCATTCCAGGCCTTGGTGTGAGATACGGAAGTGAGTATCACCGGAAATGTGTCGGCGAACCTCACCGGACGGATGTCACTGGAAGCTATTCTGCGTTCCAAATGAATGGACTCATAAAAAAACTCACATTCCGAGACCCGGAAGTGACCTGGACTTTGCAGAAACATATATAATAATAATTGAACAATCAAAAACATAACCATATTTAAAATGAACTATTACATGGACATCCAATTAATTATGTTAGAAAACAACCGTATCTCACAACCACTCCAACTGGTGTGACTAGTAAAAGTTAATAATTAGGGATATGAGAATAATAAGGAATAAAAACGATAAACAATAATCTTAAGTGCCCCTCAAGCAATTAATTATATTAAGCTTAAAAGATATAAAAAGAAAATGATAAAACTATAAAACTGTATATCTATTATACACCCCCATTATGAAGTATTAATAAAATAATTCACGTCCCACTCCACCTTCATATTGTGTCTTAAAAAATCCAAAATGTTTCCAATCAGGAAACACCTTTGATAGTGGACCCCCCTCCAAGGAGCCACAAATTTGTCAATGATGACAAAGCTGGTGCCCTTAGGGTCTTTATTGTGATGTTTGAGGTAGTGCTTAGGGACACTATGATTGGTAGCACCCTTCTTAATTTTAGCTATATGCTCGTTAACCCTAACTGAGAAAAGACATATGGTACATCATATATATTATTTTTTACATGGACAGGTAATGAGATAGACTATATTTTTAGTAAAGTAAGCGGTAAAGTGTTTCATGATATGTTTGGTTGGTAACCGTACACATAAAGGTATCCGTCCTCCTTCTACTACACTCATTATGATGGCACACATTGCATTTCTTACATGTGTAGTAATCCTTCAGATCTCGTAAGAACACAGATCTTACTGGGGGGTCAATGACATTCGGGCCACTTTATTGTTTATAGAGGGAGCACCCCTATACACAACTTTTGCTCATTCTGGAAGAACTATGTCCAAAATGGCATCATTTTTTAAAACATCCCAGTGTTTATTAAGTATATTTTTAATCTGTTTGTATTGGGTGGAGAAGGTAGTAAAAAATGACCACTGATAACAAAACTGATTGGAACCCGTCTATCAGACAAAAGCGTACTTCTGTCCAACTGATAGGCTCTGTAGATTTCACTGTCTACCAACACCGGTTCATAACCCTTAGCTACAAACCTTTTGTTTTAATGTTTGAGCTTGTAAAAAGGTTAGGGGGTTAGTACAATTACGCCTCAACTCGACCATTTGGCTTGCGAGGCATTGATTATAACCAGGCCTTATAATGGCAGCTGTCCACAGGAATATAACCGTTACGGTCTGTCGTTTTGAAAAATGTTTTAGCTTCCAGCTTGTCATCAATATTGCTAATATCAAGACCATGGCCGTCTGCAGAATTTTTTTCAGGGAGGACATCATTTTAAGGTCACCCATGCTTCGCCCCTTTTCAACAGTGGCATGAAGTGGAGGGGCTTAGTCTCTATTACATAAAGTGTGGTAATCCTCCCCCCTTCCACTGCCACATTTGGCACTTTTTTTTGGGGGGGGTGTACCTGTTTTTGCCGTGGCGATCTGAGTCACGTGCAAAACCATGCAAAATATGTTGCGACCACAGCAAGTGAAGGTATAAATAAACATACAATTAGGCAATCAATGAATTACAAAAAAAAAACTACACCTGCATGGTGCAGCATTGGCTTAAGCCAGTAGAGATTTTAAATTCTATATGGGTACAATAGCATCTCTAATAGCATTTTAAATTCTATATGGGCAAAACAGCTCTGAAAAGCGATCCAAGCATGGATCTTTTCAGAGGAGCAACAGTGACTTCCACACAAGTGAAAGAGCCCTAAGAGTAGCCAAGCAAAAGCATGCAGGGAAGTAAAGTGTTAAATCTCCTGACATGATAACAGAAGGTTCAGCCTTATGTCCTGCTGGGATGACAGTGTACGGTAATACACAGTCTACACTGACAGGTCCCGCAGTCCAGCAATTGGAGACACATATATGTTTCTGCAAAGTCCGAGTCTCAGAATGTGAGTTTGTTTATTGTCCATTCATTTGGAGCGCAGGATAGCTTCCAGTGACATCCGTCCGGTGAGGTTCGCCAACACATTTCCGGTGTTACGCACTTCCGGATCTCACACCGAGGCCTGGAACGCAAGTCTCAATGTAATGGTTACATATCGGTGATCGGTGCTTTTATGCCTCTGGTATTGAGGCTTGGAGCGCACACCACGGACCATTAGCAGCATAACATAGCATCCATTTTAACACACTTCAGGTGTGAGTATTATCGATTTATTTATATATATAGTGCAATGATGGGACCCCGGCTTACACCCCAGTTGAAGTCTATGTAGACTAAACACATTGGGGGAAGGAAAACCAGCTACGTATCATTGCGCCTGGTTTCAGCCTTTGATGTACATCTATGATTACTGATCGACTACTTAAGTAAGTGCAATGCTTCTGAATAAATGTTTGAGACCATACAGCATCACACTATGAGGGGGTATTTTATTCTCTTATGAGGTTGGAGTGTGTAGATATACAAGTGGCAGCTTTTGATCAGTGACTTGGTATACTGCTGCACAGCATCTGTGGAGTTAGCAGCCAATTATCATTACACACAGGTGTATCTTTACCATCTGATAAGGGTATTTTATTTACTGTTGGTGGTGGATCGCTTCTGCTGTGGTGGCATTCACAGTTTCCGTGGACTTTAGTGTTTGCACCTAGTGACATCCCATTGAATTTTCTTCCTTATTTATGAACTCTTATCTATGAACTCACATTTATGAATTCTTATTTATGAATATAGTTGAGCGAACACCTGGATGTTTGGGTTCGGCCGAACTTCGCAGAAACGTTCGGGTTCGGTACCGAACATTACCCAAACATGACCCCGACCCCATTGAAGTCAATGGGGACCCAAACTTTTCGGCACAAAAATGGCTGTAAAAAAGTCCTGGAAAGTGCTAGAGGGCTGCAAAATGAAGAAAAATGGGAGATGTTATTAGATCTGCAATCTGTCACTCAAAGCAGTAGTAATAGTCCAGTATCAGATAGTTCTGTAATCAGATCGTTCTGTAATGCAGGATGAGAGATTGTTCTGTAATCAGAGCGTTCTGTAATGCAGGATGAGAGATCGTTCTGTAATCAGATCGTTCTGTAATGCAGGATGAGAGATTGTTCTGTAATCAGATCGTTCTGTAATGCAGGATGAGATGTTATTAGATCTGCAATCTGTCCCTCAAAGCAGTAGTAGTAATCTCTACCTAGTTATTATCACTGCAATCTGTCCCTCACAGCAGTAGTAGTAATCTCTACCTAGTTATTAGATCTGCAATCTGTCCCTCACAATCTGTCCCTCACAGCGCCGGCAGCATCCTCTCCCTACATTAACCTGAGAGCATGTGACATGCAGCACTGTGACTCCAGCCTCATATAGAGGCTGGGTCACATGATGCACTGGCCAATCACAGCCATGCCATTAGTAGGCATGGCTGTGATGGCTTCTAGGGAAAACCAGTGAAACGCTTGTTGATTGGCTGCCCTGCAGCTATTCAACATGCGTGATAAAATACCAGAACCGAGAACCCAAACTTTTTCCTCAAACGTTCGGGTTCAGGTCTGGGTCACGGACACCCGAAAGTTCGGTACGGACCCAAACTTTACAGTTTAGGTTCGCTCAACTCTATTTATGAACTCACATTTATTAATTTTTTCATGGACTTTTATTTATGTTTTTTTTAATGATTTTCAAGTGATGATCTACTTTCTGTATATGGAGAGTTTCTTCATTGCAAGGTTTGCACAGTGCACTTTAAGGGTGTTATGTTTATGAATATTCATTGTTTTAAGAGAAAGTCATATTATTCTTTATGTACTTCAATATTTACAGTTCATCAATTTTCACTTAGTGCTGCACTTTATATATGAATTTACTGAGGCAAGAGGTGACTTGGGAGAGGGAAGTTCCTGCACCTATTCTCTGTGAAGAAAGCCCTGGTCATGATTATATCATAAAAAGCCTAATGTACAGAGTGCAGTGATCAGAACCATGTGATATACAGTCTAGTGTGCAGAGTGCAGTGGTCAGGAGCATGTCATAAACAGTCCAGCATACAGGGTGCAGTGGTCAGGAGCATTTCATACCCAGTCCAGCGTACAGGGTGCAGTAGTCAGGAGCATGGCATACACAGTCCAGTGTACAGGGTGCAGTAGTCAGGAGCATGTCATACACAGTCCAGTGTACAGGGTGCAGTGGTGAGGAGCATGTGATATACAGTCCAGTAGTTAAAGTGGCTCAGACAGAGCTACACTAAACTGCGCCTTAGACAGATGCTCCATGGGAGCTTGGATCCCCTTATCTATGTACTTGGTGCTACTTTGTTGTCACCCTGTTACACAGGCTTCCAATGTTGACTACAGGTGGCCAATTCAAAACACATTATGCTGGTATTTTCAGGCATTTCCATTGAAGTCTGTTGGGACCAAAACATTATTGGGGCTTGAAGCTCAAGAGAAGCTTGTGTGCTTTTTCAAGCTACAAGCTTCTAGTGGCACAATGTTCAGGTGTGAACAGACACAACTGAAAACCATGAGTTTTTGAGACATTAAGCGTTTTAGAGATTCTAGCTACAAAATGCTCAGGTGTGAGTGGGGCCTTGGAGCACCTTTTAATTTTCACAATAGGGCATGTTAATGTTTTGTGTTAAAGTGTTACTAAACCCACAACAGTAAAATTAGTCTGTATATGCAGTAAAGCATGCTTGGTATACTCATCATGGAACCTAAGGGGTTACTCCTCTGCACTGAATAAAAAGGCTGTTTGATCCTGTCTTCTCTCTACCTCCTCTTCTTCCACAGTCCCAATGCATCTCCTCATAGTATAGAGCCTTGGGGACAGGTTGCACAAGCTCAGTTTGGTATGTATTGCTAGAGAGAGAGAGATTGCATGTGACCAGCACCGGGCCAATCAGAAATGGCAGACAGAGGGTCAGGGGTTCTGCATACTCACAGGACAATCATGGGAGAATGAAAACTCCTCCTACAAGCTTTAAGCAGACACCAAGAGAAGTTACAATACTGCTATATACTGCAGGTGAGAAAAAGTATTTAACCATTTATATTTATTAAGACTATTGCATTTCCATGCTCTGTGTACTGTGGGAGACCAGATAAAGTGAACGCAGGTTCCTTTGTTTAGTAACAATTCAAGGGTGCCTGTTCATTTGAATGGACTATCTAATGTACCAAAAAGGTTCATGTTCATTTTTTTGTAACTCAGTGCATTACAACACACAGCAGTGTGTTACCTTGAATTGTGTTGCACTGCAACACATGTCTGTAGTCAGGGTGCACAGGGGTGCCTGGCATCACCTAACTCACATTGCAATGGTTTCAACAAGCACCAAATGTTTTAGAATTCACTTTGCTGGCGATTTTCTGGAATTGCTCCTGCTGTCTTTGCAGCATGAAATTGTGCCCACTATGGGCTTCTATAGAATAATATAGGAGAGCAATTGCTTAGTATTTCCAAGTCACCCTCCTTTATGACCCGAACACATGCAGAAAGCAGTCAGGAAATGTCAATGCATAAAGTTGTTTGTTTATTGATATTGCTAAATGACTTTGCCATGGGGTCATTACACATGTATTGAGCCGACAGTAACAAAAGCTTTTTCACTTTCTTTTAAATTGCAGCATCAGAGAAGACAATGATCAATAAGAAAACATGTTTAAGGGGCTGCAGGTAAATATCAGTTGCCAGACAGCATAAGATTACTGTTATGGACAGATATTATGAAAATGACTGTGTGCATACCTCCCATCTTTTTGAGATGGAGGGGCAGAGGGACTTTATTCCAAATCAGGGACAGTTGAGAGCTATGCTGTGTATGTATTTCTTTATTTGGAGTATATACTGTGTATATATATATATATATACAGTATCTCACAAAAGTGAGTACACCCCTCACATTTTTGTAAATATATTAGTATATCTTTTCATGTGACGACACTGAAGAAATGACACTTTGCTACAATGTAAAGTAGTGAGTGTACAGCTTGTATAACAGTGTATATTTGCTGTCCCCTCAAAATAACTCAACACACAGCCATTAATGTCTAAACCGCTGGCAACAAAAGTGAGTACACCCCTAAGTGAAAATGTTCCAATTGGGCCCAAAGTGTCAATATTTTGTGTGGCCACCATTATTTTCCAGCACTGCATTAACCCTCTTGGGCATGGAGTTCACCAGAGCTTCACAGGTTGCCACTGGAGTCCTCTTCCACTCCTCCATGCCGACATCACGGAGCTGGTGGATGTTAGAGACCTCGCGCTCCTCCACCTTCCGTTTGAGGATGCCCCACAGATGCTCAATAGGGTTTAGGTCTGGAGACATGCTTGGCCAGTCCATCACCTCTAGTGAAAATGTCCAAATTGGGCCCAATTACCCATTTTCCCTCCCCGGTGTCATGTGACTTGTTAGTGTTACAAGGTCTCAGGTGTGAATGGGGAGCAGGAGTGTTAAATTTGGTGTTATCGATTTTATTCTCTCATACTGGTCACTGGAGGTTTAATGTGGCACCTAATGGCAAAGAACTCTCTGAGGATCTGAAAAAAAGGATTGCTGCTCTACCTAAAGATAGCCTAGGCTATAAGAAGATTGCCAGGACCCTGAAACTGAGCTACAGCATGGTGGCCAAGACCATACAGCGGTTTAACAGGAGAGGTTCCACTCAGAACAAGCCTTGCCATGGTCGACCAAAGAAGTTGAGTGCATGTGCTCAGCGTCATATCCATAGCTTGTCTTTGGGAAATAGACGTATGGGTGCTGCCAGCATTTCTGCAGAGGTTGAAGGGGTGGGGGTGGGGGGGGGGGGTAAGCCTGTCAGTCCTCAAACCATATGCCATACACTGTATCAAATTGGTCTGCATGGTTGTCGTCACAGAAGGAAGCCTTTTCTAAAGATGATGCACAAGAAAGCCAGCAAAGTTTGCTGAAGACAAGCAAACTAAGGACATGCATTACTGGAACCATGTCCTGTGGTCTGATGAGACCAAGACAAACTTACTTAGTTCAGATGCTGTCAAGCATGTGTGGCGGCAACCAGGTGAAGAGTACAAAGACAAATATGCCTTGCCTATAGTCAAGCATAATGGTGGGAGTATCATGGTATGAGGCTGCATGAGTGCTGCCGGCACTGGGGAGCTTCAGTTCATTGAGGGAACCATGAATGCCATGTACTGTGACATACTGAAGCATAGCATGATCCCCTCCCTTCAGGGACTGGGGCGCAGGGCAGCATTCCAACATGATAACGTCCCCAAACACACCTCCAAGACCTAAACCCTATTGAGCATCTGTGGGGCATCTTCAAATGGAAGGTGGAGGAGGTCTCTAACATCCACCAGCTCTGTGATGTCATCATGGAGGAGTGGAAGAGGACTCCAGTGGCAACCTGTGAAGCTCTGGTGAACTCCATGCCCAAAGGGGTTGAGGCAGTGCTGGAAAATAATGGTGGCCACACAAAACATTGACACTTTGGGCCCAATTTGGACATTTTCACTTGAAGGGGGTAGCTGAGGACACTGCTGTGAAGTGGGGGGGGGGTGTCTTGATGTTAAGGGAAGGGTATTGTGTTGATAGAAGTCCCCAACCCTTTTTTTAAGATGTGCCGCACCAAGCCACATATTGTTGCGGCAACATACAGATTGGCTTGTGAGAAAATTTGCCACAGGTGTCGAAGTGTGGGGATGCCTTTAGGAATTAATAGCACTGCTAAATTGCAGTGCACGACTGATTTCTGCTTCAGTAAAGAGCATAAGCTAAACAATTTGTTCCTCGGGATGACTCCATAACCAGGTATCATTCTATGCCCCAAGCATTGATTTTCTAATTTTCCATTGTATTACTAAAGAATGTGACACAACTGTTTCTCGCGAGAGAATATTTGTACAATAAGCCGTGCATAAATGTTTTTGTATGTATTACATGTACATCTTTAAATAAAAAGCACTTAAAAAAAAAAGTGCAGTACATTCCTCTGGGGATGAGGAACATGTGTGATTTTGATGCATTCTCCAACTGCAGAGATGGGAACCTAGCTTAATAGAAAAGGGGTGCTGTGATGGGAAGCATCTGAGCCATTGTGGACCTATGCTGGAAGAAAATTTATTGACCAGACCTCTGTGAATTTTTATTCAATACCCCTGTTTTACACTGTCACTGGGGAAAAGTGCTTGCGCGTCATCCTGCGTAGGTAATTCAGTTAACCCAGAGCGCCCGTGCCCACTCTCTGCTTAGCTTGGTGAAAGTGGAGGGATTTGTGAATCTGGAAGTCAAAGGGGCCACCCTCCGGGTACGGCCCAGGCAGGGACCTCTGAGTGTCATCTTTTACATACAAGCCTAACGTTTTCACCTGGCAGCTCGGAATGTGACCTGCTTGCCCCCACCTTGTGTGCACATGCGTGGTAGAGCAGGGTAGGGAGGGAGGGCACTGTATTGGGCAGGGTGAGGGGCTGTACTGGGTGGGGTGGAGGGCTGAGCAGAGAGTGCCCTGTGTGGGGAAAGGGCCTGTCCTGTCACCCTATATAGGTGAAACAGGAAACTAGGAGGGCCCAGGACAGGCCTGAGCCTGAGAGTATTTTGGCATGAGGTAGAAGCAGTGGGTGGTGGGGGGCAGGTCAATTTTTGCATTGGGGCCCACATGCTTCAAGGCTTTCCTCAAGTCTCTATGATTAAGTTCTAAATGAGTGAAAAATGTTAGATTGGCTTTCCTGATGGGTGGAGAGGCAGCTGAAGGCATTTTGCGATTATTTATTGTGTGCCTTTTCCCTCAAACAGAAAGATTTCTGAAACTCTGCAACCAGGAAACATATTGGATATACACATTAAACACCATGGCTCCTTATGGCCTAAATTAGAAATTAGATCTAGGGACCATATTATAATGTGTACTGTCTATAGATTTATGTTGCAGAGTTTTTACATATACTACTATATGAATTTATCATTACTTTTTTATCACAGCTATTATTTTAGGTATTTTCTTGTATATTTTTTATTCCTTATACATTGATGTAAGATACATGCTATATAAATATCAATGTAAGCCTTTATATATACTACTGTCAATGTGTGAAATTAGACATTCTATATAATCCCTAGGCAATCCATAGAATGGCAAAAATGGGATGTCAAAGTATGAAATGCCTAATACTTCACACATTTCCAATTCCAATAGGCATTCTGCCTAAATAGTACTTGTCATCCCGTATAAAGCTTAGGTTTTATATAGAACGCCCAGGGAAAGTATATAGCATATTAAAATAACGCAGACAATTCATGCTCTGCCTAAAAGCATTCTATAGAATGCCTAATTTCACACATTGACAGTAACAAATAATTATTTTTATTATTAACATGATATGTGTACAGTATATACCCCATCTAGTGGCCATATGAAATTATATCCTTAATAGTACATCTGCTAGCAATCTAATATTTATCATACTGTATATCTTTTATATATTAATTTTTGTTTTTTTATCTATATCTCTACATTTATTTAACTTTACATATATATATATATATATATATATATATATATATATATATATATATATATATATATTCAGTATATGCTCAGGATTAATGATTCCATAATGTATACACTGTATTAAATCATAGCAATTTGGTTGTTCAATATATGGTGTATAGAGAATCCTAGTAACCAATGGGTTTGATAAATGGGTGAATCCCGAAATGGCAACCCAACACAGAATCATATGCATCATCCTGCGCCCACAAGCACATTACTGCTTGTCATACTCAGACCATTCCTCCCAACTGTCCTTTATTTGGAAGGATGTTCCCTCTTCTGGAACCAAATCTCTCTGTCCCTCACTGTTCTGGGTTGTCCCTCATTTGGGACATATGTGTAGGCCTCTATGTAGTCATGGTCCCCCTCAGGAGTGGCTGGTAGTTGTGGTCCATCTGCCCGCTGCCCTCAATCACACGATTTCCACACACTCAGAGTCGCTGAACAGGCCAGTACTTTGTTTTTGTTGTTTTATTCAGGGGATAAACTTGGATAGGGATAAGGGGTCACCGTGGGATGTCCAAAGATGGAACATGGGACTTTCTATATACACCATCGGTATATACACTCCTTCTCCTCCAGCACACTAGTTGCTGACCGTTACTCTTCTTCTTTCTCTCTCCTGCACAATACTTGATTCCTAAGCCTGAAAGGAAATGTATCAGACCTCCTTGATACCTCTTCCTCTTCCACCATAGATAGCACATGGTGAAGCCTGCTCCTACTGCCAGCAGGCCTCCGAACCACCCATTGTGGGTAAGGGCCACGGGATCCCGTTTGTAAAGCCACAGGCCCTCGAAGTGTTGCTAAGAACGTTGGAACTAGCTAGATGTTGAATGGACTACAACTCCCAGCCCATCCATATTCCAGGCCCCCAGCCTATCTCGCTGTCCAGTGGCTCTCCTTCCCCTTGCTTGGCTTCTCCGACCTCTACAAACTGTATACTCTCCTCTCCCAGACTGTCTCAGCCTTCTCATCCAACTCCCAAGGGGCCGCCACTCACCGACACTGGTGGATCCTTTAAAGAGTCTCCTTTTAATGTAGAACTCTGCTGCTCTCTTGCTTCCTTGTGCCACTCCAGGGGCCGACTCCAGCTCCCGGCTGCACCCAAGCCCCAGGACTCAAGGTTACCCCCCCCCCCCCCGACTTGGGGCTCCCCTCCCGGACGAGGCCTGATCTTCAGCACTGGCTACATCCTCCACTCTTCCAACCAAACTCTCCACCCCCCTGCTGGCTGATTGCTGTATTTAAGGAGGCCTGCCAATCCAAACTGTGGATTGGTCAGGGCTCCTTGTCATACACCAGAAAGTGACACCTCCTCATCCATCCCCCTTTCCAGAGCTTTCCTGCCCAAAAGGGGTGGAGTATCCATGGGGTGTTTCGCCCTGCCATCTTCAGCCCTCACTGAGCCACTCCCCAGCCCAGATCAAAGCATTCAGGCCTGCGCTCACTGTCAGGCCTGACTAGATTTTACCTCTCCTAACAAAAATCTACAAAAATAAAGCATCTATCACTATGGGGAGGCTACATCTATAATGAATGTAATATTTATATAACTACCAAAAGTGTTACTACACTAAACATTTTACACACATTTTTACTTTGATATTATTGTTTTTAAAAAAACAGTATACAGGTCGCCCCTGGTTACAAACAAGATAGGGACTGTAGGTTTGTTCTTAAGTTGAATTTGTTTGTAAGTCGGAACAGGTCCATTTTTTAAGTGTAGCTTCAGCCAAAAAAAATATTTTTAAGCTTTTTGGATAGCATAGGGAAGGGTTATAACCCCTGTAATGTTTGTTTTGCTGACTATGTTTCTGTTCAGAAGATTTCACATCACTTCCTGTTCCAATGATAATTGGAATTTGAAAATGTTGGGTTGTTGTGGAAACAAGGATTGGTGATAAAGCATCAGTGGAGACATCATTTTCCCATAATAACTCTTACAGGAGTGAATTTCCCTTCCTAGGGGGAGATTTCCTCTCACTTCCTGTTGTCTCCCTCCGTTTGTAAGTAGGAGTCGTTCGTAAGTCGTATGTTTGTAACTAGGCACTAGCAGGGAGGGAGGGGGAGAGAGGGAGCAAGAAGAGACAGCGGGATGACAGAGGCACGTAAACTGGCCACAGTATTATGGATCAGCAGCCATGATAAACGTGGTCAGTTTACAGAGGGGAGGGCAGCATCAGGCAGGATCAACCAGGTATTTTAGATAATACAAAGGGCCAAATTACACAGCACATGCACTGTGCTGTTATTAATGCTTTAACCACCTCCTGCCCATGCTATAGCTGAAAGACAGCTACAGCGAGGGCCTTAATTGCTGGGAGGGCGTCCATGTATGTCCAACTGAGATCGCACCCCCAGCGCACGCACTGTGATCACCAAGTCAATGAGACTGATCACAGATCGGTGTGAGGGGCCGATCCCAGCCCCTTACCACGTGTTCAGCTGTCAGGCAATGTCAGCTGATCACATAAGGTAAACAGAAGATTGTTCGCCTGCATTTTTTTTCCTCAAGCTAAAAAATAAAAAACAATCACCGGCTTCTGTCAGAGGGGCATCAGTCTCGAACAGGGAGAGGCACTGCTGCTATGCAGTGCCCACCAGTGCCACCTGCCAGTGCCTACCAGTGCCACCTATCAATGCCTGCCAGTGCCACCTATCAGTGCTGCCAATCAGTGCCTCATCATCAGTGCCACCTATGAGTGCTGCCTATCAGTATCACCTACCAATGCCTACCAGAGTCCACCAGCGTCATCCATCAGTGCCACCTATCAGTGCCCTCTCAGTGCCACCTATCAATGCCCACCAGTGCCGCATCATCAGTGTCCACCAGTGCCACCTATCAGTGCCTGTCAGTGCCACCTTATCAGTGCCCATCAGTGCAGCCTATCAGTGCCCATCAGTGAAGCCTCATGAGCGCACATGAATGAAGGAGAAAAAAAAACTGTTTTCAAAATTTTATAACAAACTATGAAACTTTTTTTTTCTCAAAATTTACGGTCTTCTTTCATTTTAGCAAAAAATAAAAACCCAGCAGTGATTAATTACCACCAAAAGAAAGCTCTATTTGTGTGAAAAATTATAAAAAATCAATTTGGGTACGGTGTGGCATGACTGCGCTCAAAGTTTGACAGAGCTGAAAGCTGAAAATTGTCCCGTGTAGAAAGTGGGTTTAAGTGCCCAGTAAGAAGTGGTTAAAGAGGAAGTAAACCCAGATCGGGTTTACCTCCTCTGTACTCCCCTGTAAAGTAGATGCATAATGGGCTACTATGCATCGAAATTCCGCAGAGTTGTGCATCAGATTGGCACTGCAAACCCCCATAACGTTGCAACAATTGTCCATCTGGCTACCTGAGTGAAAGCTATCAACGTTTGAGCTTTATTATTTATTTATTATTGTTTGGACTTTGCTTCATTATTATTATATTATTCATTAATTAAATATTAGAGGTTGGAAATCCTTAAGTGGTTTGTGATAGTTCTTCTTCTACCTAATTTGGGAAACCCGACAGGTCAAACATGACTGATCTCTGTCTTAATGGTGGACAGATAAAGGATTGCTAAGAATAGGTGATTTTCCAACTTGGTGGAGGTATTCCTAGCCTGGGCTATTTTTTTAAGTTCAAAAACGTTTTTATTTATTTTTTTTTCATTAAACACATAAAGCGTACAACTAACAGCTTTGGTATGTTTCTCTGGATAGTACATTCCAATACTAAATAAACTGACTAGAATAAATCACATGATACATAACAATAGAACTTGTCATATATTATTGTGAATGGAAATCCAAAACAATATGCTTTCCTATTGGATATACAACCTTTAGTAGATAAAACCTGAGCCACAGAGGTCTAAGGTTGATGTGGTAAGCAGTGGCGGCTGCTCATGTGCCGACCCCTAATCTACATGCAGGGCCCCGGACACTGAGCACTGAGGCTCTAATTGGCTTAAAAAAGGATGGGCTCGGGGTGCAAATCACTGCGCCATGAGTCCACCCAGTTGTGTGATATTAGCAAATTAATATTCGCTAATGTCTTCCTGCTTCACCTTCCAGCCAATCAGGAAGCTGGTCTTGAGCCAGGGAGTTTTAGGAGTGAGGGCGCCAGGTTTGCCGCCGAACCCCCCCCCCCTCCACCCGTCCCCAAAATATTGAACACCAGCCAAGTTATAAAACCCCTGCCCACCTCCCCCCCCCCCAAGCCGCCGTTTGGACCGCGGGAGTGAGGATTTTGAGGGACCGAGTTCTGGTCGAAGGACTAACCGACCTTCCACTTCGTCCTTCTGTAATCGCTTATAATTAAACGATTATAGTGTGTTGACCCACCTGAGTACCGCGTCACTAAACGTGGGGCTCGGGTAGGAAAAAATTCGGTTAATCTCGGAGTCACGAGTCACAGGCCCCGGGACGTACATCTAATCCCCAGCCGTGTACTCGTCGGCGGTGACGAATGGTGTAGTTGGAATCTGGAGACACCGAGTCCAAAATAGATGATTTCCAACATATAGGTTATCCTTTCGTATAACAAAACCTAAAGGTAAGTGTTATTATATACTGTTCAAGAT